>JAABNX020000053.1:5238702-5260224 GCA_015163995.2 Mormyrus lacerda | reverse complement strand
TGGGGGGGGGGGTGTGACCCAGCCGTATGGCCTCGTTCGGACGTGAAAATCAATTTTACCGGCACTAATGATATTATTGTGTGCTCAGCTTTAATAACTGCAATAATATAATGTGTGATTTGCATTTGCTTGCTGTTTGGTTAATCTTGTGTGTACAGATGCTATAGGCAGTGTGGTTCCAGGAAATTACAATGTTTCACTCCTAGTCCTCCCATTTGACCTTTTTATCTGGTGAATAACTGTCATCAAAAATAAAAAGCTTCCAAGCCTATGATCCTCACACGGCGCTATCATGTAGTTAGCCTGTGTGCTAATATCCATCGGGTGCAGACCCAGCCTGTGATGGTCACACGGCACTGCTATGTAGTTAGCCTGTGTGCTAACCTTGGGAGTCCCTCCTCCTCCTCCACATCTTGTCACGTTACCAAGAAAAATCGCTTGGTACCAGGAGCTCTGGACCCATTTTCTTGAATAATTTTCTGCAACGCTGATTCATTTCATATGAGTATTGGTATTGAAGCCAATGTGGGGTACTGGTGGACGAAGCAGAATAATCTGTGAAAGTGTTCATACAATGTGGGTGCAATGAGCTCCTAACTGTGGCTGGTCAGGGGGGGAGCTGGGGGTCATAACCCTCCCCACGTGCTGATTCTTCCATATCTGCTGAATTTACCCCCATCTCTGGTAACCGTTTCTGTAAAAACACATCCCTGGTGGATTCTTCTGCTGTGGGAACCATGAGTGTGACACTGTGTGGGGACCTGCCCCACCCTCCCATGCCCCACCCTGTGTGAGGCTGGTGTGTTTCTGGAAGCCCTGGATGTAGTATGGATGTGTCGGTGATGCATTAGATCAGAGCTACTCTAATATTTGGATACCGCTCTGTCTTCACCACTGGGATTTGGCTGAAAAAATACTTACCCTGATAATAAGGGTGCCATCTGAACATTTTGCACCTTGTGAGAATGTCAGTCGGCAGGCTTCTGCTAGGTGTTCGGGGGGGGGGGGGGGGATCATGCTCACAGTTTTATTCGTGAAATCCTTGTGGAGGGGGAGATGTGGCACAGGGAGGAACTTTGTGGTTCTATTAAACTATAATTACTCACCCCTCCCCATGTGGCAGATGGTCATGACCCCTGGAGGTGACCATTTAGTGTTAAAATATCCAAAATCTCTGTTAAGCAACCAAATTTCGGTGTTTCTTAGAGTGGGACCCTGATGGCACTGTGAGGGTCTGTAAGCAATTGTCTGTGTGAGTGTGTGTGTGCCTGTGGATGGGCACCCCCCACCCCCCCTTCGGGTGAAACGCCCAGTGTGGGTCATAAAATCACCCAACAGGGGATTCAGGCCTGGGGAGGTCTTTTGGAATTCCATATTATGTTGGGAATTCACGATCGCCCTTTAACCACTGTGTGATTGCGTGTGTGGATGGCACGCTCTCGCGCACACCTGGCAGCGAGAATGTCACGAAGGAATGCTAAGAGCTCCCGTGGAGTGTGCCGGCTCTCGTCAGAGTGACATCACAGGTGGCCGTCTCATGGCATCACAGTTACCGTTAGCTTAGCTACTGTTAGCAACCTAACATTGCTGATAAAGTTAGTGCTCACTGCAGATACTTCATAGTGAGACGATTTAGCGGACGCATCAATAAGACGCTGTACATGTTATTCAGACAGATGGCTGCTTACATAACATTCTTTCAGCCTTAATGAGATTAAATTATTGCACTACGTCCCGTGACGTGTAACTAAACTAATGCTCTTGGGAGCCTGTTTAGGAGTTTCTAGTGCCCTGACTCACAGGGACGTAAACAAACAAAATGGCTACCCATTATTCTTAAAGCTGTGCTGGTTTTTGCAGAGAGCTCTTGGTTAATAAATGGTTCTTTCGTTTGACATTTCTGCCCAAATCACGTGCCCCGTTTAATCACAGACGATCGTAGCATTGGTTCAGGTTTGGTTTCTGCTGGGCAAATCCGTCCCTCCCGATATTATGCAGGGTCACTCTCCGCAGTGCCTGTGACAGTTATGCTAAAAGCAGGGTAATTTTGCTTCAGTTGGGTGTAGCGGGGAAGGGGTGAAGCAGTGAGCTGTGGAACTGCGCTTGTCCTGCCCTCTGCCTGCCACAGGCAGGGGAGATTCTTGTAGGTTTTAGATGAGCTTTGGTACAACTTCAGAAGGCCTTTCCTTCTATAAATAAACCACACCTTGGACTTCTCAGAGGCTATGGGGCAAAGCCCGGCCAGCCCAGAGTGAGGCCTCCACAACGGGGTTGGTTCTGTCCATGACTCATGACCGAGGAAGTTCCTGAAAGATGGTTGAATTTTTTTTTTTTGGTGGCTAAAACATAGATCTAGTAAAGATCTAGACCAACACATTGATGTTGAGCTATCCTTGTAGTTCTTCTTACCAATCCTGCATTTCATTTCCCCCTGCTGTGGTCTTTGTGCTTCAGCACTTGCTACACTAACTATTTTATCAACTTTGCAGAAGCTGGGAGCTGCCGCCCCTTAAAATATCTCGTAGTCTCAGAAGGCTCATTGCATTTTGAGTTTTGAATCCATCACAGGTTTAGCTCTCTGTCTGAAGAATTTCACAGCCCCTGCAGTGATAATTACAAATGTGTACTTGTGGCAACTTGTGTTTTCACTATTACAGACATGGTTACACCTCTTGGCTGCTATGGAGATTGTCACCTTTTTCCGGTTTGTTGGTGACAGGCTGCTGTGTTCAGCGATCGGAGGTGTGGTGTGCGTAAGCAGATACCTAAATATTCGCAAAAATTTGTGGCTTAGGGATCTGCGCCTGTATCCAGGAGGTTGTGGGTTTGAATCCCATGACTGGATGTGTAGTCGTATCACAGTTAGAACTTTTAGCAAGGCTCTTAACCCCAGCTGCCCCAGGGATGCTGCCATGGGAGCACATTGCTCTGGGACGATGCGTCTGCCAGCAGTGCCTGTAGCTGGTTATCCTCTCTGCTGTTTGGATCTCGTGGTCGGCTGCAGGAACCCAAGCACTGCCAACAGCCCCCCCTGCAGCTGAGGATCGCACACCAAATTTGTTTGTGGTTTTCATTTGCTTTTGACTTTGACAGAGCGCTTGCTGTGATGTTGCCTAGCAACCACCCCTTTTTCTTAATTACCCCCAAATCACCAGGAGTATATGCCCCCAGGGAATGGGTGGGGGTAAGGATAGTGCACATCCTTCCTGTTCCTGTTTGTTTGCACAGTGATGTGCATGAGGGGGGAAGTGGGTGTCCTAGGGTGCCCCTCCAAGACTGGTGTGGAAGCAGCAGAGAGGCAACTTTTTATTATCGGATGCCCCTATGGCCGCAGAATGTTTGAAGACCTTTGGGCTGGTTGCTAAGATACGTTTCAGTTGTGCTTGAAAACCTGCATTTAAGTGACGGTGTTGAGGCGGAGAGGAACTCGAAAGCGATGGTTGTGACGCGGATGCAGTAAACAGCCCCGCTAATCTTTTCAAGGCGGTGTGTCAGGGAGGAAATGGAGGGAGCAAGCGAGCGATTTTGTCTTGACATCTCCTGCTACATGAAAGGGTAGCAGTAATTTGCCTGATGGTAACAATTTCCCTTGGTTCCGCATGCTTGGGGAGGCTGTTATTCGGAGGATGTGATTTTTATATATAACCTTGTTTTTTTAATATTATTTACGAGCCAGGGTTTGACGCATCATTTTTTTTTTTTTTTGTCAGTGTGTGTTTTCTTGTCTTTAAGACAAGGTGACTTGATGCTGTAAGAACAGATTCCTGACAGTTGTCAGCCTGAGATGAAATAATGATGTATGACCCTTTTTGTAATTGTGAATTTTGCAGGGTTCATCTCTGGGAGATGTGTAGTTTATAGGTACTTTCTCCCGTAGCTGGATGCTAATGGGATGCTGTTCGATCCACAGTGACTTACTAATTTCTGGTTATTTAACAGTTGGTCTGGTTTGGAGCCCTGCTCATCTGGGTATTTACCAGAGCTGGTTGGGTTTGGAGCCCTTCTTAGCTAGATATTTACCAGAGCTGGTTGGTTTTGGAGCCCTTCTTAGCTGGGTGTTTTTCAAAGCTGATTGGGTTTGGAGCCCTGCTCATCTGGGTATTTACCAGAGCTGGTTGGTTTTGGAGCCCTTCTTAGCTGGGTGTTTTTCAAAGCTGATTGGGTTTGGAGCCCTGCTCATCTGGGTATTTACCAGAGCTGGTTGTTTTTGGAACCCTTCTTAGCTGGGTGTTTTTTGAAGCTGATTAGGTTCGGGGCCTTGTTTGGAGACCCCAGGGTGCAGCCTCATACTTTAACCAAGCCTGAGATGTATCGGCCAACAGCGGACCCCTTAGCTGCCTTTCTTAAACGTTCTTTGTTGTAACCTTGCAGAGTGATGGGTCAGACTGACAGATACTGCCCAGCTCCCTGATCTCGCAAAGCCACCCCCAAAGCTTGTGCAGATGTCATTACTCACAAACGTGGTTTTGCGAACTGCTCCATTCCTGTCTTGCGGGGACAGATGGGCGGGCAGGCAGTGTGATGCAGGCTTCAGTAGTGCAACAGAGCAGCCCAGACATTAAGCTGATGCTGCTGTGTGGGACACAGAGCCGATGAGTAACGGAGCAGAAGAATTGGTACCGTGTGATTTTTAAATAGTTTGAATCTTTCATGGTTGAAATTTCCAACCCCCCCCCCCCCCCCCCCGCCATAATTTTATTTTTAGAGTGTGTGGATGAAACGGGGGTGTTTGATTTGAAGTTGCGTACTTGGCGGAGCAAATTTGTTGAGGTTATTTATCATTGCTGAAGTTGTGTTGGGAGGGGTGTGATATATCCCTGCAGCTCTGAGGAAGTGAGCAATGCAACAGCCTTCCCAGCTATATCACTGGGGTTGGGGGCTGTGATACTGGTGACACAACATTCTGATCAAGACTGAACTTAATGGAAGCTCCTTTGTTGTACCACAAAGTGCAGTTTGCATTCCTGGGATTTGTACCCAGAACCAACTGGTTTCCCCCTTATGTCAGTGTGTGTCTTTTATGAGTCTGTGGATACATTTCACACAAATCAAGATTATGCTCAGAATTAGTATTGTCACACCAAAATCATGACTTTGATATGATTCCTGCCTAAAATACTCCCATGCCAATGCTGAAACAATATCACAGCAGAAAACTGAAACATCACCAAAATTAATTAAGAACACGGAACTTAAAATTGTTTTTTGAATTTTCTTATGTAGCATTTTTGCAATATCAGTCAACTGAATAAAATATTAAAGTATTTTGTCACAGGTGCACGGCTATACTGAACATGTTGTAAAACTAAAATTTATTCAGTTGCAGCTAATGAGCTATACAGCCATTAAACATGTTTTAATACATTTATAACACTGATAATTGAACTGTAGCAAATAATTAGATCAAGGTCATGTTGTTATTAAAGCTTACATGGTGTGCAGTATTATCCCCTATACTTGAGATTATGTGAGTTCTTTTACAGTCCTTTAAATTTGCAAGACATCACTTAACTAGCAATACACCTCCTTTACAAGGGTCTACACTCGATATATACACAAATATACTGCATGCCATCATTACCTTCATGTCAAATTAAACAGGGTACCACTGCCCTTTAAATTCTCCAGATATGTCGGGATGAATGTGGGCGAGATACTTTGCGAAGTTTAACGTATTCGCTCGGTCTGCATTGATTTAAAACATCTTTTGCGCACAAGCTTTGCGGCGTCCTATTTCACTTCATACGTCCACTTTGTCAACAGGACTTGTACTCGCAGCCATGGATTTCCTGTTATGTGAACGATTCATTCCTGGGGACAAATCCCTTGCAGGAACTATACACTCACCGTTCACTATTCTGCAAAAATTCATTTTTTTCGTTCTTAAATATGACGTGAAAGCTGCCTCCATCCTTGACTATGGCCAGTAAGAGCCAGTGAGGCATGTAAGAGCCCGCTGTAAGCAAACTTAATTATGATTGGCTAGAAAATAAACATGAAACTGAGCATATGTGCCTACAGTGAATGAACAACCGAGTTGGTGAGTGACTGAAATATAGCCTACATGTGCAGGAACTTCCAATACGCTGCAATTGGATTTTAGAGATGCAACATCTTCATATTTAAAATCATTTTAACCAAGGTTATTCATGTTTAGACTCGTTAGCTGCCTATGTAATGAGCCGTTTGGTTCGCAATTTTAACGAATATGAGTAGCTAAGGTACAATTTTGAGGGTCTCGGAATATAAT
Organism: Mormyrus lacerda; assembly: GCA_015163995.2. Classification (NCBI taxonomy): domain Eukaryota; kingdom Metazoa; phylum Chordata; class Actinopteri; order Osteoglossiformes; family Mormyridae; genus Mormyrus; species Mormyrus lacerda. The sequence continues at coordinate 5,253,974 of JAABNX020000053.1, read as the reverse complement.
TGAATAACAAATATTATTTTTCTTGCATGGCTTATTGGTAGTGTTTAGCATGCTCCTTAACACTATTTAGCATGTATCAGATGTGTTTCAGATCTATTTTATGCAAACAGGAAGTGCCGCTGAACGAGCTGGTGAATGAATTTGAACAAATCTGTTGGATGAACTGAATCAAACGAACCGTGTCCCAAAAAAGTCATTTGGCCCGTCACCGCTCTCCTGTCTGAAAGCTGCAGGGTGAGAGAGAAAACGGCCGGCACGCCCACTACGCCTGCGGGGAGAGGGAGAGAAAGCAGAGCGCTGCCGAGCTGCTTGTGCACGGCGACGCGACACATAGGGAATAATCTTAAAGTACCGTTACTAATAAAAAGGAAAATGGTGTTGTTTTTAACAATGGGGTATTGCGGTGTTTTTTCTGTATTGGTATACTGTGCAACACTATTCAGGATTACATTTATTTAACCGTAACTTAAAGTACATCGTTAGGTTGTGTAATATTAGTTTAGTTTAAAATAAGGCACTTTAAATGTATTGTGCCAGTTTTTTTTTTTTTGTTTTAATCCCAATTTGTCTGTCTTTGTATTGTTTCCCAGCATTCTCTGGGTAGCAAAAACACATTGCAAAGACATGTTGGCCCCAGTCCAGCATCGAGATTGGGAGGGGGGGAATGTCCTGGGGAGTGGGGGCAGGGGGTGGTGGTGATGAGGAGTGAATATCCCGGGGGCTGGTTAAGTAATCCAGGACTGCTCCATATTCAGCATGAGATTGGAGATGTTGATACCCCAACCTTAACTCTATAGAGAATGGAGCAGTCGGTCAGAGTGTGGGGTGGGGACACCACCTCCGAAGGCTGGCCTTTGCTGGGGGTGGGGAGGGGGGCAGAGGGCCTGTTCTGCATCCTCCCTGAATTAAACGGTAGACAGACAGTCAAGGACAACATGGGCGTGTGTTTGTGTGTGTGTGTCTGTCTGTGGACTTAGCTAAGCATTCTGGCACAATCTTGAGATCTGGCCCATTTTCCTAGTAGCCCTGGGCATGTTCCACCAGCCAATTGATCGTATGGGAGGAAAATAATGATGTTGGCTTGTGTGACAAAGCTGCATGGCCCAATCAGTTGGGAGACTCCGCCCCCTCAGACAGCGCACACTGGTAATCCTGTATGTTGTGCAGGTGGTCCCTAGTGCCTAGTGCTGGGTGGATCGATATATGAACAGCTGACATACTTGGAAGTATTGCCTGCACTGATTAGTAATAGTAATTACAACTTTATTGATTTCCGTGGGGAAATTGTTTTTTATGCCTCCCTCAACTTGCTCTTTGTAGAGCAAGCTGTCCGTGAAGGGCAACCACCTGCTGGGGTGCCCAGGGAGCTGGGGGTTAAGGGCCTTGCTCAAGGACCCGCAGACATGCTGAGGCTGGGTTTGAACCTGAAACCTTGTGATTATAGGCACACAGGCTTAGCCCACTGAACCACATGCTGCCCCTTTATTATAGTTGTATTTCACTTACAATTTGATACCTTTTTCAGCAACTAAAATGAACCAGAATCTCCAGTTCTCTAGTCATAAAATATCAGATTAATTCAAATAAACTCGTCTCACAAGTAGACTTCACACTTTACATGCGAGAGCGGTTTTGGAGCTGTGTCTCGACTGCTTAATGAGCTGTAAGATCCGGAAGGTTCCCCCGGCTCCCTTTGTTTGTCTAATCTCTTTACTTGTCGAGTCATTTATCTCCCTTTAAACAAACGAGCGGTTATGTGAGGGCCAGCATCAGACCTCGTTTTCTGGGGGTCACTTGTGTCTTGTCAAACAGCGTGATATGGGTAGCTTTTGGCTGAAGTCTGTGGTGTGTTTGCTTGGGTATGGCCTGTCCTGTGGTCCCAGGGGACCTTTTCACCATTTCCCACTTCCTCCTTGGCAAGCAGAACAGCTGCAGACTGCTCCTCAGACGCTGGTCCAGAGTGGTACCAAGCAGTCGTGATCTGGGCCCAGTTAGTGTCTGTTACTGTTTTCTAACCGCTCAATCCAGCCAAACTGAGGACTATTTCTGTAAAAGCTGCGTAAAGCATCCACACTTTCCTGGTCATCAGTCTTCACAACTAATTTCATATGAAGCCTAGGGCCTTGTTGTTGAATAGTGGGTCTCGTTACTGTCTCCTGACCGGGCGTCCCTCTGTATCTGCAGACATCTGGAGCCTGGGAGTGATCCTCTTCATGCTGGTGTGCGGCCAGCCGCCCTTCCAGGAGGCCAACGACAGCGAGACCCTCACCATGATCATGGACTGCAAGTACACTGTTCCCGCTCACATCTCCCTGGACTGCAAGGAGTGAGTCACCATCCTCTCTGTGTACTCACCCTGACACGTGCGTTCGCGGAAATTGGCACGTGTGCCGGCAGGATATCATCTGAGGCTCATCCCATGTACGTGCCAGTATGTTCCAGGGAGCGGGTACACACACACAGTGTCGTATACACCCCCCCCCTCATACTCTGACCGCTGCATTGAGCAGGGCTTTGCCGTGAAGAGGCTCGCCTGCACGCTCTGTTTACCCTTTCCCTCCCTTGCACGCTTTCCGCCCTCAGTCTCCATCGGGGAGTTTTTCCCATCGAAACTCTGTAGCTACGTTTCCCAGCACCATTTCTGTGTCCCCACTGTCTGAAGTTACTCTTCATTCGGGCCAAACAATGATCGACCTTTCAGCACCGTCTGTGCTCAGACGTCCTTTGAGATGTTGAGACAATTGGCGGAAATGCCGACCGACCAGGACCGCATCCGCACTTTTTACTCTTGCCTCGTCTTTGTTTCTAGAGGAGACACTGATGATCCAGCTACTGATTGGCTGGACTTCAAAAAGGGCTGTACTGATTGGCTGGACTTCATAAAAGCACTGCATGCTTTAACTGTGATGTATTTTTGAGAAACGAGTTTCCAATTCAACCGGCACGGCTCCATCGGTGAATCCTGAATGCCGTTTTATCTGATGCCTCCTGCTTCAATGCGGATGCTTTGCTCCTCGGGTGACGATCAGAAGGGGCTGAATGTCACAATCAGCGTATGAAGGATGGAAATGGGATTTTTGTTTTCCAGCATAAAATCAGATTGTTTGCTTGGCTAAGGGCCCAGTTAATTCTAAAGTAGAGGCCAATGTCAAGGTGAGCTGGATCATCAATAACTAACCAGTTAAGTAGTTTATTGCTCCATAAATTCACTCTGAATGAGTTTAGAAGTAGTAACCACTGTTCACACCACCGGTCAAATGTACACGTCCTTCACGTTGAAGGATCAGAAAATCCAAGGCCAGTTAATGTCAATGAATATCAGTCAATGTCATGACTGTGTCTGTTTTGCCGGCGTCTCACTCTTTTACATGAGATCTCCTGGCTGTGTTGATCAGCTTCTTTCCTGCAGTTCTAAAGCATGCCTTCCAAAAAGCCGCTGCTTCAGAATGTCAGATAACTGTTAACCCCCAATGACTGAACCTACTCATTAAGCTCAATCATCTATTCTGTTTTTTTTCCTGACTCTGAAGATATATACAGAACTTTATCCCATGTGACTTCCTGAAGTCTGGGTGCTCATACTTCTAAGGTTGCCTGCAGGTCTAGAATAGTGCATGTGAGACGTAAGACTGTTGGTTGCATGTATGGAAAGTTGGGCAGCAGTACTCTGTGTATCTTGAAGGGATCCCACTCCCGAGGTCGTCAGTGGAGCTAAATTCACCAGTAGCCCCCCACCTCCCATAGAGTGAGTTGTACTGCATGGAATCATCAGTCAGAAATGCACCCGATGGTGTCTCTTGCACTTGGAGTTGACTGTTTGGCCATTTGCACAAGTCTGGGATGCCTCGTCTTGTTTATGGATAATTTCCAGAAAGGTGCCTCAGCTGTTTCTTCTCAGTGTGGTCCTCACCTGAGGGCAAATCCCAGGCTCACATCTTCAGCCTCTTTCTTTGGACTTCCTTATTTCCACCCCTACCTTCATTATTTGTCTTTGGGGTCCTCCTAAGGTCTCGTTCTTCACCATGGTTGAAGGTGTAAGCTTCACTGCTGAGTTAGAAGCTTTTGCTTCCACATAGATTCCTGCTGACTCTCTGGAGAAACGGAGCTCCAGACCTCCGTCAGAGGCTTCTGAACATCAGGCCGGATAAGGCTTCCCTTTCCGGTTGGACCCTCTTCCTGTTTGCAAGCCGGCAGGAGGGCAGAGGCATTTCCTGGCGGCGCTCTGCCCTTTTGTCACTGTGCTTGAGTGATTGTCCCTGCAGGGCCGGGAGTTTACTCGTCCTCCTGAGTGCTTGGCACAGAGGTTCCTCCACGGAGGTTCTACCCAGGAGCCCTGGGTCCTGGGTGGCTGGACGTTACGGCACGCAACGGCAGCCTGCCAGGCTGGCACTTCGGTGTGGAGAGGGCTCACTGGCCGTGCGCTCGGATGGGAGTGAGTACCTGCAGTGTAGGACTGTTGCAGTGCCCAACTGTGCAACCGTTGATCTCATTTACTGAGCTTTACAGTGTGGATTCCTACTTGTCACCCTACTTTCATTGGAACAAAACAGAAATTAAACAGTTGGTACTTCAGTAGCTGCCATAGCACCGAACTGTAGTGCCTGTTTAGTTTATTCTGTGGCATCGCTTGGCCACATTTCCGGAGATGCTTGGGTGAGGATGTGGATCATGCCCCTTCGGGTCGCCTTTGAGAGCAGCTGTGAAGGATCATGTCCTTGTAGCCCATGCAACTTTCTGGTGTGATATGATAAACTCCCAAGCAAGTAAGGTATTAAGTTTTGTAGTTGTGACATACAAGCACCGTTTAAGCCATATTAGAACATGACCTCCCTCAGATGGGTCACTTGTTTTAAAATGCAAGATTCTGCTCTGAAAATGCAACCGACTTGTATTAAACTTGCTCAGAATATGAAGTGTCCTCAGCTCCATGCCTTCTGCCTCAATATGGCAGAGAAGATGATTCTGAAAAACAGCCACCCAGTCCTGAGTGCGCTTAGAATCAACGTCAGGTTTGCTTGCTTGAAACGTCAGCCTGCATCTGCCACAGTACTGGAAATGGCACGTGACCTCCAGGTGACCTCCGCTCCCCCCCGAGAGCAGTGACTCATTTCATGTATAAAAGAAGCCCTCGGAGAATCCTCGTTGCTCGCATGCTTCTCCGCGGTCCCCCTTTGCGAGCTGCTGACGCACTCCTGAGTAAACAACCTCGTCATCATGGCTCACAGCGATTGCGTGGGATTGATTTTTCATGTGGAACCGAAAAAGAGGATAGATGTATAGATAGATAGATACACCGATAAACCCTGTGAGGATGTTTTTCTAGTGTTATATGAATTGCAACCCTTTTTTCTATGTGTCAGTCTGTGCCGGCCACCCCTGTGACTCAGACACTTCGGGTGGACATGCTGGGACTATCAGCACAATGTGTCAAACTGACCGCTGTGTGCAAAAGCCAGTGAAGGTCTCTGTTTCCACAGAAGTTGTTTTTACTTTGGGAAATTATCAAATAAAAGGACTCCGTTGCCATTTCTGTCATGTTCAAGGCTACTACAGCATGTCTAGATCATTCGGGGAGGAGGGATAGAGTTTGACTGTCAAGCTCTGGGTCAGTGAGCTCTGGTCCGGGATGTTCTCCAGCTCAGAGGGGACTGTGAGGGTCGTCTGATTCATTACTTGTGTGGAACAAAACCTAGTAGATACTGTGGACTTTTCACGGCTGCTGTTGAACAGACTTGTGCTGATGGATGTGGAGAAATGTGCTATAAATATCTCCCAGATGCATGAACCGGACTAGAAGGAAGAGGAATTTCATCCGCTCCAGGATAATGCATGATTTGAGTGATAAAGCTTCTTTTGTTTTGTTTTTTTCTAGGGACTGTATCCACGGCAATTTAAAATGTCCCGAAACCATATCTGCAAAAGACATGATGCACAAAATCCTTGCTTGGAACATTTTCAGGTCTTTCATCAATCTGGATGTACTGCTCCGTTTATACAATTATTTTGTTTTAAACCTCTCCCTGTACAGAGGCTGTTGACGGTTAAAATTAACTGGAAAAACTGTAAATATACCAGCCTCCCCAGGAACAGCAATTCGTCTCAGCTCTGTCTCCCAGAGCTGGTCTTTTTCTGATTAGACTTCAGCACGGTTAAAGCACGCCAACATTGTGCATGTGCCTCGCCACTAAGCACTGAGTCCTCGTCTTTGTTGCATGGCAACGCTTGTTACGTCATGTGAATAGTCACCGTATTTCTGTCGCAGGCAGCATAAACAAAGCTTGTTGCTATTTGTTTTGTAGGAGCCGTCTCTGTGGTACCTGGGTGAAGTGCAATGTAGAAATGCCATATCGATGAACTTGATAGTGAGGCTACAGCCAGTACCTTGGGTTGTGAAATGCAAAGCATTGCTCTCCATGAAGCTGTCCTTACAGCCAGATAATCGGATTCTGAACCCCGAAAAAGAGTGCCTGCATAGTCACACCTGTCGTGCCAAGGAAAAATTAACGAGATGTTTTAAAGGATACCAAAGGCCATTTTGGTTCTAAGATGAAATGGTAGGCTAAGTTAATGGCCCTGGTTCTGCTGGAGTTCTGCTGGATTTGGAGTAGATGCTGAATATAGAGGTTTAGGATATGATGAATTCATCCACCAGTCACTTGTTCAAGTAGAATTGCAGAGATCTAGAATTTCACCCGTAAGCTGGGTGGTACCCTTGATGGTAAACCCAAACCCAACAACCCTTGTGACTGCACACCTTCACTAAAGTCTCCAACTGGGTTTTTATTGAAGCAGTGGGAGTGGGGGGGTGCTCCTCAGGTTGGACCAGCAGGGCTGAGCTCATCGCCGACTGCCTTCTCGCTTCTTCCAGCCTCATCAACCGCATGTTACAGCGGGACCCCAAGCGACGGGCCTCTCTAGATGAGATTGAGCGGCATGCCTGGCTCCGGGGCGTGGACCCTTCGCCAGCCACGAAGTATAGTGCCCCGCTGGTGTCCCACAAGAGTCTGTCTGAGGAGGAACACAACGGCATCATCCAGCGCATGGTGCTAGGAGACATCGCCGACCGCGAGGCGATTACCGAGTAAGAGACCGACGTGGTACCGTGCTTATCCAAGGAAATGGGTGTTTATTGCTTCGCATTAGTTCATCTTACATCTCTGAACTATGACTCCTACTTCACTAATGCCCCATGGCATCTCTCCCTTTGGCTTAGACTGGCTTGATGTAGGCCAGAAGAGAAAAGGCTCTGAAACAAGGGGTGGGCAATCTTATCCGCATAGGGCCACTGTGTACGGAGGGTTTTTGGGATAACCTGTAGGTTAGCTCTATCACACCCAGGTGTGAGGACTCTTCAGCCAATCAGTCCTCTAATTAGTAATCTAATTGTAGAAAAACCCCACACACACAATGGCTCTTTCTGGATAAGATTGCCCCCCCCCCACATGGGTGCTAGACGTTGGGGCAATATGCCAGTAGCCTGACAACATAGCATTAAATGTCCCACAGGTCCACAGGTTTCATAGGAAGAAATTCATCAGAACACAATGGACCTTGGAAATTACTCCATGCTGGTAGCTAAATCAACTCACTGGCTTGTCTCGAGTTAAGGCAGACCTCTTAGTGCTGTCGCACTCCCACTCTGTCAGTTTTTCAGTGAATAATTGTATCGGGCAGAATAATCCTGCTTGCTCCCAAGCTCCTGACTCAGTCTAGCCCTGGGGCCCGGACAGTCTAATAAATACTCACAGCAGATGAATCAGAGTAGAATATGTTCATTGCTAGAGATGGGGGTGGGGCCACAAATAAGCAACCCCCCCCATTCTAAAGGCAGTCTGACAGTGGAGGAGCCTGTCCTATGGTCTCACATGGATAATTCATCTCTAAAAGTTCACCGGCAAGGCGAGTGAGTTGTGAAGATTCTCCTCCGCCCTTGTCCTCTTTGCCCTCATAATCACACTCCTCGTTTGTTTCAGAGCACTGGAGACCAACAAGTACAATCACATCACTGCCACATACTTCCTTCTGGCAGAGAGGATCCTGAGGGAGAAGCAGGAGAAGGAGATGCAGAACCGCTCCTCCAGCCCAAGCAACATCAAAGCCCAGTTCAGGTATGACATAGTGGCATAGGGAAAGCCAGCTGGTCCTTGGTGCAGTGTCAATATGCAGGACCAGCCCACCAACAAATCAGGCCTACCTTGGCAAGTAGCATCATTGTGGGTTACTTACTGCAATTCTTAACACCCTGGTGGGGGGCATCTGCTGTGTCTGTTCAGGTTCCCATGTACAGGGCAGCTCATTCAGCATTTAAAAGGTTCCTTTTCAAGCACCATTCAATGTAACAGCATGTTACACTAGCCTGTGTCACTGTGCTACTGTCTTATGTTCTTGGTTTCACTTTTGCAGGCAGTCCTGGCCCACAAAAATCGACATGCACCAGGACATTGATGACAGCCTGGCTGGGCCGTCTATCTCCCATCCTGGGGGGCCACAGTCACCGGCCCGAAGCACCGAGAACTTGCTGAATGGCCATCGCGCTAAGGGGCTGCTGGACTTGGGCCGGCGCGAGGAGCCACCCGAGCCCTTTGCGCTGCCAGTCGCCAGACCTACTGCTGGACCTTCTGCCAGACCCACCCCCAGCCCACCCAAACCCCCGGGCACCACGCCTCCAACGACACCGGCAGCCCCCGGCAAGCCACGTACTTGCCTGTCTAGGGTAGAGGAGGATGAAGAGGAGGAAGAGGAGCAGGAGCCCTCACCCCTACCGACCCAGGTGGTGCTGCGGCGCAAACCCCCCAACGCTCCAAACCGGCTGAGCTCGCGCAAGAGCGCCCCAGTGCTAAAACAGATCTTTGAGGAGGGCGAGTCTGATGACGACTTCGACATGGAGGAGGGCCTGCCACCCAAGCTGAGCCGGCTGAAGATGGGCATGGCATCGCCAGGCACGGCACACAAGCGCTTCCCCCGCCGAAAGAGCCAGGGCCGTGGCTCCAGCTGCTCCAGCTCAGAGACCAGCGACGACGACTCGGAGAGCCACCGGCGCCGCCTGGACAAGGACCCGGGCCTCACCTATGGGTGGAACCGTCGGGACAGCAGTGAAGGTCCACCTGGGAACTCGGGGGGAAATGGGGCTGGGCCAAGTGGGCCCCCTACAGAAGGAGGCAACGCTGGGCCCGACAGGGGCAGCCCTCCCACGGAGGGAGAGGGAGGAAGTGGGGGTGGTGGAGGAGATGGAGGTAACAGAGGACAAGGCAACCCCACCAACTGCTCCAGCCACACTGCAGCAGGCTCTGCCCCCGGCTCAGTGAAGACCACCGGGGGTCTGGTGGAGAGCCTGAAACTCATGAGCCTCTGCCTCAGCTCGCAGTTCCGCCATCTGGCTAACGGAGGCGGTAGCGGGAACGGGGGGAAGTTCATCATAGATCCACGTGGAATCCCCGGCATGAAGACGCAGGAGAGGTCTCCATGGAGGAGGTGCGTCAGCGGCTCCAGCGGGAGCCTGGACCGCGTCTCGCTGCTTGGGGGTGCTGCGTCTGGTGCGCGGGCTGACCCATCGCCCGCGCACACCCGCACTGAACCAGGCCCTGCCCGAGAGAATAGCATGAACCTGAAAAACAAGGTGCTACAGCTACCTCTCAGCGACAAGACCATCTCTGTGAACATCCAGCGTAACCCAGAGGAGGGGCTGCTGTGTACTTCCGGCCAGGCCAGCTGCTGCCAGGTCATATGATGGCCGGCAGGAGCCAGCCACACCAGTAGCAAACTCCATACTTGACCAGTTCCCCTCCTCTAGTAGCTGTGACCTTCCTCCATGCACACCACTACCTAAACACAATCTGTTTTTTCCCCTCCCCAGTGTCATCTTGTCTTAACAAAACACAGGTGCACACTATTCAGGCTTCTTTTCTTTATTTTTTTTTTTTAACTTTCATCTTAATGTTCGACCATTCCTGTATCCCGGCTTCCTTTTTGGGTTTCAAGGAGGACGTGTTTCAGGCGAATCTGAATTCCGAAAAGAGCGCAGTGTTTGAGGGGGTTTTCTGAAGTGTGTGGCTTGGTTGCAGACAGACAGAGAGCAATAAGTGTTTGGGGCAGGTTGTGTTGCCGGAGAAAGCAGGATCTCCAAACCTCATTGGTTAGTCTTAAACACCACAACCAATCAAAAGGAGAGAACAAAGTGGTGTATTTATATGATAAAGAAGCTGTATTTTTCCCCCTTATTTTAACAGTGAATAAGATTGAAGTGCTGTTAATTTATATTGCACAGAGACAATCTTTTGATTCTTTTAAACTTTTCTGGAGATTAAAAGTTTGTTTTTAATTGTTCTTCACTTGCACTGAATCACTTAACTGTACACTTTCGTCATACTAATCCCCCATATCATGCTCAGTGTTGCATTATTTTGGGCATTTTCATTTCCAGGCATCTCCCAGAAGTACCCCCTGGTGGTCCTTGCAGTCATCGCCATGGGGTACGCCGCCATCTGCAGGTCGTCAGTCGCACTTTCAGGTCTTGGCCTGCCCTTGGTTAATGTGACCCGGGGCTCTGGGGGTCAGGACGGGGTGCGTAGATGTGCGTGAAATTAACGTCACAAAGCCAGCAGGTGGGCAACCTGAAGCTGAAGCTGTGCAGACAAGCTTCAGTCATGCCACAAAGTCAAAATATAACTATTTATTATTTATTTTTTTTTACAGTAACTCGAATGCTTAATTATTCATCGCGTTCATTTTAATAGACAAGTAAATGCATATTAGAATAATGTTTTTTAAAAAAACCTCATCTATAAATCATGCATCGTAATTTCAGTATTTTTTTAAAAAGCTTATTTATTATAATCTTAGTTTTTTGGGTTTTTGATTCTAGCAAATTGGTTGCACATTTTATATAATATATGTAGATGTACATTTTTTTTTTTTTTTTTGGATACTAAGGTATTCACTATAGAGTGTCACGTGTACATATTTCTAAATTTTTTTTTTTTTTTTTTTTTTTTTATTTATGTATATTATTATACATAGAGGATTGTTGTGTTAAGTAGCTGTGGAGTGTCCAGGGGCTCACTGCCCATGGCCCCCTGAACACCCCCTGAACACCCCCACTCAGAGCTCTGCTGTGTTCAGGCCTCTGCGAGCCGCTACGGTCAATGCTATCGGTCGTTAGCCTTAGCGAACTGGATGGAAGGAGCATAATCGGGAAGGGAAGGGAGGATGGGGGGTTCAAAGGGCATTGGCAATAAGCTAATTGTTGCAGCTACATGTAAATTAATATATTTTTATTTTTAAAACATGTACAGCCTTGGACAGGTGATGATGACCCCTGTGTGTGTGAGAGCGTGCGTGTGCGTGTGCAAACATGGTGCAGTCCCTGTGGAGCAGTGTTGGCCTCTCGATGACTAGCTGTACGATTATACCCTTTTATTAGATATTTATCGCGAAAGAAAAGTACCAGATACCAATGATGTGGGTCTGACGTGCCCTGGTGAACGACGTGCATGTGTTGTACATTTTAAAAAAAGGGGGGGAAAATGGATAATAGCGACTACAGCAGAAGAAATTGTACAGGTCAAGTTTGTCACCTGGCGTTAAGGGAAAGTGGAAATTAGAAATATTTAATGGAAAAGTCTAATTCTGTACTGAGAATCTGTTTCAGAAGTTGAATATAACCATGGTAATATCCAGAATTAAATGTTGTGAGAAAACAATCATTGCTTTGTGCTTGTGTGTCCTTTTCCAGTGGATTTAGTTTCTACAGTTAAACAGTATTGCACCGGCGCTATTCCTGTCATTACCACATTCTATGTATCATAGCTTATAAACCAGAAAGGCTTCATCCAGGATATTTGGCTTGGGACTTGGGGGCAGTAAACAGACCCCCTCTTGCTACGAGATTTGTTTTGGGAGTGATGTCCCTCCTTATAGGTGTGTCCGTCACACTCTTGTATGTATTCTGTTCTGTGCAACTAGATAGTGTTTTTTTTTTTCCCCCACGTCTTATTTTATTAAATAGTAAACTACCCTTCAGTTTTAGGCCAAGAATGGACGGTTAACCCTTCCTGGAATTCTGGGGAAAAAATGCTACATGACAAATCCACTGTATTTCTGTTGTGGGTGGCTGCTGGGCGAGGGGGCTGGTGACTATTTTGTTCTTAGTTATTCTTGTACCAAGGAGCACAGTGTCAGTCCTCAGAGACTGTCACCACCTCCGGTACTGAGGAGTGTCACCTCAACCCTGCCCCATGAAATTGCTACATAAGTAAGTGATGTGACATCATGCAAATTATGAAAAATGATAAACTAATTGTGTTACAGTGATGCTGCGCAGCTCTGCAGCTTCGGACACTGTGCCTGTGATCAGAAGGCTGCCGGTTTGAATCCCAGGGTCGACAGTGATTTCACTGCAGGGCCCCTGAGCAAGGCCTTAACTCCCAATTGCACCATGCACTGGGTGACCCTGTTTTCCCAAATGTGTGCCGCTTTGGAGAAAAGGGTCTGCAGAATCGATGTATAAAATGTTGGGAGACCAGCAACCAAATGCTTGCCAGTCTTTGTCCCAAATGTTGCATGCTGTATTTTAGGGAATCTGGAAAAGCATGCGCCTCTCAGGGCCGTGGAGGACGGCTCCTCCCAATGGGCCCAAGCCTCGGGCAGGGCTGCGTTCTGACCCAGCGAGGGCTCGACTTCAGCAGATGCCTAAATAAGGAATCTGCTGTCACACGGCTTTTCGAGTGGAGCGCCGTGCGTCAGGGTCTGTGTCTGCTTTGTGTCGAGCGTGATCGGCAGACGTTCGCGTTACTATGGCGAATAATGAGATTCTGAGCCGTGTTGAGACCGTGAAGGATTCTGTGGATGGGCGTACGGCCGTGCACAGAAGAAAAAAAACCCACCGTGTCGGCTTCAGGTCTTCATCCCTTTGATACAGCCCGTTCCTGCTGGCTTCTCGGCTGCCCGCTATCCAAGCAAGGCACCGTGGACCGTTGCGTTACGCTTGGCATGCTTTAACAGCAAATCGGTGATGGTGTGATACCCTCAGGGGCCCCGGGAAGAATCAGAGAACGAGACTAATCCGGAGGGTGTGGGATCTCTCTGACATTATAGCAGGAGAAGAAAAGGCAAAAAAAAAATAAAAAATATCAGTGCAGGTGACTGGGAGGATTGATGCAGTTTAACATTTTATTGAGCAGAATTCAAAGGCACCCTCTTTCAGCCAACACCAGGAGCAGGCCGGCAGCAGTGTGGATCCACTGTTTACCTTCTTCCTGATTAACACTGCAGCATCTCACCTGCTTGATTTGGGTCTGAGTTCAGCATTTTCAGCCCCAGCTGAACCAAGGGGTTTGGCGCGTCAGTGGAGTTTGTTCTATTCCCGGGAGCTGCACGGAAATCGATTTCTACCAGCAAGGGCTAATCAAATCAGCACCCTGCTCCCATCTAATTACTGGTTACTTTAAAGATAGCCCCAAATTAAAACATCAAATGCACCATTTCCATCAAGCTGCCAGTTGTGTGATCTGTTAGTAGACATGACCGCTAAGCATTTTTACAACCCAGAAAGAGCATTTGCTGTTATCATCTCTGTTTGCACACAGAATGCTGACCAAGGCACCAGCTGTTGTAGACTGTTTACATACGCATCTTGGGGTACTGATCTGCAGCAGGACAGTAAGAAATGGGGGCTACATGCCACACAGGGTCCCAACAGTCCCCAAGTCAGTGTCACACACTCCCTGGATATTTGGATGACTCCTGGCCTGCAATTCCTGAGCAAAGTGCCAAGATCCCTCAGGACAGTATGAGCAGTGACCTTCTGACGGGAACTGGAGCGTGACAATGCAGGGTGTGTGCAGCAGGGGGCGTAACAATCAGTGACCTATGCTCATAACCACAATGATTCCCAGCAGAGGTGCTGCGGTGGTATCTGTGAGCAGAGCAGCGAAGGTGCCAATTTAGCAAGATGGGATTTAGCCCATTTGCATCACACAATTAACAGATGCAGATAAATAACAAGAGAGGGAGGTCATGCAATATTGGCTTGGCTGTGAACATCAGTCTGTAGTGAAGCAAGAGCTTCATTTAAAGCATGTCAGTCATAGCTCAACGGAAACAGATCATAATAATCTAACCAAGCTCCCCAGGACATCCTGTTCAGTAGACCTGACATCGATTCTCGCAGTGATGCCTTCCGCGAGCTGAGACTGCTTCAAAAAGAAAGACAAAGTGTACAGTTTAACGGCACTGGGTCCGACGGTATCCCTGCGTGGGGAGTCAGCTTGTATACGCCGCTGGCTGCCCTGGGAGGGCGCTTCAGCCACCCGTGTTCTCCGTGTCTCCGGGATGCGTCGTCACTGGCCTTTGATCGGTGTCGCTGGTGCTTCCAGCATTTTCTGCCAAAAGATGAAACATTTGTGAGGTTTTCTAATGTTTTCCCACTTATTTCACAGTGTCGATGTCTCCCACACATTCCCACCACATCCCTTGTATCTTTTTTTACAGTACGGTGCAATCCCTAATCTAGGAGTCCCTGCTTCTGCTTCATTTTTATGGTGACCAAAAGAGCTTAATAATGAAGCAGTGGTTTAAGGGCAGTTAACCACCATGGAGAACAGCATAGTTCATGTATAATCATCTGTCAGGCTCTAGCTTGACTGATAGTCAATATGGCAACCTGTGTTCCTGTATCCCTAACTACATAGAAAAAAAAACTCCCCAAAGAGCCTTGGAAGCATGAATTCAGAGCTCAAGACTGTTAAAATGCTTGAAGATGTCTGTCTGCGCACTTGCGAGTGCAAATGTTTCCCTGGAGAGACTGTGAAGGGGAGTGTATGCGTCTGCGGGGCAGAGGCAGCAGCCCAGGGTTGGGTTCACTGAGCATGTGTGTGCAGTGCTCTGCCGGGAGATTGTCAGTGAGTGTAAGTCAGAGAGAAAATGAGACCAGATTCACCCTGTGTAAGTCTGTCTATGGCAGGGAAACACTCCAGCGAAGCCATTCAACTTCAAGGGGTTTTTGTGTCCTCAGCTGGGACTTTTCAGTATGAGCAGTTACCCTGAGAGGCTGTCTGTGCTGTGACCTTATCTGTTCCCAGCCTTTCTGGCAGAGCAAAGACGGTACACGAGACCCAGTGGCAACGACATGGAAACTGGGAAACTGTTTAACGGAAGCTGCTGTGCGCATTACAGATAATACCATACTGCACCAGTACAGGTATAAGAACATAAGAAATATACAAACGAGAGGAGGCCATTCGGCCCATCAAGCTCGCTTGGGGAGAACTTAACTA
>JAABNX020000053.1:5213255-5238602 GCA_015163995.2 Mormyrus lacerda | reverse complement strand
CGCAATGTCCTTTTTAAGATATGGCGACCAAACCTGCACACAATATTCTAGGTGAGGTCTCACCAAGGAATTGTATATTTTACTGGCTGTGTTTAGTACAGCTCATTATTGTACATGTACTAGTTCAGTATGCCTTTTTTATACTCAGTGATTTCCTCAAGTGACTCAGTACTAGTTTAGTAAATATTAATACTGTAACTGTAAAAGTTCTCTGTGAGCATCTCCTACAACCGTGTCCCCCCCAGTCCCCCAGCTTTGATGCACAAACCCTGAGAAAAGTGGACAACTCCTCAGCTGCAAAGGCACAGTCCAGCCCAGCCATGATGACATGTAAACAAAAACTCAGCAAGTCTTAATGGCAGGACATGTTCTGATGTGCCAGTGTGTCGCATGGCAGACCTCGGGCAGAATAGCGAGTCGTGCGCTTCTCGTAAACGTGTCTCCGTGACATGCCTGATGAATATTCAACTGTGAACTTTTGAAGCCCCTCACAGAAGAAAGGACTGGGTTTGCAGGTAAGCACATGCCCGGAGCAGGGTTCTGCTGCAGGAAAACGGCCAAAACACAGCCTCCGGGGAATAGCTACAAGAAATCCTCCAGGCAGGAAGCCCGTTCTGGATGGAGATGGAACAATGAGCACAGCGTGTGGCCACCAGATCCTCCAGAGGAAATTCATAGGAGGTACCAGCCTTGGCCAGCCACGACCTTTGAGGTGGAGGCCATGACCACTGCGTCCCAAGGAATGTGTCATGTGGCATGTTTATAAAAGGGCGGTGCCATGTGGCCTGTATATAAAAAGGGGCGGTACCGTGTGGTGTGCATATAAAAGGGGCGGTACCGTGTAGCCTGTATGTAAAAAGGGCCGGTGCAGTGTGGCCTGTATATAAAAAGGGGCGGTGCTGTGTGGCCTGTATGTAAAAAGGGGCGGAACCGTGTAGTGTGCATATAAAAGGGGCGGTACCATGTAGCCTGTATATAAAAAGGGGCGGTGCAGTGTGGTGTGTTTATGAAGGGAACACACTTGCTGCTCTGTCAGCACCATCTCTCCTGCCCAGGCACAGTTATATGCAGTTTTCCAGAAGGATGAGGAGTTTCCCCTCATGTACCTTTTTCTTCAGGGCCTCCATGGACTCGAACTCCACACGAGCCAGTTTGATCTGGATGTGCTTGGGAATATCAGGGATCACAAACGCCAGGATGAACTTCAACACCAGGAATACATGCTGTGACCAAAACAGAGAGAAAGAGAGAATCTCAGCCAAAACTCCAGACAATTATTGCATCAAGGATTGCTTGCTTTGTGGCTGCTCGAGGTCTGAGGACATCTCTCAGAGTCCAGCTGTCTGCTGAAGCAACCTCAGACCCCGTAAACACAATAATTATAGCCTCCGTTCTACTCTGGGCCTCGTTATCTTCTGGCAGATCTCTGAGATACGTGTTGCACCCTGGACCAAGCATTTAGTCAGAGGGCATTCGGCCTGCTCTCTCAGAGGCGGACTTCTTCTTTGGCAAACAGAGTCTCTTGAAAGAGCTGAAATTTTTCCTAAAAGGAATCGAATTGAGGTTTAGATGATCCCACGTCATAGACAGTCACGCTTTGACCAAGGATGGTGCCAACTCCATTGAACAGCAGCAAAAAAAGAAAAGCAGCATCTTACCCTCTCCTTAAGAAGACATTCCTGTCCTGTAATTGTTTAATGAACCATGATGACATGCGGTCCACCTGGTAGCCCACGCGGTGGGGGGTTGGGCAGTTGCTGGCAAAGTGATCCTTTACACTTTCATATACTATGTTCAGTGCAGGGCAGCTTGTAGAGTACTGGCTAAATACACACAGGCTTGAACCCGAAGGCCAAAGTCCCATCTGTTGTACCTTGGAGCAGGGCATGAACCCTGAACTGTTCCGACAAATATTCAGCCGCATCAATGGGGTTAAAATGTCTGAAATGTGGTACTAAATGTAACTTTGCATACGGCATTCCAGGAAAAATGGGACAAATCCGGAGAAGGAAGCCCAAGGAGTCTGGTTTGAGGTTCAGGGTATGGCTGGAGTGTCACCTTCCCCCCAGAGCGGAGGAGAGTCCCATCTAACACAGACCAGGCGGCTGCCTCTATCTGGTGGCTCAGGCCTGGCACTGCAGCCAGAAGGGGAGGACTGCATCCCGGGACAGCGCTCCGAGCAAGCCGGCGTCCCAGAGAGCATGACTAATCGCCACGACAGGGAAGAAAACTCTCATTTTCATATTGTTTACTCTCAAACTCGCAGCTCAAAGACAACCAAGGGCAAAACCATGCCAAGTTCAGATTTAGAAGTAATTACATATTTGAACAGAAGTTCTGCATCCTGTCAGTGCTTTGGGAGCTGCAGTGCATTGTGGGTACTCCACCAGGACAATGGCTAAGCTGATATTCTACAGCAGGAGTTTTCAATCTCTTTGAACTCGCGACCCCAAATGAAAACAGAGCAGAGATTACATGCAACCTCTGCTACTGATCAGCAAAGGGCCCGTGATGAACTCTGATCTGGCGATGCCCAGGCTGTGAAACACCTCTCGGATTCCCCTCACGCTCCAAATAAAAAAGTCTGGTGGAAGCAAATCCCCGCCACCCCCCACCCCAGTCCATGATGGAGAATGCTGCCTGTCCCGTGTGTTTCCTGTGCACATCCACAGTTGTTATCACCGGTGTGACAGCAGTAATCGCACGGCGGGAGAAACTGCTTGCATTGTCACCCACCTGGGTGACTCATTTTTCCTGGAAATGCTCAATCTGGGAATTTCATACTTGCAGAGGAGGAGAGAAACACCAGAAAATCAGCTTGTCAGGTCATTAAAAAATCATTTGCACCAAATATGATCTAAGAGGACAGGCATCCTGTCCAGGGTACAACTCAGCCATGTGCTGGATGGATGGATGGATGGATGGATGGAAGTCTTAAATCAAAATACTGTGGTAAGCTTCCAAATTGCTATGTTACGATTTTTTTTTTTTGGGGAGGGGGTGGCTAGGTACATTTTGCCATTTCTGGGGTGAAAGAAAGTTGCATCACAACTCAAAATGTCTTGCTGATTGATTGGCTGGCAACCACTGTCTTAGGTTCTAAAATTCTGTTATTTTAACAAGAAAGTCTGTAAATGACACTCCTGACCTCCACGAGTCCTATTCCTATATTTATATTTTTCATTCAAAAGAGAAACAGGGTCAGAAAGGCAGTTTAATTAACGCGGTAATACTTGTGTTAATTGTTACAGCTTCGCTATTTGCCCAGAGCACTCATCACTGTTTACTGCTTTATTTCCCAAACCCCAAATCACTTCTGATCAGCTGGTGCTGCATCGCCTGGTAAACTGCTCACCGGTCAGACAGTCTGTGAATCGGGGTGTCCTTCTCAGAGCGGAAATTAAACGACATGAGAAAACTGACGAAGAAAAAAAAAAAAAGCGATGAAACTGAGAGCACATGGTTTCTCAAACAAAGGCAGCTGGATGACTTTCGGAAACGGCCTGACATTAATCTCCCTTTTGTCGGTGAGGGGACACACACAGGCAACGAGACCATGTATCTGTCACTCGGGAGATTACTGCCACAGCAGCAACTGTGCAAATGCAGATAAAACCCCTCGGCTAATTGCAAAGTGCATATGTGTGTGTATGAGAGAGATTGTGAGTGTGTGTGTGTGTGTATATTTTTATTTATATATATATATATATATATATATATGGTGCAAACTAACTGTTCCCACAATATGATAAAACCACTGTTTCAGTCCCCAAAAGGGAAAACTTAATTATACAAAAATCTGGGACTGCAAAAAAAAAAACGAAAAATGCTAAAAGTCTTGTATTTTGTTTGGTTACACTTGGTTACGGTTAGGGCTGGGTAGGGGTTAAGGTTGTTATTTCTGGGATTATGGTTATGCCCGCAAACATGAATGAAAGCCCGCAAACATGAAAGATACGTACCACATCATCAGATGGCACCTTGCAGTCGACGCATGTCGTCGATGCTCGACTTCCCTTTCTTCGACTAATAAGATTCTGATAAGCATTTTCTGGGAGAAAGCCCATGATGTTAGGCTGCAGACATTCCCATGGCCAGCAGGATGCGTAGTAGTTACGGAACCTGATTGTTTCTCAAAGGCTGCCAGGAGAAGAACTGAGTACAGCCTCGTGGTGTCCACAAGTGAGATGTGCAACCTGAACTGGTTCTGAGAAGTACATCCAGCCGTATGAATGCATAGACAGTAAAAGGTAAGCCATTAAAGACACCTCAGACAAAACGGATCTGCTCAGTGCAGGATTCATGGGCATCATGACTGCCCCCTGCTGGTCCGTATCTGTATCTTTTTGTATACTATGTACTATATGTACAGGATCAAATGAGATGGCTCCTTGTTGTCATATGAATGGACAGGCACCAGGCCGGTAGCCAGAAATGAATTCTGAGGAGTTTCCAGCACATTTCCTGGGAGGTTTAAACTCATTATTGTATTCTGTGACTATGTTTGGTCAGGAGCAAACAAATTTGTGGGGGGGTTCAAAGCCCTAATTTTACTACGTGGCTACATGCCTGACGGCCAACGATAACAGAAGACAGTGTGGCCATTCAACCAAGCGGATCCCCGGAACCAAGAAGGCCATCATATGCTCTCACTAGAGAGGATTTCTTGACATTCGTTCTGCTGCCGTTGCTGCAGGTACTCTCATGTACCTGCCACCGTCACTGGTATACCTCCTACTGTCATTACTCTTGTGTTCATCATACCATTGCCACAGGTACTAATGTGCCACTGTATTCTCTGTCTTCCATTATCCCTTTTTCTTAAAGCCAAAACCAGTGTAACAAAAAATACATGATAATCAGTTGTATCCCGGTCGGGATCCATCTCCTCCATTCCCGGTATTTTAAACAGCACATACTCCTATATCAACATGACTGCTCCATACCTGACACTATCATGCTTTCTTCCAAGGCTTACTGGTCGCCGTGGCTACACTGTTGCCTGGATACAGCTCTCTGAAGCCTGCCCTGATGTAATTACCTGAGCACTGAAAGTGAGCTACCAAGACAGGATGACAGCGATGGCATTTTCGGCCCGGATATGAAATAAAGCCCAGATTCCAGCCATGGATCACGCTCATCACACTATGGCGTGTAAAAGTGAGAATGTACCCACTTTTCATTCCGCAGTGCTTCCAGAAAATATGTCTCAGAATAATAATAATAAGAATTAAACAAAAAAAAAAGCGTTACTGTGTTTTACCAGGGTTAAAACTGTAAAATTAATAAATCAAATTGCAATAACCCTGTAATCTTTTAATTAAATATTTCATATTATTTTTTAATTAAAACATGCTGCATCATTATCTCTGTTCCCACGACCCCATTCCACCCAGCCGCTCCGTGGCCATGTCCCCATCGATGTTTTCAGCAGGACGGAACAGAAACAGACCCCGTATTGTTCTGGCTCAGTGTGCCGTACTGGCCATCGAGAATGCGGCCAGACTCTCATTAGTGTAATTAGCAGTGAGGCCATCGGACTATAGCTCCAGGACTGTAGACACGTGCATGAAAAGCTTTAAGCAAAGGTAGCGCTAGTCCTAACTCAGAGGCTGCCTGATATACTCCCTTCTCCTGGCTTTGTTCCCCTCTGAGAGCCAGTCTGAGACTTCACTTAAGACCCAGTGGGGATGTGGGGCAGTACCTGATCCCCTCCCAAGCATCTTGGCTCCCAGATGCTTCCAGACACCCAACCAAGGTGCCCTCAGAGATCTACTGATCCCCCTTCCATGCTCTGGGCTGCTGACAGGAGGGTTGTCAAGCTCTATGGTGCGTCTGGTGTTTATGCAAGTCTCCTGGGGTGAGGAGGGAGAATAATCAACACGTGTATATAAAACCTGTCTTATAGCTTGGACTGAGTCATTTTTTGTGTCTTAAATGGTTTACGGTCATCTCCTAGGTAACAACTCAGCTGCAGGATCAAGGCCCAGCATGTGTACCTATACAGGGCAGAAGCAGAGCAGTCCCAGAGACCACAGCAGAAGGTCGAACCAATAAGTTTAGGGTTACAAGTCTCCAGTAAGTACAGCAGACAACAGAAACAGCAACTAGTCGTTTATGAGGACAAAAGAAACCGCATCCTCAGGGTTCCAACAAGGCCGGACTTACACACGAGCCCCGAGTTCTAAAGGTCTCCACATTTTGTTTTTTGCTGGTTACTGTAGCATTTTATCCTGTAGGCTGGGCCCCAAATTTTCAGCCCTGGGTGCTACAATGTACATAAATGTTGTGCGAACGGTTATGCTTACAGTGCGAATTAAGACTAAATGTCACATTGAAAGACAGAGTCAAAACGATTATCAAATGACAAGATATTTCAAACACTGTTCGATTTCCCTGGGGAGGTGTGCATTTTCCACAGGGCTGCGTTCAGCCTGAAGGTTGTTCTGGAGCCAGAAAATGGACAGAGACCCTGGTGTCTGTCAAATAAAACATCTGCAGACAATCGGACGGCTCCCTAACGCCCTCTGTATGCGACTAGGAGCAGTGCCCCAAAGGAAATGCTTGTTTGCTTTCACCTTACTGTGTAAACCTGCATGTTTAGGGAAATCAAATATGGGTGGAAAAATGGCCGCTCTCCCTGAGAGATATTCATGAGGTGAGCATCTTGGAGAAAAGCAGCTGGACTGCAAGCAAGTGGACTTACTAGGTCTCTGGCCAAATGGCTGCGATACAACCAGTGAGCTGACATTCATAAAAATCTGCACTAATCTGACCCTGCACTCTATCTGCCCCCAGCTTCAGAGACCCAAACCGTGAAGCTGACTCTCCTCGGAGGCAAAACTGTCCAATCCTGCTACCCTGAGTCGGGGCAGAATTAAAGCAGTCTTTGGTTCAGCCATGTCACCATGGTGGATCCCCTGTACCCCCTGGTGGGTGTGTTTGGTACTGCTGTCACCAATCTCTGCTGAGTGCTGAGATATACAAAAAAAAAAAAAACACACACACTGAAGACCAACCTGAAATGCAAATAAACGATTCCCAGGAGCCAGAAAAGAACCCCCCCCCCCATGTAGTGGGTTCGAATCTGTTCCCGGGTGAAGAGCTGTGATTCTTAATGCAACTCAGCATAGGCAGGACTCCATAACAAGACTGAATCAATTAATAGCTATATAAGCAATAAAATATAAAACTCTGAAACCAGACTTGTGGTTTTAATGTATGGGAGCAGTTGCTGTGGGCAGCAGAGAGCGAAGTAGTTAAGAACAGGGACTCACTGGGAAGATTCAGTCCACTTCCATAAACTAATTAGCTCAATCCAACAAGTCTGGTTCAGTGCAGTGATGCTATGTGGCTCCTATTCCTTGACTGAGTGAACGGCAGTACAGAATGCTAGTTCCAGCAGATAAGAGTGAAGCTATTATATAGTCAGAATCAAGCCAGCACTAAAGGGCCCTGGCAGGGTGATTCAGCACTGAACTCTGTCCCTACCTTTACACCGTTGTGACAGTCACTCGAGTCGGATATACATCTGTGTCGTGGAAAGTTCCAGCAATTTTACGGAAGGCCTCTCTATCAGTGCTGTGCACAAACACGGACATTCCCAGGTCATCATATATAACTGCCTTCAACTTTCAGAAATTAGCCAATGGGTAACAGGGATAAATACAGCATAAATTCAAATTCTAATAAGCTGAAAATATCGTGAACCGAATATGAATGAGATATATGACATGACACACTTGGGCATAATTGGCAAGTGTAATTTTGATTAAACAGGAAAAAAAAAAACATGAACGATATGTTGTTCAACACAATATGAGATGTGTTCGCTCGCGATCGATACAGAGACTGGAAGCATGACTGGGGGATGCTGTTATCATCTGGAATGAGTATGATGTATCGATCAGCATTTAGCCAGGGAACTGATCAAAACTCACATCTGATGCCTACTGAATGTGCATCACCCAGCCATTGTACAGTGAAGAGCGTCGGCGTGAGGGGTTTAGCAAGAGGGGAGCTGCTTTCATTTATCCAGTCAGAAACCAGAAAGGTCACCATCTGACCCCTCTTGCTGACTGTAGGCGTGTCGGCTATGAGACGTCATCTGGTCCCAAACAGAAGGCAACTGTGGAATGTATGTCCCACATTTGCTGTGGTATCACCTTACATTTTTCGTCCAATGAGATCGCTTACCTCCACTGCCACCACCAGCAGGATGAGCTGGCTCTCCGACTCAGGGAAGTATGACTTCACTTGCGGCGACATGCCAATCAGCGCACAGTTGGTTACCACAGCGATGACACTCATTGACTCAAAGGCCAGCTGTAGATGATAGTGGTTATCATTTGTGATTCCCATAGCAAATAGCCCATATCTATAGTGATGTGTACAGAGCAAAACAGCAAGGGAAAAGTGTTCATTATCCTTTCTTCATAGAAGTCTAATCTTCATATATTATGTACAACTCTACATAGGCCTATTATATTATGTACTTGGTACCTGAAGTTGATTCTCCTTGTAAACCACTTTCCATAAAAAAAAAATCTATAAATCAAGATTGCAAAGTGACTGCTGACCCCTTGTGGAAGGACATTGTATAACTTCAAGAATGTGACTGATGCAAACTACTCCCAGAATGCGGAATGCGTAAAGTACCTTACCTGCCACACCCCGATATTGGCTGCGGGCTCAGAGAAAGGCCTCTTGAACACTTGGCATATCTTGAGGGCGTCTGAGTAGATCTCCGTGACGTTGTTGAGCACCGCCAGCAGGGCGGCGATGGGATAGACACAGGAGAAGAGGCTGACATAACCAAACAGTAGGAACAGCTCCAGGTAGTCATCGAACGTACCCTGCAGGCAAGAAAACATAAAACACTGCCATCCATGAGCTCATCGAGAACAGCCAGTAAGCTCAGGTAACATTTCATACAGCAGACTGGTCACTGATATTTTACTTATGGTATCAGTCAAAAGTTTGGACACACTTGCTTTTAACTAATCTTATTGTACAGTAAAAGGCCTTGAGACAAGAGAAGCATTCAACATCTCAAAATTCTCAAATTATAGACTCTTTAAAGTAGTCCCATTTTGCTTAAATGACAGCATTGCAGACTCTTGGCATTCTTTCAACCAGCATTCATGGGTAGCCACCTGGAATGCTTCTCCAAGAGGAGTTTCCACAAGGTCTGGGCACAAGTTGGCTACGTTGCTCTCACTCTTCATTCCAACTCACCCTAAACAAGCTCTATAGGGCAGTGTTTCCCAACCCAGTCCTCGGGGAACCCCGGACAGTCCACGTTTTTGCTCCCTCCCAGCTCCTAGCCAATCAGGAATGTGGACTGCTCAGGCTTCCCCAAGGACTGGGTTGGGAAACACTGCTATAGGGTTTCGGTTGGTGGATTTTAGGGACTAGGTCACCTATCACAGCACTCACTCTCTTTCTTTGTTCACAAGATAATTCTTATTACATAACCTCAAGGTGTGCTTAGGGTCATTATCTTGTTAAAAAATAAATTAATTTCAGCAGGTATGTCCAGATATTTGATCGGTACTATACATGCAAAGCACCTGCGCTTCATGTTCATGTTTATCCTTAAAAACAAAGATTGCACAACCTTGGCTACCAGCACTATTATCTTTTTGATTAGCTGCTTAGGAAAAGACCCGTCGCATCTTCAATAGAAAAGGGTTTTGGCGAATAAAGGTGTCCCTCTTAGAGATTTCACACAACCATATTGCGGCCACAGTTTCAGGATCCAGAGGCCAGCAGGAAGCCCTCACCAGGTAGGTGCTCATGTCCGCCTCCAGCATGACCTGTTTCTCAAAGGGGAGCTTGCAGCCCAGGGCGGTTTGGCCCTCCTTCCTCTGGACTCGCTTGTTACGGCGTTTCTGGAGCCAGAAGGGGAGGAAGGCCTCCAAAAACTGGTTTAGGATCTGGGATGTTATCAGCAGCGTGGCGAGACTCTGTAAGGAAGCGGGGCACACCTCATGCACTGAAGCACCAGACATCGTCTCCGGACATGGCAGACAGCAGTGCAGAGCTGCTGGACTACAGTGGAGAGGATTGCAGGTTTGAAACGTACTTGTTCTTTTGGGTTATCCCGGTCTTAAAAAGATACAACTGTAAATTCAATTGAAGTATACATTCTAATTGCTCCAGCTTAAAACTCATCAGTGAATTCAGTATCTCCTAAACAAGACATAGACCTTAAACATGGCCTTAAACTCAATGGAAGCTGGGCAGCTGGTACAGTAAACACAGCCTTGCAGGCCTACCTGTCGGAGCAGAGGCATGTCCTGCATCACGAAGGCGATGTAGAACAAGGAGGCAAAACAGTTCAGGAAGTTGAACTGCGGGCAACAAAGATGGAGGAAGATTAATAGTGTCCCTTGTCTCCAGGGTCGAGGTCACAAGTCACTGTGGGCACGGACGTTCAGGTACGTGCTCGCTTACCACTAAAACTTTAAGGGTTAAATGGTTCTGATACGTTGACTCTAGGCGATGATTTTCTGCGAAACAAAAAAAGGGACACAAAAATAAACATAAGCTGATCTACCACCACTTTTCCTCAGAGTTTGTAGAGTTACATCTTCAACTGTCCACTAAACACATGACCACCAGCTCTCAGGACAACAGGCTCTGCTCTGTTCCCAGTCTGTTAACAGGCAGCGTGGCGTCTTTGGTGTTCATTCGTCCATGCACCATTGCTTATTCTTTACTTTGTTCATAGTTGTTTTCTGAATTCATACTTTTTTTAAAAAGACTGTGGTCGTACTGCATAACCAATCAACAGAGAAACAGTACCAAAAATATAGCCCAACTAATTTAGTTTTTTAGGTACTGGAACTGGACCGCAAGTCAGTGGAAAAGGGAAAGTACCAAATGTACTTTAGTTCAATGAAGCTTGGTTCCTTCAGAAAGAGCCACATTGCTATTTTTGGGGCCCCACTCAAAGTCATATGATCATTTTAAAATTATGTATAACATTATTGTTAGCTAGTGAGTAGAGTCAGAAGGTCGTAGTTAGCTAGTTGATTAGGGGAACATGCTGCTTCAGCATCTCCTAAATTAGGTACGTGTTTGTGGCCAGTGAGTGGTGGTTGTAAACACGCCGCTGGCTGTGAGGGGAAGTGATGAGCGTCACAGGAGCGATGGGGGTAGGTGTACATACCCCAATTGGTTAGGAATTCGGCAGCATAGCGGTAGAGACGGTTCATGATCTCGATGACCACGGCATAGACGATACTGGGCAGGAAGAGGAGCAGGCCTGTCCAGAACGTGGGCTCCACTTCATGTATCCCCAGCACACAGGCCTCTGCGTTGAAGTAGACCATCATGACGCACAGGGACACGTAGAGGCACAGCAGCACGAACGGCAATGACACCAGGTAGATGCGCAGGTGGCGCTTGGCGTTGGGGTAGACAGGTTCCTCGCGGCCCGTGACGGGGTTCTGGCCGAGGACCCCATGGAAGCCGGGCCGTGGCTCCTCGAAGGCCTTCTTCCTGGACAGCGTGCCCCAGCTATACGCCAGGCAGGCCCCAAATCGCTTCCACATCTCCAGCATCACCGTGGTCCAAATCAGGTTGCAGATGGCGAAGACTACATAGTTGTCATAGTTCTCCCAGTCAAAGAAGTAGTAGGGAATCCCAATGATGGCCATGGGGAGCATAGCTAAGGTGAAGTACTCCAGAAAGCCAAAGTACAGGGCCAAGCTCTCCCCGAAGTAGTGCCGGATGTCATCTGGAGCGAACAGAATACCACGGTAAGATGGCAATAGCCACAAATCAGGGGAGGACAATTGTCACAAACTCACCTACAAAGAGGAGAGGCTTAATTTACAGTGATGAATAACATCTTATTTCAAACTATTTGCAATTGTATCGGCGATAGTTAAGGCAAGGATTTCAATACAGCACTACTTAACGTTCTTATAATGACAGAACAAACTGAAAAGCACCTGTCACACCATGCTGGTGTGTTTAGAGTTTGGTAAAAAAAAAAAAAAAAAAAAAAAAAAAAAAAAAAAAACTTTATATCACTGGCGTAGGAGAGATATTGATATTTGTGGGGACACAATTTAATTTAAAGTTTCATTTTTTAGAGGGACAAATGAAGTCACATGAAGTCACATTTGCCCCCCAGGTTCCTACACCGAAATACCATTAGATTGCTAAAAATATTGCACTCATGTCACATGGTAAACAGCACATGGTCCACACACAGGTTGGTTACGCAGTCAGTGCACGGCATGGATGAATGAGGAAGAACTGGTTCCAAAAAAAGGTTCCACTTTGATTGGTTGGAAATGGTTTATTCAGAAATGAACAGTTATTGACCAAAGTGATCCATGTCCATTTGTACTGAAAACTTTAGTGTAACAAAACAACTATAATTATAGATATTAACTATATACTAACTATAGATTGCTGCTCAAGTAGTGTTAGTTGTGAGGAGAGAATTGCTGGTTAAGAGGTCAAAAGGTTAATTAACATTATTATATACATTCCAGTTTGGTTAGTTTGAATACAAACAAACAACTTGTGACTCATGATTTTAATGAAGTTTCACTATTCAAAGAAATATTAACAAAAAAAAAAAAACTTCCCTTATCTGCAGACCTGTGCCCTAGAGTAGAGATGAGGTCTTTGAATGTAACCCAGCCTATGAATTCGAGGGGGGGGGGGGGGATGTGGTGAGGTCTTGTCAAAAATCCCTGGATGAGAGACTGGGAAGACTCCCAGCCTGTAACAACTCTGGAAAGCCACTGATGGAATTATCGCTAAGGCAACCAAAGAGTCAAACCATCCAATCACAGACATGATTCTAGACTTGAATTGATTGTTCATCTACACAACACAAAAGTATCTTCACTTAACCCAAAAGCAGCCTTATCTTGACTTGAACTCACATGCCAGTTGACCTGCCAACAAAACATGACTCATATGCATCAGGATGTGGCAACAGGGATTTCCATGACTTCTGAGAATGAGGAACGCCGTCTCTGGTCTCTCAGCTACCTGCCTCCCCCATTTCACACACTTACATTTACTTATTTCGCAGACACTTCATTCCAAGCGGTGTACAATTGATAAAGTAGATGTCAGGCAGACCCTGAAGCAACTGAGGTTTAAGGGTCTTGCTCAAAGGCCTAAGGGTGAAATTAGCATCTGAACCAGGAACCTTCTGATCATCAGCTCAGAGTCCAAACCCACCAAGCCACATACCACCTTCAGCCATGAACACCTACCGAGAGGCTGGAAAGCCATTCTGATCTGCTGGTACCACGTGGAGGACAACCTCTTCAACTCCTCTTTATCATGGAGAGGGAAGATCTGGAGCAGAATCCCTTTGGACTGCATCCGACGCACTAATTTTACATAAGGGGTGGGAATCTGGTTAGGGAGAACATTAGACACAGACTCTGACAGGGTTTATCCCTACTGTACATAAATAGGATAAACTGCAAGTAATATGTGTTTGACGGAATGAGCCTCCAACGGGTGTGTGAAAGATTTGCGTGCACTAATTAAGATAAATAACCAAAGACAAAGTAAAACAGGCACCCCCAGGGGACCATACTGACAGCTGACAGGAAGTGGAAACGGCATGCTTACCGATTGACTTTCCCGGGTACAGCTTGATCTTGGGGTAGCCGGGCACGTATGTTTCCTGCTTGGCTCGCAAGTTGTCCAACTCGTGCTTGATGATGAGCTGGCACTCTGCCATGCTGAGGAAGCCATTGCCGTCCCCTGGTGGGCGAGCAAACACCGCTACTGCCTGAGTTTGCCCATTACTGGTCCAACAGTAATTTGTAGTTAACATCAACTGCTGATTATGCTAGCTAAGTGCGGCTAAACCCGTTACTAGCGGTAAACAACCAGCTGTACAAGAGGGTAATAACGGGAATCTTATGCTGTGTTCCATTTCAACTAATAAGGGATAAGAACCCAACTATTAACTCATAAATTCTGAGTTCTGGAAATTTCAACTGGAATGCCCCCTGAAGTCGGAATTCTGACCTTTGAACTTGAGGAATCTACACGACCCTGAGCTCAGATTTCAAGATGGCTGCGCCCCTAATCAACAGAAGTTAAAGCTGAAGTTTTATGCTGTTTATTAGCACTTGCATCTTATTTATGGTTTATTAAATTGGTTGTACACGCAGTACTGTCCAACCGCTATCTGTGGATGTGTTGCTAAGCAAAATACAGCATAATGTGTTGGTATCCACTGATATTGCGAACAAAGGCTAACAATTACCTGGGCTAGAAGTGGGGCCAATTTCATTAAACAGGATTTCTTGTTTAAGCAGACAACTTGTTGGATTTAAGGTACTCTGGCTAAATGCAAGTGAACGAAGATAAAGGCCATTTACACTTGGGTAAATTAAATCTGACTAGTTATCCAGGTAAGCAAGAAATCTTGCTTTTTGAAACGGGTCCCTAGGACTGCTAAATGGCTTTCTGACTTCATGTACCGGAACACCGTTAACTCGTATGTGACATCACTCCCAGTTCTGAATTCCTACCTCTGAGGTAAATAGAACCCAGCATCGGTAACCTATGGCTCTGTAGACAGAATCTAACAATGTAATTTCATGCCATTAGAACCTAGAAACTGAGCTCAGTCTCCTCACCCTGGAAGTCGTTGAAATCCTCCCGATAGGCGTAGGTGAAGGCTCTCATGGAGCCATCACTGAACTCCTTGATCAGACCCAGATCCTCTGCGCCAATCAGGAGCCTCTGCCAGGAGGCCCCCACCAGAAAAATGTTGGGGTTCTCCTTTTTATCATCCTGGGACAGCGCTGGTAGGAGCTGACTGACCTGGAACTCAGCTCCTGACAAGTTGTAAAGGAGAACGGAGGAGTAGACATACACAGACATCCCATTTCTCCCGGACGTTCCGGGAGTCTCCCGCAAACTGACAGCAGCTCCCTGACACCTGCAAATGATGTCCTGCTAAATGTCCTATAAATCTGCTGCTCCGCTATTCAGCGATGGTAAAATTAGTGGGTAAAAAGTCTTACTACTGCAACCCCAGCCAGAACTAGGCTTGGGCAGACCATACTGCTATTCCATCATTTTCTGACAAAATCTGCCCAACTGGGAGAGGGATATTTTCAAATGAAAATAACACAGTATATGATATTACCGTATTAACACCCCATCCCCCCCCCACCATTTCTCCCTCATCCAACTCACTGAAATTAATATGCCTAACACTGGATATCTGGGTACATCTTCTGACTATTCCCTACTACCAATTTTACGGAAAGTGTTCAGTTAAGTGTCCAAAATAAAGTGTACATACAAATAAAGTTATTTAACAACTTATTTTGCTCAGCCTACTATTATCTAGACAAGTTTACCTTTTGAGCGAGCGCCCAAATAGTGTGGGACCTGGAGAGGTCATACTGGTGGCACTGCCCTAAATATGGCTCTGACAGTATGAATAAAATAGCAACTGTCGGGAAAGATGTCTCGTAGAACAGGCACACATCGCACTCAATGTAATTGTTATAAACTATTCAGGATCAGCAATAAGATGCTCATCAGTAATACCCAGCTAACAGGAAACGTTCCCAGAACTTTAAGCAACGTTATGTGAAGTTCGTCTTAAACATTCTTACTGTCATTGTTGGAACGTCATTTCCACATTTTATATTTTAACAAAGGTTCTATCAAACTGTCAGCACCGTAACATTACCTAAACATCATTTTAGCACAATTAATTATGAAAAATATTGTTTTATAATAAAAGTGCTTGATGTGTATACTGCGAAAGGTGTAAAGCAACAGTGTTTCTGGCTGCCCTACCAAGCCTTTCATTTGTATTTATACTTAGTATTATTTGTAGCAGTGGAATAGCGTTCCGGGAAGATCAGGAGAACTGGACACTTTGAACGCTTCTTACCTTAACCGGGTAACACTTTACTTGACAAGGCACAAATACTGAGTAATCACTCAGTTAATTACCGCCGAAAAACCAAAGATGAACAAATATAGTTGCTACTTGAGATAAAAGATGTGTCACAATTCGTTAATGATGAACAAACATGAGATCAGTACTTCACTGTGTTATCAATTACTGGACCCTTCAGCAGTTCCTTAGTAGTTCCTACAGTAGTTCACAAACGTTTACAGAATTAACAGATATAGTAACAAATATAGTAACTGCTTGGGATAAAACATGCATCACAATTCATTAATGGTGAATTAACATGAGGAGATCAGTATGTAACTAACACTTCTGGTTAATTAATACATAAGTAATATTATTATACCAAATTATTTGTGCCCCGTCAAGTAAAGCGTTACTGGGAACTTTCGGTTAAAGTTAGTAGAACGGGTAACTGTTAGGCCCCGCCCCCTCGGAGACGGGCCCGCCTCCTGTTATAAGGCTGTTCTGGCAGTTTCTCTTACAGCCTTGCCACATTACTATAAACAATCTAGTAACAGGGGGACGAACACTATCATCAAAAACATTAATGCACAGCTATATCCTGAGACGGAGAGGCATGTAAACGCCGACTGGACTCACCTCCATTTCGTTGCTTTTCCTTTATTCTGCTTAATAACCACTCCACAGCCTCTTCTTTGGTGTCCTCCGCCAACTCACATACCACCAGCGGGGTGAACTGGGTCTGGTCCGCAAACGACATTTCTGCTCCTGCTCGGAAAGAGTAAACGAAAGGTCGCTGATCTGTCGTGGGGTCGTTTAAAAGTTTCCTTTACGTAAGCAACATTCCTACATCTGCGTTACTGTCACAACACTCTGCCTGCATAAACAGCACGTAAACCCAAACTTTCATCTGTTTATTTATTTATAGGAGTATTACTTGTGATCGCTTACACATACACTCCCAGTGGTATAGCTTAGTCATTATACTGCCGGATCCTGCGAAACCTGCTATTCTGCTTCAGACACCGTCCCGAGTTATTCGGAAACGATCAAAGCCGAGGGTTTTGCCGGAAGACTAATCGGAACCGTAAGACCAACGCGGTGGAATCTGCTGCACGAACCAGGCGGATTTCCGAAGCGGGCCAGGGGCAGCGGGGAGGAGCCTGGGATCACCACTGCAAAGCCGATAGTTCAGGAGGGGCGGAATTTTCATATAACTGCTCAAAAGTATCGCTGATTGATAAACCAAGGTGGTGTTTATACGTCATAAATTTGCGATCAAAAACATGCACGTTAACGCCCTCATCAGGCCGTCAGTCGCAGACTACCACCCGTCTGCAGGCGCCGTAGGAAAACCTCTACTTACCGGATCGCTTTTGCATACGTCTTTTTTATACAGTTATACTTTCCAGAGAAGCTGGGTGTCCGAGGCTGTCATGTGTCGGCCTCCAGAACGCCGCTGCCGCGACCCGGCTGCTTTTCTGGAGGCTGCTGACGTTCTGAGTCCGGCTCACGTCACGGCTGCTGGGGTTGGTGCTCAGAGCTTCGGCGGGGGAAAGTAACACACCCTGCTTTGGGAGAGGCTCCGGCGGCGGGACACGTGTCGGGATTGGCTCTAATGGCTGCCGCGACGAGCTTGGCTGTTCCGCAGCGTTGCACCGAAGGCTCCTGCTGTGTAGGACAAGGGCGGAAGTTTGTAGCAGAAGAAATCAAAAAGTCACAACATGCGCTTTGGGAACTGCAGATACGCGGAGAGCTCTCGGGTATAACGACATCGCTTGGTGGAAGGCAATGTTTAACCCTGCATGGACCCGTCAAAATGGGAATTAAAGCCACTACGTTAAAAATATCCATAAACCTATTTTAAGTGTAAAGTGAAACGCGAGACCCATAGAACTACATGGTTTTGCCTATAACTACTTACACAGCAATAAAAATGCCTTGGTATAATTTTGATAAAACAAATGACACAATAAGAAAATATAAATGTATAATATCAAAATTATATGTGACATATATGTGAATATGAATTAAAACGATATGTATATTTACGAGGACTTGAATTTGGGAACTAATGCCCGTAATTACGACAGAACGGGAGGTTCAGTGGGTAACAATGAACATAAACCCACAGTATAGAAATAGACGGAACATGAAAGAAACAATAAACATCATATCCTGGTTTCTAAGTAATAGTTTGAGGTTTACACATTTGCTGGCTTAATATTAAATAGAAGGGAGGGGTTACAGGTAAATCGAAGGAGCACGTGGCTGGAACCTGGGGTCGTCAAGGCCATCCCCCCAGCACACTGGCCACGCCCCCAATGTATTGGCTGCCACTAGTCGGGACAACTGCCCTCGTGACAACTGCGGAGATGGACGCGGGGTCGGCGACAGCGGCGGCGGGTGGACGGTGAGTTGGATCCGGGTGGCTTCGTGATTTAAGCATATGGGCCGTGTGGACTGAAGCCCTTTTCCTTGCAATCTTGTTTAATTTTATTGACCTGCATCTACGCAGTATTTCTAATTTAATTTCTAAAAGTATCCGACGGAGCAGTAAAATACTTTGATTGAGTTTAATGTGCTTCACGAAAGTGTCTTTTTTATGCGTGTGGTTTAGTTTTTATAAAATTTTAACTGCCTCTGATGGGTTGTTTGTAGGTCGGCAGCTGGTCTGCGTGCTATGTATCTTCGCTTAGTATCTTTTCTGTTTATTGATAGTTTGAGGAATTAATAGATGATACATCTATGGCACTAGGTGAAAGGGGCTGTATTTCACTGCGGATCGGAAGCACGTAGCGGTACAACAAGATCCCCAATATTTCACATGCTGTATAGCTGTATAGTTACCTTGGATATTCTTTTGGACGGTCGTGCCCAAATAAATATTAAGATTGCTAAAATGACAAATCAGGGATTATTTAAAGTTCTTTTAGGGACTGTTTTGTTGTTCTATAGTCTCTTTATTATTTACAGCACTTTTTGATATGTGTAATGCTTTACATGAGACAGAAATGACAGCTAAATTAAGTGGAGTAAAGAACTTAAATAAGCAAAGGCATTTCTGTCTATAATTATAAAGCCTTTGCACCCGGTGCAGCTAAAGACGGTGTCCTTTGGGTAAGTACTGTAGTCTGTTTCCAAACATTTTCATATTAATGTAAAGACTTCATGCAGGAGTAAATCAGTCTATTCTTTCATGGATAGAACATAATAAATGACATTTAAACGTTGTCAGATTATTTGTATTATCAGTTTATGAGTCTGTCCATATTTAATGTAAAAGATAGTGTCTTTTTTCATCTCAAATTTGTGTTTTGTTCATGTTGCCAAATCCACAATTGAAATGGGTGGAGAAGCTGTTGGTGATCAAAATTGACAAAAGAGAGAATCAAGAATATCAGTAATTTGTTGGTGAGCTGCCTCTTTGGTTTCGACTCTTAGAGAGTCATGGAAAATGTTATTTTTATTCTGCTACAGGGGTAGCTAGCATCTCCATAGTGGCAAAGGTGTTCTGGGATGGAGACTCTGGCCTTGTTTGCAGACGGGATGGATGTATAAGCATTTAGCCAGTGTGGAAGTGGCCGCCTCCATAAATCGATTGTAGGTGGATGTGTGATATCACACTTCCATTCGTATTTGTTCTTTTTGATGCCTAATTCTGACTTTACCATCTTACAGAATATTCCCAGAGTGGGAAAACTAGATGTATAGTACTTGCTTGTCTTCAGTTTGCAGAGTACAAAACCAGGGCTATAAATACTTTGCTGACTATAAAATGCGCAATTTCAAAATTTATTAAATTGCTTACAAGTTTAGTGAAATCTTTCTGTGTCATTATGGTTTTGCCGACCTGTAGTGGAATCTGAGTCTTATCCGGTCATGCCCGTTTCCAAATACATTAGATATCGTTGGTGTTTTACCACAGAAAACACTGCATATGTCTCTACGTTACGTCAGTCATGATTACAGGCATATAATCTAAGAGGGAACTGTATTGATCCCTGTGAGGGGAAATGTCTTTGTACAGTATCACAGATGGGTAAATGCAACAATGGATAATTTAGGTAGAAATCAATACAGAAAATAATAAGATAAGAAAAGGTAGACAAGTATATAGGATATAAAACAATTAAAATATCACACTAAATTAAAAAAATATGAACTGTGCAAGCAATGTACCATTATGGTAAATCCAGTGTGAAATGGCTGTTGTCTGAATGTGCGATATCACATTTCTGGGGTGTTTGTTTTTGTTGTTTGAAGGATCAGCTCGCATGTCGAACTTTGGCCCCCCCTCAGAGGACACGTGGCAGGCCTTTGCGTGTACTTCCTGCGTATTTGTCATACGACTGTGGCACCATGGTAGAATCATGATGTCAGTGTCTCTGCTGGGGAGGGTGGGGTGTTTGCTGGGGTCATAGGGCAGTGTTTCTGTGTTACCAGGGGAGAGGTGCCCACGGTCTGCCCCGCATCCATGCCGACGGAGGTCACGTTCTACATGTGTGGCATCGCTTCCACAACCCTGGGGAGTTTCTGTTATGGAGGTTTCTGGAAGAAATGAGGAACTGGTGCTGGGAATTGGGTAGCTCAGTTGTAGCAGATCTAAATGTTCAAAGACATGATGGAGAAATGGGTTGGATTTATACATGTTGTCAGTCAGTTAATCACTCACTGGTTACTTCAGGCAATCAGTTAAACAGTTCGCTTAAATTAATCCAGTGAGTGGTTAACGATGCATGTTAGTCTCATGCCATGAGTTTCTGAAATGGAATTCTCACATCACAAGATCTGAATGAGATTCTAATGGTGCCAGGGGTTCTGCTCGCCACACACTTAGAGCAGGACGGTCTTAGTATAACACTAAGCATGTGTAAATGCCACCTGCTGGTCTCCCAATACTTGGATGGATTAGGAATGCTGAGTTGCTCCTGGAAGAGATGCTGGTGTGGCTAACAGCTTAGCCCATCCTGTGTGGATCCCAGTTCCCAGTGCAGTGATGAGAACACTGTGCTGTATAAATGGTGCCGTCCTTCCGATGAAACGTAAAACTGAGGTCCTGACTCTCTAAGGTCATAAAGGATCCCTGGGTATCTTTTGAAATTTTGAGTAGGGGTGGTACCTAGATGTCCTGGCTAAAATTGCCCACTGTGACTTTTTCAATTATGCCCTCCTAATCATTCCCTATATCTAACTGGTCAATTCTCTTCTGCCCCTTCACCACCTTAGCTACTATTGTGGTGAGCGTACTGTTCGTTCTGTAAACCACTTTGAGTGTCTTGTAAAGTGCTGTATAAATGTAACATCATTCATTCATTCATTCATAATTATGAATGAATAATGAATCTGATTGGTCCTGAAATTAATCACCAGTCAGATGTAGCCCCTGGTGTTTATTTTGTGTGATGAGCAGGGGAATCCTGTGAGGAATCCATCTCTGCGATCTCGTGGTGTGTTCCTCTGTAGTGCACGGTCCGGTGATCTTTGACTGCCTCTACACACATTTATTCACTCTGTCCTAAGTTCTATCGATGGACCTTGTGTAGGTCGTTTAGTGGGGAGACCCTTGTGTCCAGGTCTGCACAGTCACTTCCTTCCTGCAGGTCATGGCGGATAACCAGCTGGCTTCCTTCCTGGTGCCCCACGTCACCATCACAGCTCAGAGATGCAGAAGAGAAGATGCTGGAGTGTAAGTCTCCTCACGGGCCTTTCAAGGGTTCCATGTACTGCTGATTGCTGTTTGACGCCTTAACCACTTCTATCCTCGCCCCTATACTTTAGCGATACAGAACAACTTCTCCAAGCAGCACATCCCAATATCAAAAGACAACTTGATCTGGACGCTGCTTTTCAACAAGAATAATTCCTGCCGGACCCCTCTGGTGCTTCTGCATGGCTTTGGGGGCGGAGTCGGGCTTTGGGCCCAAAACCTGGACGTGCTATCCAAGGTACGGCCCGTCTACGCCCTAGACCTGCTCGGTTTTGGACAGAGCAGCCGTCCGGAGTTCAGCGCTGATGCCGCTGAAGCAGAGTCCCAGTTTGTGGAGTCCATAGAGGAATGGAGAGCCGAGGTCGGCCTGGAGACCATGATCATGCTGGGGCACAACCTGGGTGGATATCTGGCCTCTGTC
The DNA here is from genome assembly GCA_015163995.2 of Mormyrus lacerda. NCBI lineage: Eukaryota > Metazoa > Chordata > Actinopteri > Osteoglossiformes > Mormyridae > Mormyrus > Mormyrus lacerda. The sequence goes on along the minus strand of JAABNX020000053.1, from coordinate 5,216,564 downwards.
TATGCACTCAAGTACCCTTCCAGGTCAGTGCGCCCTCTAGTGGAGACATATACTTGCAGGTTAATGCTGGGGACAGTGTATGGCCTTGTGCTGATACTTGATACCGTCCACGACTTTAAATAGAAATGCTATCCTATGTTTCTCTGAAATCCAGAGACCCCTCTGGGTAATGAGGCTCTTGCGTGTAATGAGAACAATGGCCCTGTTTCAGCTCTCTAAGTGCTGCTAATATGGGATTATTTCTGGCACATATGAGGCCTTGTGAGTGGCTGAGTGCAGAATTGACACGAGCGTCTCGATTGGTCCAGTCAAAGTGCTTTGCACAGTCACTGTAGCTCAGGCTGCAGAATATGGACACTTATCTCTGGTGAATGTATATGCCTGAGAAAGATGTTTATGATCCAACTGGGAAGGAGGTTTAAATCTGCTTGTGTGGATGCAGAATGAGCGCCTTCTGAAGGAGTACTGGGGCCCTGCTGGCTGCAAGTCCTCCGCAGTTGCCAAAGGCTGGTAGTTTTGCTAAAGCAATAGGCCCGTATGCTGCACGAAGTGGCAGACAGCCATCGGCTGAAGGTGCCATGTGTAGGTGGATGGCACACTTGCAATCTGATTGTGGACCATTTCATGCTTACAGAAGATAACTCTAAAATGGAGCTTGATTGCTTATGAAGGATGGCTTGTTCAGTGTGATAACTGGATTGTGGGATAAGTAAACTGTTCAAGGATTACAGGAAGGGGGACACCCCTTCTGAGGTGTTTAGTTGGGTGCTCTTGGTGGGGGGGTTGCACCTTCAGCAGACTGTTAGAACCTTAGATTTGCCTGCAGCTCCGATTTAGACTGAGCACATTTGGTGGCTTGTGAGCTGCTGAGTTAACAGCTGGGATTTGTGGTCTCCAGGGTGAAACACCTCATCCTGGTGGAGCCATGGGGCTTCCCCAGGCGGCCAGAAGCCAAGGAGAGGGACCGGCCCATCCCGGTGTGGATCAAGGTGGTGGGGGCCGCCATGAGCCCCTTCAACCCTCTGGCTGGCCTGCGACTGGCTGGTCCGCTGGGTAAGCGTGGCTCCTTTACTTCTGTCAGCGCTGCTGTCCAGAACCACCAGGATCTCAAGCCTGCCTGCTGCCCTGAATTCATCTTGTGCAGTCTTATGGATAAGAAGTTTAGCCACTTGACTCTTCCTCCCTTGACCTCCTGGTTGAAAATGAGGGGAGGGGGCTAGGAGGGGTCCAAACCAAGCTGTGCATACTTACATCTCTCCCCTCGATTCATTAGTGCCCATTGCAGATTGATTTCCCAGCTGAAATAAGGTTTTTGCTTCATGTCCATAAATGAAATGGGTTTTTAATGTAGTTTTGAAGCCTCTTCAGACTGATGCCTTGTGGGTGTCACTTTCTGCTATTCAGGCCCCTTGCTGGTCCAGGCCATTAGACCAGACTTCAAGCAGAAATATTCACCCATACTCAGCGACAACACAGTGTCTCACTACATCTACCACCTCAACGTGCAGAGTCCCAGGTAGGCCCAGGCTGACCCCCAGCAGATTTTTCAACGCTCAACCCCCCACCCCGCCCCAGCTCATGATGCATGGAGTTTTCCTATTTTAAGAGTAGCTGGCATTCCTCAAGGACATTTTGCACTATTTTTACTTGATCGCACTCTCATTGCAGTGGCGAGACGGCCTTCAAGAACATGACCATCCCCTACGGCTGGGCTAAGAGGCCCATGCTGGAGAGAGTGGGCCTCATCCAGCGGAACGTCCCCATCACGGTCATCTACGGCTCCCGCTCCAGCATCGACAGTGACTCGGGCAGCGCCATCAAGGACGCCAGGCCTTACTCGCGCGTGGAGATCGTGGTAAGCTAACATTCTGCCTTTGTGGGGCATTACAATTTACAGCGTTCTCTGGCATGCATTATTATAGATGGTTATTCTGTTTGCAAGGAAAGTGTTTAACCTATGACCGGCATGTAACCATGAGACCTTCCTGCCACAGGTGATTCGAGGCGCAGGCCATTACGTGTTTGCGGACCAACCAGAGGATTTCAACCAGCAAGTGAATCTCATTTGCAGTACCTTGGATGGACAGTAGGGCGTGTGCCTGAAGTGGGTGGGGCAGAGGGTGTGGGTGGGGCTTGCCACAGCACATTGCCATTGGAAGATGGCTCAGGGATGCAGCTGAACAGTACATTTAAAAAAACAATTTTCATTTAGTAAGTTTCACATTTACACCCATCTGCTTCTTTCTCTTTGGCTGTGTGAGCCCTTACTGAGGCTCTGCAACACCAAACTGCACTAATATCAGGCTCTGACATCTACTGAAGTTAATCTCCTTGGACTGACTCACAGACCTAGTGCTGCCCAGTCCATTTTGTCCCTGCTGGAGTGTTGGGGAGCCCAGTGGTTCAGTGACACGTCCCTGGACATCTGTTTCTATATTTCTTCACTGAAGAGCTTTCTTATAAGACCTGTAAGGTTGATCTGTGTATAAATCTTCCCAATGACCCCGGGGCTTTTCTGTATGTAATGTCTGCAAATGCAAACATGGGGAAGAGATTAAAAGCGACATTTTCATGAGACCTTTATGGCACCATCATTTTCCTCTAATGGCTTTTCTGAGTAAATGCAGTCCTGTCAGGCCATGCCAAACGGGAATACAGGCTCTCCAGCGTGTAACTAGGACGCCTGACATCTGAAACGTCATTATTCTCTGTCTCTGTGTCAAAACCTGCTCTCCTAGCCGAACTGTCTAATTATCCTGAGTCTTTGTCTCTCTTCATTCAGTTTCAGTCAAATTGGACTACTGTCAATGGCCATTGTATTAGGTATGATGGTAACACATTACCTGACAGAGCACAAATACTCAGTAATAACAAGTGAAGTACAAATCATGAACAAATATAGTTGCTACTTCAGATAAAAGTTACTATTCATTAATGATAAACAAACATGAGATTGATATGTCGCTTGTGATATTCACGACTTGTTCCTTCAAAAGTTTCTTCAGTATTTCACAAGGGTTTATAGAATTAACAGATTTAATAACAAATATAGTAACTGGGATGCATCATGAGTCATCAATGATGAACAAACATGAGATTGGTATTGTTGGAGTACGCCGTCTCCACCGGGTCCATTGATCAGCAGAGATTCACAGCTGAGACGTGGAGAAGTTGCAGGTCCAAGTTTATTCTCTGGCAGATTGCAATCAAGGAGCGACCGTCTGACATACGCTCAGCATGTACAGTAGGAAGCTCAACCATGTGTATCAGCTTGATTCCTTTATAGCTCGTTTGGGCCTTTTCCCCCCC
>JAABNX020000053.1:5200346-5213155 GCA_015163995.2 Mormyrus lacerda | reverse complement strand
GTTCTCTGTCTGTTCCCTCTATCTGTCTCAATTCGGTCCCCCTGCCCTGCCGGCGCCAGTCAGTCCTTGTTTTGATTGGTTATAGCCTTATAGAATCATTCCCACAGTATGTAGACTTACTTTGTGGTTAATTAATACATAAGTATTAGTGTAATATTGTGTTATTTGTGCCCAAACAAGCAAAGTGTTACCAGTACAACTCTTTGCTAGTGCAAACAGCCTGACCGTCCAACACATGTATTAACCTGTATTTTTCTCATTGGGGACCTTTTGGTGGGGTTCTTCAGATGGAAAGTGGCACCTACACAGTTTTGGAACTTGGTGTGATTGTCAGTACCAGATATGATGGTTCTAGCACCTCAGAAACGGCCATCTACCTGCGATCCTGACACACAGGTCTTTAGAGTTTACAGAATGGGTGGGTTTCCCATTTCCTTCTCAATGCTGCGTCGTCAATGCAGCTTTTGACATGGAACTTGTGAACAACGTAGCGTTAAGAAGGCTTTGGGAAACTCGCCCAATGGTACGATGAAGAAAAGACATCCAAAGCAGTTTTGTTGCTGAAAGCTCAGAAGATAACAGGGAGTGAAATAATTGTATTATAGTGGTGTGCAGAATTACCCCTCTGATTGTACAACTCCTCTATGCTGAAACAGGCCTTTTGGCAATAATGAGTCCTTCTCAGTACTCTCTAGCTAGGTGTACCTAATAAAGTAGGTCCTTCCTGGTACTAGCTAGATATAACCACTACAGTGGGTTCTGCCCAGATCTAGCTAGGTGTACCTAATAAAGTGAGTGTAGCTGTCTAATGGCACGTTTCTGCTGGCGTACAGGAACCGACCCATACCTGAACCACACCAAGAAGAGAGACTAGTTACAGCACATTTCCAGCTCGCTTCGGTTTTCCACTGCAGGAAGGTCGGCTCGGCGAAGGCACTGCCAGGCTTGGAGAGCAACAGTGACATAAAACCAAAGAGACGATTATTTACCGTTCATACGATGCATATAATGATTTACTACATGCAATGTTTTTTCATTTATCCTATTTCTGTGAGAATCGCTGCCTTATGTTAGCATCAAACGCAGCCAGATTAGCTTTTTTTATTTTCATTACGAATCCGTTCCGTTGAGCTGTTCTAAATATTTACTTTTTAAAGTAGGAGGTTAGAAATTTTTAGATTCCAAGTTATCAGGAATGCATCGATGCATTGAAACGTGCGATACTACTAATGATTAATAATATATAGAACATGCCATTATCAGACATGCTTATCGACACAGATCACCAAGAACTCCATGCATTAAGACCAGTCAGATGGTGGTGACGCAACTAGCTCTTTTTGGTCACACTTTCGGCCAATGTCCGCACGGGTATGGATCTGGTGCGGCTCACATACTTTGCAGCAGAAATGTGTCAGTTCGTGGTATGGGTTGGGTTCCTGGTGGCAGTGGAAAAGTGCCGTAACAATCCCACCACCCCTGCTCTTGTTGTTCTGTTGACTCTTTGGATCTTTGACTCTTTGGATATTATCATTTTCCCTCCACGGCCGAAGAAGTCATTGGTGCAACCTTATCGTGACAAAGCCAAACTCTTAGACCTCCAAGGGAGGGGGGGGGAGTTTAGTCTGGAAGCACAGCCCAAACGTCCCACTCTACGGGAGGGAGCCCAGTGGCCTGACTGTACTGGCCAAGGTGAGAGAGGGCTACTGAGGTGAGGCAGGGGTCCCATCTGACATGAAGGCCCCATAGCTTTCTTTTGCATCTTTAGCACGTTGCGCAATCTGGAGTTTGTAAAGCTTAATCTGCAGTGTTAAGCAACCTAGGACGTTAGAGGCAGCTGAGGGTTAGAGGTCGATTCCAACTGCCTGCTTCTTGATTATTATTATGAATTCTTTTCCTCCTTAAGGAGGACAAAGTGCGAGTGTTGCACAGTGATGTTTACACAATTCCCTGGATCGTAAATGTCTCCTGGTACATTTCTGACTTATTTGCCTGCTCAGCTGTCTTGTTGGTTCATATCCTCAGCTGGGGATGGTCTGTAATGGATGTGTTAGGGTGTTATGCTTCTAAGTAGATGGGTCTTGCATTAACGTGACCAACACTGGGGAAAATGAGGTATGCCATTTATACGTGTGATTTCACTTTTGGCCAGCAGAGGGCATTCAAGTGCTCCGAACCAGCATGATGATCACCAGTGCCAAAGTGCAACAATCGCATTGCCATCAATCAAGGGGTTCTTTAATGGAAGAGAGGTGCTTGGAAGACTGATTCCCTCTGAGGGTTTTTTTTTTTTGCTTTTTTTCCCTGAGAAAGCTGCGTCTTCACTATTTTGCCCTGAAATTACCGCTTGAGGTTTAGCACAACACGTCCTGAAATTTCGCTTGGACACTCAGGTTTTCCTGACTTGCAGCATCCTCTGTCTGCCACGGCTGATGGTTTCTGCACATTAATGGTCATTTAGGAGCTTTCGTCAGCTTTCACTTTAAAGGGGTTAAGCACGAAACTGCAGTCAAATGTTAAAACTGCTGCAGTGCGCAGCCTTGACTGGTTGTTTAATCCATTAAACTAATCAGGGCTTTTAAATGACAGTGGTAATTTCAATTTAATCATAGCATTGTAAATAATATTTTGATAAAATTTTTTCTCAATGTTGGTCTAATTCTTTGAGCTTGTGTACCTCATGACATCAAGTTAACTTTTAAAATGTAATCTGATGTAATCAGGTGCACTGAGCACGACCTCCAGTGACCTCCAGTGCACCGGCCACCCATCAAGATGTACGTGCAGGAATGGTGAGGCAGCACTAAGTACCAATGTGGGGGAGGGTGCGCAGTGTGTTCTGGGTAATGGTAGTGAAACAGGCTGTAGAGGAAACCACCTCACAACCCTGGGCAGACAGAGTGCCACGGCGTTGCTAGGATACCCAGCGGGCTCCTGTATTAGATCTAATTTATAAAGGACTGTGCAGTGCTGCCTTAGCCCAGCGTTCTCGCAGGCCTCTGTATGTCACGGTCACGGCAGCGGTGGGGTTCGAGATGTTCGAGAGGTTGGGATAACACCCAATCACCTAAACACAATTTGTGTGGCGGGTTTTCCTGTTTCGGAGTGAAGTGTTCTGAGATGCCCTGATGTAAAAAAAAAAAAACATTGTTTGAAACACCCTTTTTGTTATCATCATATGATCATATGATCACTATTAGGACACATATTAGGACATTAGAACTCCGAACGGGTCTTTCTATAGCTGGTCACGCATGATCATGTGATATTGGGTGTTTCACAACACCGCTAGATGAAAGCTCTGACGGAAAAAAATGGAACGTTCTCAACTGTGACGACATTTACTCAATAGCTGTAAAAAGTGATCATACTGAATACTAGCGTTGATTATAACAATCTGTGAGTTCTCTCGGTTTTCTGTAACTCTCAGTTTTTTGTAATATTAAGTATAAAAATTCGGGGGAAGAAATTTTCTCGACAAAGGGATTCTGCTTAGACATGCACACAATTGGCTGGTTTTGGTGACACCCTGCAGTGCTTCCCGCAGCCCGACGGGCGGCTATCGATCAGCGGGGATCCGATGTTCATCGGGAAGCGGCGACCCGGCATCCTGCCACGGAGTCAGAGTCCTCGGGCTTCATCCGTCCTGCTACGGGATGTTGCTCGTGCTCGGGTGAGCCGCAGATTGGAAACCTGAACCGCATATCTGCTCTGTGCTGTTTGAAGGCGAGGCCTGGTGCGGCCTGTTGTCTCCCTGGGCCCTGTTTATTAGGCTATATCCAACCCCTCACATGCTCCTAGTGTGTGTGTGTTTGTGTTACGTATATGTAATGTTTTGGGGCCTAAATGTCTCCTCAATCTGATAAGCACCTGTTATTTTAACGTTGTGGGATCCCCACAAGAGGGAAATCAATTTAATAAAAATCTGTAACTGGAATCAAAACACTAAAAATGCCAAAAGTGTTGTGTTTTGTTTGGTTACTTATGGTTAACGTTAAGGCTGGGTAGGGGTTAAGGTTGTCATTGTTGGGATTAGGGATCTGTGCGTGTGTATGTGCGTGCATGCATGTCTGTGTGCGTGTGTGTGTCATTCTAGCCTCATTTGGCTGTAGTATTGATCAGTACTACCACTCCACCCGAAGCGTTTTACAGCTCTTGGAATTAAAGCCGTTCATTCACCTTCATGACTCTTTGGTCATTTTGCACTTTTGATCAGCTGTGCAGCCGGCCAATAAAGAGAGAGGAGCTAGTGTTGAACCTGGTCACGTGGCTGTGCGGTAGCCCTGCTCTCAGAGGGTAGAGCCAGCGTTCCCTGTGGGAAGAGCCAAAGCAGCCCCCCAGCTGCTGGAAGAGTACCAGATGTCTGTCTCAGCTCGGGTAACATCCCCGGAAACCACAGCAGACCGTGGTTCCTGTCTGTCCCTGGAGGCCAGTGCTGAATCCACTCGGTCTCCCTTAAAGTCTAACTCGACGGTTATGAGCTGAGAGGTCATACTGATCTGGGATCAGTGGGAACAGACACGGTTTGGCCACACCCAGCCAGGCCCTGTTATGATTGGCTGAGTGGATGCTTGCATCACACCCCCACCCAAAATCACCTCATGAGGCTGAAGTGGGTCTTCTGCGCCCTTCGCCATTAAGCCGCTCATTCGATCCGCTCCCCTTCCAGGTTCTTGTCTCCGCTGGATCATCTCCTGTCGAGATGCCGTTGGATTTAGCTTGCGTTTCACCAGAGGCGTGACACCTGGTTAATTAAATGCTTGATTTGCCTTTGCCCTGCAGACCTGGGAGATGCAGGACGTGGGACCTTAATCAGAGTCCCAGCTTATGCCCCAAGTTAATTAAGATGCAATCTGGTAATGAGCCGATTTTGGCTACGTAAGAGGTTTGGGAAAGGCTGCGAGGTGGATGGCTTGGCGCTGTACAACCGGACGTGAGGCCCATTTTATGTGTGATGATTTAATCCCGCAGCTGATGAATGCTGCTCTCTGTGCTGTGTTTTGCCGGCACACGTTGTAATTGCAGGTTTTAAATGGCAGGTTGAACTCAGGATTGTGGGAATTCTTGCCGGAGGCATCAAGAAGGCACAAGGCATGTAGCAGAGGATGCTGGAATCTCTGTGGCATCACCCCCCTCCCCAGGGCAGGCAAGAATGAATAAACCCCCCNNNAGCAGTGACACCAACAGAACTGCCCTCCACTGAGTGCCTTAGATTCTAGATGGGAGTTGATCTTATGAGCGATGAGAAGATGCGCCGGTCCGGAAAAGCAGCAGGGTGGCCCATGGGATCTGGCCATGGGTGACTCTTGGGGCTGGGTACTACACACTTGTGTCCTCACGCCCCAGTTCACTATGCTACCCAAGGAAACACATCAGTGCCCTTGCTCACGCCCACAAGCACATCCAGCGCCCGTAAAGTGCGTCGGCTGCTCCTTTCGTTCCCCCCCCCTCCCCACCCCAGCTAATAGGCCTAATGCTTCCTGTGGTGATGCCCACGGCTGCATTAGCCTCGGATGTGTGATTGATTTAGAGTGAAGCGTCTGGCTCACCAACGCCCTGCTGCTTCCTCTGTCCAACCTGCCGGGGCAATTAAGACGCTTAAAAGCACATTTTCAGGAAGACGTCGGCCTGATGAGGGGAAGGTGGCCCCCGTGGCCCCTCCCACCGGGGGCTTCAGGGTAACACAACGCGGTGGCTAAGACATCCAGGAAAGGATGTTAGTGTCATGGCTGTAGAGGGGGTAAGTATTAATACCCCGCCTTGGCCGGGGGCTGTCTGGGGGACAAATCAGCACTCTTTTATTGTATAATTCCAGCGGAAGCCTTGGCCCTCTGTGCCCCATAATTAATACTGACATTTGTTCCTCTGAAGTTAATTTCCTCATTGCTGTTTCTTAAGAGTATAAAATTGGGATTTTTCCTTAATTACTTTAAGATAGCGGCTCGTTTTGTGAGTAATTTACTTCTCTTTTTTAATTAGCCTGGCCTGGACAGGTGATGAACCGTTTTAGCATCCCTAACCCTGATTGTGTCACAGGAGTTGCTATTCTTATATGACACAAACACACGTTTCTGGTCTGTGGGATTCGCAAGACATTTTTGAAATCATGCTGATTGGCTGTTCTCTCTGGGCAGACAAGGCCTCCTCTCTACAGGAGAGATTTTAGCATGAAGGCTATATCATGTGACCCACTCGGTCTGTAGCTCGCTCCCCATTGGTTAATGAGATTAACAGTGTTCTCCTGAGATGCAGGCTTGTCCAGAAACTCCATAAACCATCTCAAGACATTAGGCACACTAATAAACAGTAACAGCCTATGGGGGATGGTTGCTGCTGCTGGCTTCTATTCATAATGCTTCGGATCGACTTACTTTCCACTAGCAGATGGAAGTCTGTCATCTTTACATATACAGGGCATCACTGGATACCTTGGACATGCAGCACAGTCAAAATGAGGATTTCCTTGTCATCTTACTGTGTGAGCAGCTAGATCCCTTGTGGTGACTAGAAGTGTAGCATCATGCTGCAATCTTGTAGGTTATGGGGTCCGGTGTTCGGCGCAAAGCTTTATTTGCAATTTGTACAAATATGAAGAGCAGGTGCATTGGAATGCTTCTTTTTGCATAATCCATCATACTCTCTGTTTAAAGACACGTGCACACATGCAGGCGTAGCTGGGGTTCCTAGAGCAAGGTCAGCCGTCCATTCTGTGCACCTAGAGCATTTTTTAGGACCAGAGACTGGCTGTCCCTGGCAGAGACGAGGAGCCAAAGCCCCTGACGAGGAGAGAAGTCGGGTTTAACACGTAAAATTGGGGATCGTCTCCTGTTGAAATGTCATTTGGTTTAACCCGAATTTCACCAGAGGCGTGACACCTGGTTAATTTAATACTTGATTCACCTTTGCTCTGCAGACCTGGGAGATGCAGGACAGGGGACCTTAATCAACTCACGCACCGATGGGTTTAACCAAACCTCTGGGTAACCCAACAGACTGTTTCAGCATCAGGGGAAGAACAATGGGGGTTTGTGTTTGGGAAACAGCGACTGCTGTGGGAAGAACCAGGCATTAGAGTTTTGTGTCCTGAAAAGAAAGGAGCTCCTCTACATAACAGATAACAATCCACAGGTGAAATGAATGAATGTCTTCATCACACCACCAACCCCCCTCTCCCACAGAACAGGCTGGGAGGGGCAGGAGGAGTTAGACTGGCCTCAAAGCATCTCTACTTGTGTTTAACAGCTATCCAATCGGTCGTTTCCTAGGTTCATACATTCAAAACCAGAATTTACTCCGTGCCCTCTGAAAATGAACCTGTGTTGCAGTCAGGAAGTTTGATGCAATACAATGGAGACTGCGGCAGCCTTTAGAAAGAGAAATATTACATATGAAGAATAGTCCCTGGCTGGTATTAAGGCCCCTCCGGGATAACCGTGTGACTACCGCTCTTTGATGGCACCTATGATGCAACTCACCCATTCTTATTTCATACTCTAAACATTGTGTTTTTCCTAAATGATAGCTGCATACCTGCCAGTTATCTGAAAACCCAGTAATCTGTTGGTAAAGTATGGCATCTAAGTGTTTGCCATCTTCCCATTTCTGTGTTTTAAAAACGCGAGAGTAGGGAACATGCAGAAACGTTTCTTGCGGACCCTCCACCCCAGGAACAATAGTGTTTTTGTGGCCGCCTCTGACACCGTTAGACGCGAAGCCCTGGCGATGTTCTCTGTTGTTCTTGAGATTCCCTGTTTTCCATTTTGGAGCCACAACACACTAAGCAGTCATTAAACCCCCAGCCAATCAGGTGTCTTCCATCAGATCTGATTCACTCCAATGCTCAGCCAATCGGTAAGTGAACCTGCTGACCCTTTCTGTGTGCGGTATGCCTTCAGACCACTGTACGGTGGAGCGGTCTGTCTGCAGACATACCTAATAACAGAAAGCCTAGTTTAGCAATGCTTGAGAAAGAAAAACCAGTCCTTAAATCGACCGACCCATACATAATAAGCGGCTACTAAACACCTAGAGTTTCTGTCACAGTGGAGTCGGTTGAGTGGTCCAACCAAGGCCTGGCTTTAAACCTGTGTGGGGGAGGGACTCCAAAATTACTTTCTAATTTCATTCAGGGAGGGGGAGGGGGAGATGATGATGATGATGACGATGATGAGCTGCCCAATGCCAAGAGAATTATTTTCAGTTAAGAAACAAACAAAAAAAAAATGAGTAGGAATATTGGAATATTATTCCATCGTCTTCCGATTCTTACTGCTCTTCCCTCTCTTCACGGTGGATCTTCCCTCCAGGATGAATCGCTTTTTCATGCCTGCTCCTTCCAGGGCCCTAATGTTTCCAAAGAAACAAATTCATACCGTATCACTGACAAGGGTCCTCAGCCTGAAATAGCGCGCTCAGCCCAGATAAATTTAGAAAGTAATTTAAGTCGGACCGGAGGAACGGAGCATGAGGGAATATGAAAGACTTGCCGTTCGCAGTGACCGGCTCTCGCTTTTAGCCGCAAAATAAACACAAGCAGCTATTTAAATGCATCCCCTCCACACCCCCTAACCGCCTGTCCCGCGGAATCCATTTAGAAAACGAGCCCGAGATTCCTTCAGAGGTCTTTCTTGGAAATGGTCATTGGTGCATGAAAACCAGGGCACTGATTTTTAACTGTTTTCTGTTTTGAGGTTTAGCATTTTGTTTTTTTTAATTTTTTTTTTAATGATGCCAAATGATTAATGATGCTAATATGGGGATGCTTGATAGGGCTGCAGTCAATTTGGCCGTGTTCCCTAGATTCTGGGCCTTTCTGTGTAGCACAGGGTGTGGCTCTTGGTTGAATACCTGCTAAAGATTGTGGTGGAGACTGATGCAGGGGGGCAGGGCCACCCCTCCCCCTCCCCCCAGAATGGGATGTGGGTTAGTGTGCTCGTGTACGGTGGGGAGAGATGAACGTGGTCACCTGACTGGGAATAAAGATGTTATTTCAGAGCATATTACATGCCGGCTGGGTCTGAATACAATACCATCCCATGCAGAGGGAGGCAGGATGGTGGGCTATATCACCACCGTATCACGTGTTTGTGTGTCTCTGCGTGTTCACATACACATATGTGGCTGCCATGTCTGTCTCAGTGTTTTTATAGATAGAGGCTCTAAGGCTCAATGACCCCCCCGGTTGAAAGAAGGGTGTTTTATCTCTGATACCCCCCCTCCCCCGGGGAGTCAGGGCGACATGACATGCCTACATGCTGTCTTTGAGTTGAACTCCCCTGGTTTCCGGTCCCTGCCCCCCCCCCCCTTTGGCATGGGTTCGGCACCGGGTGATTCAGCTTTTTTTTTTTCTCCTTCACTATCTCCAGCTCGGTTTCTGGTTTCGGCGGCGCCACCATGTGTCAGCTCAGAGTGTCGGGCAGAGGGAGTGTCTTGCTGCTTTCTCTGCTGCCTTGGTGCTTCGTGGGGGAAGCACGTGACAGCGCCAGGCAGGGAGGAAGGATGTGAGGGCAGGGCATCTTAAAAAGCCCACTCACCCTGCTGGCATCTCCATGCGTGTTCCATGCTGGGAGCCCTGGATCCATTCACCTTGTGACTTGCGCTTCCTGGCTGGAGAGCTAAGAACAGAGAAGTCACCTGACAGAGGAACGAGGCCACACTGTAGATACAGTCGTCTGTTAGACCCTCCCTCTCTCCCTCTCCCCCCATCCCCCCATTGGATGGAACGATGCCACACTTTCTCCACCACCATGCAGCGCCCAGTTGGGAAATCTCACTGCCATGATGCGAAGCACAAGCAGAGCTGAGGGATCCGGGCCGCGGATGTAAAACCAGCACTGAATGAGTACTGAGAGATGGAGGTGAACATTTAGAGCAGTGGTGGACAAATGGAATCGACATTTCTAGTCAATTGTGACAGCATAATGTCACCGGGGGCTGAATCAGACGGGAGGGGAGCCCTGTCAGGTACACAGTGGGTGGGGGTCCTGAATATGCCGCTCTCTACGTTACTTTATTATTTATGATCACAACCGTTTGTCGGCATGTCGTTACCACGTTAAAGCAATAGAAAACTAACTAAAAAATGTTATTGAAAACTTATTTTTATTTGATATGGGTATTGTATACAGAGGCAGACATTTCAGGTCCAGAAAGTAAAAATCCAAACCAGGATTTTGTTTCAACCAACCAGTTGATTGCAACAAAATCCTGGTTTGGATTTTTACTTTCTGGACCTGAAATGTCCGCCTCTGATTGTATTTATTGTATAGATAAATAAACTTGATTTTTTAAAAATCACAACAATAGAAAACTTAAAAATGCATCAAAATGGCTCAAAATACCTCTAGTAGAGTGCCTAACTAGTAAGTAAAGTTTTGCCAGCAGTATGGTAAGAGAAAGAAGTTAAAATACTAAAACACTGACGGAAATCAAGATGTAATGTCAGAATATCTCATCCACTCGAGAAATGAATGTCTGGTCAGAGCGGAAAATTTACATTAAAGCTCATGAAAAATCATGGTTATTAGCATGAAATCAACCTTTTATTAAAGCATTCACTTTGAACCACATTCAAAAAGGTTAACATTGAAGGAGGCGGAGCTGCACTCAAGCAAGGTGCAATTTGGACATAAGGAGGTGGAGCTGGGCTCCAGCAAGGTGCAGTTTGCAAATAGGGAGGCAGAGCTGGGCTCCAGTAAGGTGCAGTTTGCACATAAGTAGGTGGAGCTGGGCTCTGGCAAGGTGTAATTTGGGCATAGGGAGGCGGAGCTGGGCTCCAGCAAGGTGCAGTTTGCAAATAGGGAGGCGGAGCTGGGCTCCATCTATATTTAAATCCTGATTGTCGTGAGTTTGCAGCTCACCAATTTTTTTTTTGCTTGTTAACGTAGATTTCAGCGTAAAAATTAATGGAGACAACTAATTTACAGTAAAATAATCTCCATCTGAATATTAACCAGCTGCACAACCGTGCAACAAATCACGTGGTTACTGTAATCAGTAATGCCATTCAGCTCGCTGGATGTCCAGCAGTGACTGACAGTAGCTGACTGACAGTCTCGTACATTTTATAACCCTATTATTGCTGCATGCTATCCTGACAGCCGGCTGATTTTGTTTTAGTTTTTAGCAAATGGACGTTGATCTCTCTTTGGGAGCCATGAACTCTCCTGTGGAAAGATGCCGGTCAATCCTATCGGCGACTAGGACACCATCTTCTGAATGGGTGCCGAATTAGCAAGCTGGCCAGTGAAACTCACCCAGAGCACCACGTGGGATTCGACCAGGCCTGGAGAAATTAGGTGAAATATGTTGGGGGATCCAGAGTATGAATCCAGTCTGGCTCAATGATCCCATAACACCGATATCTTGATAGGCAGTCATGTCCGCCATCGGTTGCCATGCCAGTGATCTTCAGCCAATGGTCCCGGATGGCTGCTGAGGAGCTGATTATGGAGTGGCATCTAGACGATGAGAAAACATTACAGTGGAGCTCAAATTAGAGCTCACACCAGGTACTGCGGTATGCATCCAAATGCACAACCTTCACGACATCGGACTCTGGGCACCTGCCGTGTTTCCTTTTGGGGAAAAGAAGCTGTGGGAGGGCGGAGGAAGGGCATTGGGGGGGGGGGGGGCTGGACAGTGAGGAATTTCAAGCACTTAACCAAAGCCTGGTGCTAACTGTCGCAAAGAGGAGTTTGCCGCTCCAAAGAGGGGATAATTACAAAACTAAATAAAAAAATTTGAAATGATGGTCCCTGGCTTCTGTAAAAATAATAACAAAGCCAAAGTGCAGGACAGAGACCTGTGGAGAATGACTCAGGGGCTCAGGGTCCTTTTGTGAGAGACACTTCTAGAATGCTCTGTGGGTTCTAGAACAGAACGGTGCCGTGCGGCAGCCCTCTGCATCTGTCCTCCATGCTCCAGCCGCCCAGCTCCCCAGCGTGAATGCATCGGGGAGGGCTATTTTTAAAAGTACGGAATTGGCAGCCAAGTGAGGGATGACTGATGCCGTCTGCGAGACGCAGGGACCCAGCAGAGGGCTCACATCCCACTCCGAACCCGCCTGCCGAAATAGGAGGGGGGAGGATAGTCTGAAGTTTGAGCCAAAGCACAAATGAAAACTCCGCACTGGCTGGGCTGAACACGATTTCGGATCACGCGATTCGTCCGGGTGAGGGATTGGTCAAGACTAATTAACTGAGAGCTCGGCCGGAACCAAAGCCAGATACACAGCAGACCACCGGGGACGGGGCCGGCAAGCCCTGCCTCGTTCCCGTTACATCAAAGCCAATTCTATCCATCACGGCGGCTGGGTCATCTTAGGACATGTTAACTTCAGCAAACACCAATAAAAGGGGGGTTGCAGGAAGCGAGCAGTGATACGTGTCATCTGGGAACTCCAGAAGGGAAGGTAACACTGGGCGCGCCAAGCCAGGCCCGCGTGCCGGAGCAGGAGATCATTTGGTACCTGACATTGCACAGAAACTAGCCGAGCTCCTGAGCCATTGGTCCCTGCACCCACACTCTGCTTTATCGAGTGATTCGAAGCTCAGTCCCTGCTAGAGAATACGGCGGGGCTGTCATCCAATGAAGAAGAAGGGTTTACAGATTTTCCAAGCTATTATTCCCCTCACCTGTGTAACCTTAATTGGCACTTGGGATCCCAGGGCTGGGGGGGTTGGGGGTGACTTCTTGGCCACATGGCCAAACTGCGCTCCGCATGTCCACGTCCGGGAGAACATTTCAAGCTAGATTTAAGGAAGCACTTCTTTACGCAGCGTGTAGTCGGAGTATGGAATAGTCTTCCT
>JAABNX020000053.1:5165649-5186995 GCA_015163995.2 Mormyrus lacerda | reverse complement strand
GGTCAAAACCCCCCCCCCCCCCCCCCCCAAGCTGAGAAGCCTCCCACTCCAGCCTGACTCCGCCAAGAGTTATCACGCGACTCTGCGCAGTCAATTATTACCATGGCGCAATCATTAATTTCCTAATGAAAATGATTCGGTTCGTCAGTGTTGTATTTTAATTGAACATAATTACACCACTGCTTAACGACAGACTCCTTTAGGGTGCACTTCAGTTTGAACACACTGATAATTTAATTATGCATCGTGCTACTTGTTTGGTTATTATACGGTCGCCCCTCTTCTGTGCCAGATCGCTGATAACACAGCCTCCAGTCTCTTCAAAGGGAGGCCTCACATTAATTCTCTTTTCTTCACAGCCTTTACCTCAAGTTCGATTCTCTTGGCTGTCTTAAGCTGTGTGAACCCAGTAACTTTGTCGACTGGGGGTGTGGGGGGACTTGGTACAGACTTTGGGCTCCCTACAGAGGGAAAAAACATACCCCCCACCCCGGAGATAGCCCTGGTCATATGTGCATGTACCGATGGTCCTTGCTTTATGATGGTTCGACTTCCGATATTTCGACTTTATGATGGTGCGAAAGCGATGCGCATTTAGCCGGGCTAGCGGTATGTCGTACAGTACGAGGCTTTCTACTAATGCCAGGTGATGGTAGCATCCACACAGCCACACTTCCAGTCTCTGTTGTGATCGCGAGCGTAAACATCTCACGCAGTGTTTAATAATGTATCGTGCGATTTGTCATATCTTATTCATATTCCACTTACGGTATTTCAATTTATGATGGGTTCATCGGAACGTGTCCGCACTGTAAGCCTAGGAGGGGCTGTAATGTGAGTGATGTACTCATTTGTTACCAGTCATGTAAATACAGAAGTGACACTCGGCATTTAAGTTAGTTTATACTCCCCCTGTTGCCTTTCACACGTTCTCTTCTCCTGGATTTATCATTCACTCTCTTATGAGTGGCTGACCCGGGCATCTGCCAGGCTGACAGAACTCTTTTCTGGGCTTGGAGACCAAAGCAGCAGCAATTAAGGACTTCAAGGTTTCTCGCAGCTCAGAGCCAGCGGGAGCGTTTCAGACGACAGTGCAGTAAGAAAGGACTAGCCTCCGGTCTCGAACCGACACAACTGAAGGGTCAAGGCCGTCACCTGGCCGGGAAAGGGTTTCACACTGTAGCAAAGAGGTTTTTCGAAATGCCCCAAAGCTGCCGTTACTTGGTGCGGAGGCTGGAGTGAAGGACGTCGAAACTCGTGCTGCAGGTCTCTCATGCACAGCGGAGGAATGAATTTCAGCTAAACTCGCCAATCTGCATCCCCCTCCAGGGGTCAACATCATGCTGACATTTTGATCAAAAAGCAATTTTTACCACAGACCAGGTACTGGAAAACGAGTAACTACATGTTTTTTTTTTTCCTTTCTGTCAAAACATTTCACCTCAGACAAGTTTGTCCATGAACAGGTGGACAATCCCTGACCCCACCCCGTTCCTAAGATGTACAGCTCTGGGAGAAATATATAGCACTCTATATATTTTTTTTTCAATCTGCATTTCTCTGACTTAATCCTGGTTCTGCTGGCTTCACTAGAAGGCTACACTGCGAAGAAGGCTGCTTTCAGGCACAAACTTTCTGAGACAGCAATATACAACACCATGTTGAAGCAGGAGACGCTGGGAATGACAAAAAAACCAGCCAGGAAGACGGCAGAAGCAACTGTCTACTGCCAGAGATGACCGTCAACTTATCCGGCAGTGCCTCATAAATCGGAGGATGACCTCAAGTCAACTTCAAAAAGAACAGGAAACATCAAGAGGTGTGAAGTGCACTGCTAGGACGTTTCATAACAGGCACCTAGAAGCATGCAGGACTGAAGACCCATACAGCAAGGAAGTAGCTCTTTCTCAATTAAGCAGGGAAGAGCTAGGCACATACTCATATATTGAGAAATGAGGGAAACTGGAACTTGTCCTGTGGTCACTTAATTTGTGGTCACTGTATGGTAACAAATGCCACAGTTACATACAGACTGATACAGTATGAATGAGACCTGCAAAAATCTCATCGTACCTCTTTGTATATTGAAGCAAACAGTGTTATGAGGCAGTGGTTTTTCGACGTTTTATGGAAAACAAAAACATGTGTGAGTAAAACATTACAAGACAATAAAACGCCCTAGCTGGTAACCATCTTCTAGCGCCCCCTATGTGGCTGGAGGGGAGATACAGCCGTCTGCCATAGAGATCAAACTGCCAGAGGATGAAAATTACAGGCTCAAATGACAGCGCTGTGAAAACCCGCTATTCTCCCATTTTATTGCACTATATCATCTGCTCCAGTTAAGAGATTAGACTTTGTTGAAGACACTCTAATCTTCTTTGAGAGCTTATCCAAACTTTAATGATTTGCTGATAGAGAACACTAAGTTAAGAGGATCTCTCCTTAGTGCAGCCGAGTGATTAATGCTGAATAGTGGGAAATTAAAATGCAGTTATTCAACAGATTTGCGCACATGGTGAGAAATCTATTACAGCTGGGAATCAGAGACTGGGGTTACCAATCTTTCAGGTTTACGCTGTGCAAAAAGAGTGCTGATGGTGGATCGATGGAACATCAGGGGTTATAATGGTGGGCAGTGGTGGCTTAATGGTTAGGGATGTGCACTTGTAATTGTAAAGGTTGCAGGTTCAAATCCCTGACTAGCAAGGCATCACTGAAGTACCCTGAGCAAGGTACCGCCCCCAAGCACTGTTCCCTGGGTGCTGAATTAGCTGCCCCCTGCTATGTCACAATGTCACATATGGGTTGAACGCAGAGAACGCACTTCTTTATTGTGTGCTGTGGTGTGTCGACAGTTAATCACTAACTCCTTATAAAAGAACGATATGGCTTAAAAATGACATGGTATATTTTTGGAAATTGGGGGAGGGGTTGGTTAGAGTTCTGCCAGCCAATGGAATACTGGACCAGACCGGGGGGATGGAAAGCCCCAGGCTCTGACTGGATGCCACATTTGACCAGAGCTGCTGTATGTACCAGATGCGGCGTCCGAACTGGGCGTGGCCCGGCGTCCCTGACCGGGCGGCCGTGATGTCAGAGCCCTCCATCCTTCATGCTGCTTTCATGTGTCCCTGCTTCTCCGCACCCTCTGGCCCGTCCCCGCGCTCCTGCGTGGCCGATCATCTGTCCGTCCCATCTGCCACCCCGTGCGAGGGCTCGAACAATACCGGGGGCTGACAAGTCGGGCTTCTGTTTGCATTGGTGCAGAATCCACCACCGACCGCGTGCTCTGCACGAGCTGGACCAGAGTCTGCCGTCGGTGCCCCCTGTGGTCAGCTGACGCCTAGAGTAAGTCTCTATAATTGACTGCGAATATTTAGGTTAGCCGTGACATTCCAGTGCACTATGCTTTTGACTGCACTCCTGACAGAGGACAAGGAGCATGGCTCTGCCCAGTCTCCAAGAGATTTACCCTCCAAGAGTCTCCAAGAGTTGTAGTTCTGTCCATGTTCTCACTCAAGAGTAAATCTAGTTAAACGTTAACCGAAAACCTGCTTCTTAAAAAGCTGTTTGTTGACTTCATTTAAAGGGAAAACCAATTTGAGATTTAAGACTTGGTCTTCAAACGGTATGAAGAGAACAAGCCTAATTTAGCCTGGAGATGAGGGAATTGGCTTCAAATGACAAATCATTCCAGCAAAAGAAAAACGCTTTTAACGAAATTAAATTGCAGTTTTGTTGTTGTGTGCAAATTTTGGTGAATTCGACGTACGCAGAATCGGCCTGAATTAAGAAGCGTGAACGTTTCAGATGAAATGAGACGGTTAAACAATCACCTCCATACATTTAATTAACCCCCAAGTAAAAAGAAAACGTACGAATCTGCAGTTACTGCTGCCTTTCAGGTACTTACTCCTGCTGTAGATGAGGCAGTTGGTCTTGCTGTCGTCCAAACCTGGCCAGGTGATATCCAGAAGCCACGTGTGGGTGGGGCACTTCGTCTTCTGCGGGAGTCAGAGAGACACGACTTAGCTGATGAGGTCAGGAGGCGCTAAAAGGTATTTTTTTAAATGTTTCTGGAAAAAAAAACTACTTAAAATTGCTTCCTGGAGCAAACTGCATAGAATTTAACCAGTCAACGTCTGTTCCAATGGACGACTGGTATGAGTTTGACAGTTCAGCAGCAAATGGTCCAGAATATGTAACGCCACTAGTCCTCCCCTATAAATCCCGAAACAGGTGGACGAGGTTCGGCGCCATGTGCCAAACAGCCACAAGAAATCTGGCTCTTCCCTTACTTTTCATTTTGTATTTAAATGACCTTTTTATAGAAGCTTAATGGTGAGTTTAATTGCGCTTTTATTGACCCAGTTTGGGAAACTGAGGGAAACATCTGCAGGACCTCCATGGCTTCTGGGCCCAAAGTGGGTGTTTCTAACCCATGGTAATTTAACCCTGGGCCCCCTCGTCATTAGGGGGCCGTGGAGATTGGCTGCAATGCTGAGCGTTTGGAAGAGCTCTGGGCACAGACTCACTGATCCCCCATTTGGGACAGAGTGACAGAGTGATGGTCTCCTCTCATAATGAAACGCTGACGCATACTCTCTGCATATTGGGGTACAGCTGAAGACCACAAAAACAGCACCGACAGCGGGAAGTCCTCTCTCATGTTTGGCGCCGATTCTGTGTTTAGAGTCTGCGAGATAAGAGCGACAGTCTGTAACAATTTACTCCCGATTCATATATTGTATAATTAAAAGTCATATCAGTCACGCCCCAGCAGAGTGTCTCAAAGATGCTCCTTTGTTGATTGCATCACATCACTGTGTTTATCTCGAGTCTGTACAAATAAAACAGTCGTTTGTGGGCTCGGTTAATCTGAGCTGAGTAATTACTACATAAAGCAAGAGGCTCTTTTCCTTTGTTTATACATGACGTAAATCATTCATCGGTTGCAAATCATTTTGAATGCGAAATATATAACATGACAATAATGAATAAAATGCATACCACCGGGTATAACAAATGCCCCAACAGAACTGTTCATTTGCTTCAACAGTGTGGTGTGATTGGCGTTCACGTATCTGGGAGCAGCACGCCGCCCTTTTAAGGAATCTGCGTGCCGCCCCTTTAAAGGTACAATAAAGGAAAATTCAGTAAACAAGGGACCTTGTGCCAGAATCGCTGTAGAGGGATTTATCATGTAATAAAAGCTATATGTTTGTCCCATGTAGCTGATGTGGAAGTATGTGGAATCATGTGATTTCACAGCAACCAATGAAATGAAAGTACTCAAGAACAGAGTTGAAAGATCTGAGCGGTTACGCGAGCTCAGAAGGTACCGTTGCCCGATTTTGGTTACATTTTCTTTGTTTAATAAACTCCTGAGCGCTCCAGTCCTCAGGCTCTCCGTCCCTGTTAAGCATCAGGAACAGGGTCACAAACTACTGAATTTGTCCCATATTCGCCGTAAAAATGAAAATCGATGGGTCTACAAGTTCCTGCATTGATTTCTGCAGCTGTGAAGCTCAAGGAAATAAAACTCATATTCATTACGGAGCAGGTGATTTGGATCACGGCCCCTACAGGGTCAGCTGATAAGGCCTCTCATTGTCCCCCTAGTGTCCCCTGAGAGAGATGGGAATATTAATAACAAGACTGGGGCCACCTGAGGTGTCCATGAGGAATCTGCTCTCATTTTTATGACGGAGGACTTCAGGTCTGTTCCGGCTGATTTGGGAATTTCGCGAGCGGCGTGTGACAGAGCTGCGACTCCGCGTGACGGGGGCGCCTACCTGTAATCGCCCGTGTGACTGCGGTGATTAAATGCCGCCACAGATGAAAGAGCCGCCGTCATCACAATAAATTAACCAATCACACAAATCCCAACTCGGCGCTAATCCCTCCTGATACGCCAATCCTCTGACGGGCAGGAGGTGTCAGGCAGCCCCCAGGGCTCTGGGTACCGGTTAAACAATGTGCTAATGATAGCGCACTAGTCAGATATCCCGGCCGTCCGTAACCCCTTGCAGGGGGGTTGGGGGTTAGGCGAGGTGGGGAGTCACTGGCCCCTTGAGAAGTCCCACTCTCTTCTGATTTTTCCATCTTCTCTTTGACACACCTTCCTCTTCCTCTCCCCCTTCCCACCCTTTTATCCATAACAGAACTACTAGTTTAGGAATTTAAGAATGAGCAATTAGATCTTGTAATAAAATAAGCTGCTTGCAGAGAAGAGAGAAGAACAGCCAGGTAGTAACACACGCAAATATTCTCTGAAAAGGCCAAAAAGAAAAGAGCATATGAAATTTACAGACGAGAGGAGGCCATTCGGCCCATCAAGCTCGTTTGGGGTGAATTTAACTAATAGCTCAGAGTTGTTGAAATCTTATCTAGCTCTGATTTAAAGGAACCCTGGATTTTTGCTTGCGCTATACTAGCAGGAAGACTATTCCACACTCGATGAAACTATGAATGTCATAATTCAGCTACGCGAGCCGCGGTGTTAGGGGCCAGAGACGCTCAGCATCCACCCTGCGACGCGGGTATCTTTTTAACTGCTTTATTTACACGGATCGATTTCCGTGCTTCGCGGAACGTCGCGTTCGGCATGACACAGAGGTGGTGTTTTATTAAGCGACGTGCCGGGTGTCGAGTCAGAGAGAGAGAAGCATTTACACTCCGCTCCGTTAAATTTTATTTCCGAGCAGGATTCTGGGCTTTTTGGAACGGAACCGGACTCATCTGTCAGAGCTGGGAGTCGCTTCTCCATGAAGCCCACATCTGCTGTGGGGTTGGGGGGAGGGGGGGGGGCGGGGAGACAGCACCCTAATTCCCTTTAGAGACGCATCCTGGCGGCCGCCCTGTCACAAATCCGAGCGCTCCCGTACCAAACGGGCCACGCGGCTCTAATCATTCCTGCATTTCAAATTGGATCACTGGCTCAATCATGGCCTGTTTAAACCGGCTGCCTGAGAGCAAATGTGAGGTGTGAGATAATTTGGAGGGAAGGCGTCCTGTGACAGAGCTTCGCTAAACGGCTCTTTTTTTCCCTCCTGGTCCAAATCATTCTCTTTGAAACACCGAAGGGATGTCATTTTCTTTCAAATGCATGAAGCGGAGGATTCGGTCTGCGTCCTTTGAGTTTCAGTACCCCGGAAACCCAGCAGAGATCTGGACCTACAGACATTCATTAGTGTCCTGATAGGAAGGTTCATAAAAAAAATAAAACCTTCAGCAGTCATGAGAAATGATGGGAAAACACAGCGAGCATCCTCTTAAACGGGTCCTCGGTATATTACAAGGCTGTGGAACTCCCTCAGAAAGGCAGCAGGTGGCAGAGTAGTTAAGGACGCAGCCCTGCTGGTTAAGATCCTGCTCCAGTATGACCTGAAGAAACCAGTCAGTCAGAATCACATAAACGGGACCAAACTGCAGTGGGATCTACACTCCACAGAGTCAGAGTCACTCCCCGGCTGTCAGTCAGCGCTCTCTGTGCCCTCCCCTGTGTGACAATCATTCTTCATTATTATTTCAGTTGCTGAGCTTAGGATTTTATCCAACACTGTTCACACAGAATCTACTTAGAAGATTCTACTTTTACAAGGATCCAATTTCTGCATACTTTAAGTGATGCGGATCACAGTTTTCCATCCATCCATCCATCCATCCATCCATCCATACATCTTGGTCAGGGTTGCAGGGTGAGGCGCTGTTGTTTTTTGATATTCAAATGCTTTGAATCATGTCAGCAGACAGTGATGTGGGTGATGTCATGTTAGCAGCTCGACAGAGAGCCGCGTCTCGATTGGCTCCCATAAGTCACAGTTGTGACCTGATGATCTGCCACGATGTGACTCCCCTTCATGCTGGATGTCAGGAAAGACGTGTACGTCCTGCAGCCCGTCACCCCTCACATGACATATGTTTCCTGTGTGATTTTAAGAGCCAAAGTGTTTCATGTTTGCATGGCCCTGATGAATCACTGCTGCAGACGGGTAAAGCCTTCAGAGTAACATGCAAGGCAGCACCTGCAAACTCACACACTACACTGCACCCGCAGAGTCACACATAAAGCTGCACCTGCAGAGTCACGGTGCTACACTGCACCCGCAGAGTCACACATAAAGCTGCACCTGCAGAGTCACGGTGCTACACTGCACCTCCAGGGTTATAAACAAGGCTGCACCTGCAGAAACACAAGCTACATTGCATCTACAGAGTGACACGCAATGCTGCACCTGCAGAGTCGCATGCATTGCTGCATCTCCAGAGTAATTCACAACACTGCATCGGCAGAGTCACACAAATGGCAGCTCCTCAAGAGGTACGCACTGCTCTGCATCCACAGTCACAAACTACATTGCACCTCCAGACTCGCATGCTACACTGCACCTGGA
The DNA here is from genome assembly GCA_015163995.2 of Mormyrus lacerda. Lineage (NCBI taxonomy): Eukaryota > Metazoa > Chordata > Actinopteri > Osteoglossiformes > Mormyridae > Mormyrus > Mormyrus lacerda. The sequence goes on along the minus strand of JAABNX020000053.1, from coordinate 5,178,596 downwards.
GTCACACAGGATGCTGCACGTGCAGAGTCACATGCACCTGTACAGTAACACGTAATGCTGCATTTCCAGAATAAAACACAAAGCTGCGCCCCAGAGTCACATGCTATGCTGCATCTCCAGATTCATGCGCAATACTGCTCCCCCAGAGCAACACACAGCACTGCACCCGCAGAGTCACAGGCTATGCTGATACACAAAAGCAGTCCCTCAGAGGGGAGCCATACAAACAGAATCTCTACACAACCTACAGATAGCCATGCATCGTTTTTGGAGAATTCACACAGAGCTGATAAATTGGCAGGGGCTGGAACTCCAAGCCGGAGAAAAGGGTAGGAGTGATGCCTCTTCTTTTGACATCCTGACCTCGCTGTCACCTCACCGAGCGGCCACAAACACTTCTGTCCGATGGCTTAAATGGCACAACGTGAACCTTAGAGTATTTCAGTGTAGGCATTTTGATGCTGTGCCCGAGCACATGCCGTAGCGTGGGAATCGTCAGTAAATCAACAAACACTCTGTCGCTCTACTCAACACAGAATATCCGCAGAATGAAAAAACAAACAAACTCTGAACTAAGGTTAAAAGTCAGGAAGACTTGTGGTACATCCTTATTTACCGTTTAACTTCATCCTGGTGGTTTGCTGGTGAATGTGCAGCACCGTACTCCAGCCTAAGGAACCGATTTCCTGATCCGGGCAGCGAAGGACAGTGTGGAGAACCTCCAGGCGACCTGGTCTCGGGTGCGATAGAGCATGGAACCGCTATTCAACCCTCAACCTAAGCCTAATTCTACCACCATCCCCTAACCCTAACCATTTCTGAGCACACCTTGACCCCAGCCGCTGCTGGACATTATGGGATGTTTTATGGATTTTTTTGGATCCGATGAGGTAGCAGTGACTCCATTGGGGAAGACCTCAAGGGCCATGGGAGGAGACTGAGCAGAACCATATGCTTTGTATGCCTGTCTGCCTAAATGTGTACGATTCTCTGGGGGGCAGTTCTGTGATGTCTAAGGAGGGTGAGTCACATGTTCAAGTTGATTGACTCCCCCTCTCCATCTCTCTAACTACTCAAATCAATCACTTCAGTTGCTTCTTGAACCCAGTGAACCTGATCAGACCCAGACACCAGTCCTAAGTCCTGATATGGCAGATTATTCTCCAAGAAACACACAAGAAATGCACTCGAGAGCTGGGACATTCTGCGTAATCTGATCAATCACTTGTGATAAATGTTTCTGCCAAATGACTGCAAAAAAACAGCTGCCAGTTAAATGTGACCAAAAAGGTGCAGGTTTCAGGAGGGGTCTTGCTGTTGAACCCTTATGACAGTGCTGTGATATCCTGCCTTGTGTATGCTAAGTTGGTTATATTTTACATTACAGTCTATTCTGAGGTGTTTAGTGACGTCACTTATGCTCTCCAGAAGCATGTTAGTGATTCTGTCCAGTAACATGTTAGCAATGTTCTTCTGAAGCATGTTAGTGATTCTGTACAGTAACATGTTAGCAACGTTCTCCAGAAGCATGTCAGTGATGCCGTCCAGTAACATGTTAGCCATGTTCTCCAGAAGCATGTCAGTGATGCCGTCCAGTAACATGTTAGCCATGTTCTCCAGAAGCATGTCAGTGATGATATCCAGTAACATGTTAGCAATGTTCTCCAGAAGTATATTAGTGACTCTCCAAAAGCAGCTTCGAGATGCTCTCCAGAAAACACTGTCTCTTGACTTCAGGGCTGGAGCTGCTTCAATAGATACTTCCGCGTCACTGAAACTACTTGCAATTCGCTGCCTGCTGACACCCGCAGGCTCCCCTGGGGCCATCTCTGGAGCTCCGCTTGGTCCCGGCTTCACAGTTGGCCAGCCATCTCCCCTCCAGCTCTGGGGGGAGGTGGCCATTTGGTTGGAGACAAGGTGACAATCTCAGCGCTCTCTGGGGGAAGCTGGCTCGTTAAAGAAAGTCGAGTTGCAGTTAGTTAAAAAAAAAAAGGGTGATTCTACCCCTACTGCTACTCTTTTGTTACACTGGAAATGCAAGAGTGACACGGGGAACTACAGCCACTTTGACTTTTAAAGGGGGATCGTTGATTAGAGTGCATTCCAACTGCTAGTTGCACAATATTGGTGGATATTTATGATTATTGTCCGTGTTTGATGTTTCATCTCTGTTATACTACGGTCATGCTAACACAGTCTTGGCAACAAAGCATAACTGTGTATGCAACACATTTGATTCAATTCCGCTTTGCTTTTTTGGGCTGGAAAGCCCCATCCACAGAGGTTAGGCTAAAAAAGGAAGTCAGAGAGAGAAAGGTCATGTTGGGAGTGACCCCTGAAAGGGGGGGAGCGACGCGGACGAGAGCCCGGCCTGCAGTGAAACACACGCGGCATTAGCATTTCATCTGGAGGAGCTGCAGATCCGCTCTGAAGTTTGTTTCTCCTCTCGCAGGCAGGCTCGTGTCAAGCTGAAGTGTGCGGAACCTCTGAAAGTGCACAAACGCACTGCTGGGAGGCATGAAACACTGCAGCCTTTCAGTCAAGGAAAGCTGATCCGTTTACCGCGTCGCCGGGGAATAATGCGGATGCCGCATGTCTGTCACACGTATGCGGAGGAAGCGGGAGAGGGCTCTTCGTTAATGACTCTGAGTGAGGGTATATCTGTGGAGTGTTCTGGAAAAGGGCGTCGCCGTATGATGTAGCAGTCCAACACTGTAAACCTGCTGCGCTTGGCACGGCAATAGCCCTCAGCCTGGGAGCTGTCAGGGCAGCAAGGGACTCAACTCCTCAGAAAGGGGGGGGGGCGCCTCCACACAAGCGAAATGGGGAAGGCCCAGACATGCGGATAATTTCCTGAAAGCAGAAAGATTCGGAGGCCATTGGATCTCTTTCGAAACAGGTTTGAAGGTTAGGGACAGAGAGACTTAGGCTTCTCTCCTTCATAGGAGATTTGAATTTTACGTGATCTGATACAGGGAGCTGGTCAAAATGACATATATGAATCATATGAGGAACAAATAACACAGGAAGCACTGGAACATGTGATCGTTTTGTACATATGATCACATGTTAACCATTATTTTTACATAATTAAGTCATGTGACTCAAAGCGGCAGGTTAAATTAATAGCTGATGTGAGCCCTCTGCAAGCGGAAACACATGCGTGTGTATAGACTTGTTTGCGTACTGTATGCGCATGTGCCCGCGTGGCCCCCAGCCGTCTCGCGGATTCCCCTCCCCGGCCATCACCGCAGCTTCTTCCCCTTATCAGAGCGGCACAGGCTGGCACCCAAGTCTCTGTGCTCTGACAGCCGCTACAACAATAGGGCAGCGATGCTGGTGCTTAGCACCGGGTTGCGGAGGGGAGGCCTGCCACAGGCACAGATTAGCGCCCGGGGACACGCGCACACACACAGGGACACACACTGTCCGCTTCACAACAAAACGGGCCGCCCCTCCTCCTGATTAATGAAGGGATGACAAGAAGAAAAATATCATTTCAGAGCAAAAAAAATCTGCGGGGATGAAAGCTTTTCTTTCTATTTGGAGGTAGGAAGCTTTATTTCTTTAGTGGGGCTGGGGTGCTGGACACATTCTTATCAACAGGGAGGGTCCTCAGCTGCACTGCTGACACAGGTGTGGGGGGAAAATGGATGGATGGATGGAAACAGGGGGCTGGAGGGGAGCATTCGGGGAAACTATGGGAGCATCTGAGACTGTCAGGGTGCTACAGCGCTCACAGGCGGCGAGTGCTGTGTCTTAGAGTGGAGCAGACACTTCTCTCCAGACACAGTCCACAGTCCACGCTGGGAAGTGCTACCCTATTTGCTAGGGGCAGACTGGGCGAACTGGATAAACTGGATAAACAGCGCGTCCAGCCAGTCGACAGACTGCATTTTCTCACAGTCAGAAAGTCAGCAAGAGAACTGCGATTTCTAACAAAACTATGATGTCTATGAGTCTAATCTAGATGAGAAGTAAATATAAGAGGCAAATGTTCTACAGCTTTTTCCACAAAGGAGGTGGCTATCAGCACAAATATTTGATTTTAAAATGAGCCAAAACACTAGACCTTCCCAAGGAAATTGGTTTGACTGAAAAGACGCGGCAGAGCATGCTAATATTAGTGTGGCTAATGATGTTTTAGCACGCACGGTTATTCCACTTACACGTCTGAAGAAATGGGTCAGATTTGCATATTAAGGTTTGAAGTTATGAAAAATGAACTTATCCAAGACCATTGCCTCTTTCTAACTGAAGGTTGACGTATCTCGGTCCCCTGCGAGAGATCCTGGTGTAGTCATAGTGATACAGTGTGATACCATGTGATGGAGTGCATAGCCAATGAGAGCATGGCACTGACAGTTCAGCCGATTGCAGATTGATGTGCTGATTTTAGGGTGGCAGGCTCTTCCTGTCCTATCAGGGACAGATGTAATAATCTCCATAAAAAGGTGAGTTTTTACAAACATCCTTTAAAAATATCACCTTTATTCCTGATTGGATGAAAGGTACCACATGGCCAAAGACGCCTTCCTGATTTGATGGCTGGTGCGAGTGGTCTGGAGAAGTCCAGCAGTGCAACATGTTTAGAAATTTCTTATTCCCTCAATCCCTAATATGGTTACAGTGACATCTCCCTCCTACCCATAGTACTCTGCAGGTCCTACACCTTAATAACTTAGGCCTCATTAAAAAGTCTCGATAACCCAAATCAGAGTCTCTCTAACCCAAACCTCATCATAAGTCCACACCGATAAAGGTCTTCCAAGGTTGTGGTTGAATGGACAGCGATCATCGCAAGATTCATCAGGCTGAAAAAAAATAAAGTGATGCACAATGTTCGTTATATTTTTAAATCATTTTCAATGCTTTATCCTTTAAAAATAATTTCAAATGATTGACTTATTGTATAACGTCAGAGTAACCCAGGCTGAGCGGATCATTTCCAAACCCCGTTATTACAAGGTCTTACAGATCCGTAAAGTGCTCTATAAAGGAATTCCAGGATAAATAAAAGTGTTATATGTAGATTAATAAGACGTGCGTGGTTGTATTTCAAAAAAAGCGCTGAATTACATTGCATGAAGAGTGGGGAGAGCTGATCCGATCTGTGCCGGTACCACTCGCAGGTGTACTGACCCGTGGAGAAGCACTCATTATCCTGACATGTATCAAAAGACAGGCAGCTTTCTGTCCAAGCTTGCAGACCAGCTCAGGTCATTCATTAATCCTGTCTCTTATCATGGGCACTCTCTCTTCTAAATGTCATATTCAACCTTGTTTGGGGCCGTAATGTAGAAAAAGCATTTAGCGACTTGGTTAGGCATACAGGCTTGGCCCTGACTGCTTAGGTATCTTCTTGTGATGTGCTGTGTCATGTTGAAGAATGCCCAAGGAGCTCAGACCTACAGCTCTCTTGCCTTGTTATTCATCTGGTCAAATCTGGAGAAAAACCTCCATAAAATAATGCATAACATTGTTTCAGTGACTAAAATGTCACTAAAAGACAAATGGCTTCCCAGTTGCGTGAAAAAAAAAAATTAAGAAATTGACATATTTGGAACTGTATTTGGAAAAAATGAGTTGATATATAGGTATGCGGAAAATAGGCCAAAGTCCTCAAAGACAAACTGCCTGTAGTTTTAATGGATGAGTTATATTTTTGTTAATATTTTTTAATAAAGGGTGCCTTTAATGAAGCAAAAATAGACATCAAAAAGAGAAGGATCTCCTCCCAACAGAGCAGCAAGGTCACACCATTTTTAAGTAATTATAAGAGTTTAAAACATACAACACAAACTGCAGAGTCTGTTGAGAATAACATCAAGTGTAAAAAATGGCAACCTGAGTGAATCACAGTCTGGACCAGACTCTGAATCCAGCAATTATATAATTTTGTCATAAAATGTGCAGATTAAAGAGTTAAAATAAATGAACTTCAAAGCCTTTTGCTAAGGCCAGTTTGATCCCAGAACAGTCAACTACCGCAGCTACGTTTGTCACAAGGCATCATGGGAATTTTGCTTCCCTCCCATTAAATTGGCTTTTCTGTGCTCGACTCTGTTCAAGCAGCAACTCTCTAGTGATGAACGCCGAAGTGGGAAGTGGAAACACGTTGAGGAAAGTTGAGCAGCATGAAAATTTAATGATCTCAACCATCTGGTAAGAGAAATTCGGAAGACAATAACAAAGGAACAAAACGAAGAGGGTTCTGCTAATGGAGAGACCTACCAGGCTGCCGTCTGGGCTCGCCTCGAGCTTCCCCTCGTATGGTCCCCACGTCGTGCCCACCGGAAGCGACTGCCGACTCTGGATCTGCCGTTCTCCATCTTTAATGACAACCTGGAATTCTCCTGGAACAGAGACATAGAGTGTTGGTGTGGGGCAAAACAAAGGTAATTGCTAACTGCTAATCGCTAATTGCTATTTGTGGCGTCATTCCAAGGTGATTCTAGCAACTTAACGCATTTAGTTTCTTTTTTGAAGTTACTCTTTATCTGTACGTGTCATGCAATGTTTATAGGAGCAGGCCAAATGATCATGGTCCGAAAACTGATGCTATCAAAATTGCCCGTTTTCTTGGAGGAGTTCATGCAATTATGGGGTGTCGTAGCCTTAGCCAGTGAGTACAGGACTCCATCCTGTGTTCCAGTAAAGTCCAAGCTGAACTTCGGTTAATGAACCGCATTACAGGAAAGCACCTTAGCACTGTGGACCTCCACAGTATCTGTTGCTTAGACAACAGAGTGCTTTTATTGTTAAAGGCCTAAGGCTTTGCAGGATAAGGGCCTCAAACCAGAGCAGGGCACCTTCGCCACTTCTGTGCCTCTGCTGGATGGCAGTGAGCTAATGGCATCATATTTTATTTAGGTTACTCATCTTCACGCAGTAGCTGATGCTCTCCTCCAAACTAGCAGAAATATGGGATAGTTTCACCTCATACTTTTCCGGTAATGTTGTGTGACGTTACAATTCTGGTTCTTTATGCAAAGGCATGGCGGCACATCGCAACTGTTTTCTAACAACTGTGTCACACGTAAGTATCTATCACCAAGGGAATGGCAGTAAAACGCAGCTTGGGAAAAGTTGCTGGCACCTTTAAAAGCTGTTTCTAATCCAGGGGTAGGCAGACCTGACCCTGGATTGCCGGTATCCAGCAGGTTTTCTATCCTACATGCTCTCTGATGAGCCACAGCTGATCTCAGGCAGATAGTAACTCATCAGGTAGGATAGAAAACCTGCTGGACACCGGCCCTCCAGGATAAGGGTTGCCTACCCCTGGTCTAATCCATATGCAGATTTTCCAGATCCTCATCTATGAGAATCTTTTTTTGGATTTTCATTAAAGTGGCAGGGGAATTATCAAAGCAGACATGGGTAATGGCCAAAAGCACATGATCTGACGATAAATGGAGCTGCAGGCCCAAACGAAATCCCCAAAAGACCCCAGGTCCACAGTGCTAGCTGCACACAAGCATCGCTGTCATGCTTTATCTTCAGCTGGGAAATCTCAGCACATGGGTTTCATTCCTACAGATGTCACTCTGGATGCAGGCTGACCCTGCTCTCTGACCCTGTGCTTCCCTTATTCATGCGTCGCTTTGGAAAAAAGCGTTTTATTAATAAATAAACGCAAATCCCTGCTCTTAATCTCTGTAAATGACTTTGATTAATTAGCAGTGGGAGTGTGATTGACAGCTGCACAGCAAGCCAGGCAAGGTGCGTATACATATTGTACATCCCTAGGGGGAACTTTTTGAAATCCATCCACAAAATATGCCTTAGATTTAAACACTGTCTCAAGGCTGCAGGAGACATGGCGTCGTGTTTAGATAAGACAGTTGGCTCTATGACTGCAGAGTGCACCACATCTGAGGCATCATGACCTTTTTTTAAACATGAAAGCCTCATGAAAACTTCATGGAGAAGCGAGATGGGAAGAGACCTGGAGGAGCTGAGGCAGACCACCAGTCCAGGGATGGTAAGGGAATTGTGCGATGTCATGAGCTATTAATAACAAGAAAAACCAAGAAGATTTCAGAAGAGGACCTGATAAAGCAGAGCTCTTTGGCTTTGCCAATGAACAGAAAATTGCAGTTTGACCTCAAGCTGTGGACTAATGTGCAGATAAAGTGTAATTCTCTAGTCGTGAGTGTAGGAAGACAAGGAGGCGTGTCTCAGTGTTCAGGTGATCCATTTCACCGAGAAACTGACACACACGCCACACAGGCAGGAAACAGACCTGGAAGAAACATCTAAAGAGGATGTGGACACGTCCACGGCCAGCGTCCAGCAACATCAGAGGCCACTCTCTACTCCCTACTGCTGGACGGGCTTCAAATAAATATTTTTTTTTTAATTTGAGGATCTACGGTTTATCCCTAGAGCATAATTTATGCACAGATACCAAAGGTAGTAGAACAGATTGTGTGAGACTGATCTTTTCAGAGGGGTCATTTTTGGAGTGAGGCTCGCTAAATTAGTCATCTAAATGCGATTAAGGACCAAAAAAAGGAGACTGAGTCAAGGAGGAACTTTGCTTGAAGAGATACCGCATCCTGGTGGCTCCAAACCTGGATTTATCACACCCGTAGTGCTTGTCTTTAGGGTTCACTAGTTTAACACTCTTACACTGTGACTTCCAGCGCGTTTGGGATTACATCAGAGGACGTGACTGCCGTCCCACCGCCTGCAGCTGTCGTCAGTATCACCGTGTCTCTCCTCTAGATCCTACAGTTCATTACCAGACCCCCATATCCGCCAGAACTGCGATTTCCTGGCCAATCCTTCATAAGTAGGCTCTACTCCGAGCAGTTTGAGGGGCATAAGATAAGAAGGTTAACGCTTTTCTCCACCCACAACCGGTGTTAATGTGAATCCCATAAGTGGAAAAAGTGAGATAGATCATTCATTTCTGGGGGCACTTTTTGAGATGCACTCGAGAGGGTTTAAGCAGAGGATCAGGCACTGATGTACGAGATGTGTGGACGCTGGCATTTCTCACGTGTCGGCCTACGGTGCTCGCTAGTTCAGGCTGGAGTCATTCCAAATGAGGCAGAAAAAAAAAATCAGGAGAAAGGAATAAGCATAAGGTTTTGGTACAGAAGCGAACCAGGAGTTTGGAGGCTCATCGACAAACTCCTGTTTCATCCTTACGGCCTTTAATTTAATCCTCTTACATCACACAGGTGTGACGCCCCGCGGTGACTTTGTGAGCGTTGACGTAATGCTCCCGTGTTTTCCAGAAACACTGTGAAGTTATGACGAGCTTCTTCTGATACAGCTGCTTCAGAGCTTCAAAGCGAGCACCGCAGGACAAACACTGAGGGATTTACTGCCCCAGAAAAGGTCCGTCTAACATCTCCATCACTTGAGAGATATGACAAGGACCCTCTGCGTGGAAAAGCAGCCTCCTCGCACATGCGACCGCCCATCTGGGACTCGGTCTTGACATTTCTGGACCGATCTGGGAACCTTCTGGCCGTCGCTAAATGAGATCGGACACACGGCCCGCCGATGTGAAATAGGAAACCAGCCTCCGTCGCCGTCAGAGAGCAGAGGCACCTCACTCTCCGTCCTAATCTGTAAACGACTTAAAGGGGCCTTATCTTCAGGCTCTTCTGCTTCATTTCATGCTTGATTTACTTTAATTTGTCTGATAGGGCCCGTGGATTTGGACCAGCTCCATCTTGGGCTGGAGAGTGTTCCGGTCTTTCTCCGCCATTGTGGCGCGCGGCTTTCTGACTTCCCTATCTCACTCACACTCCGATGCAGCCATCTGTCCGAGTGCTTTCGGATTCAGGCTGACTGTGGCACGACGGCACGGCGGGGCCGCGGTGCCGGATTCGGCTCCTCGGCGATTACAGTGCAGCCGGATGCCTCCGACCGTTTAAGCCCGGTGGGGAGTCGCCCATCGGCTCCGACGCCCACGTGATCGCCCTGCGACGACGGCGCCCCGCTCAACCACATCCCACATCATGATCACACCCAGCCTGTCTGTAGAGATCTAACTGCAGACAGAGTATCCCAGTGTATCTACATTTTATGCAGTGCTTTTATTTTTTTTTATTGACAATGCAGGGTCAGTCAGTCCCTGGATGAAATGGTTAGGGCCTAATTCAAGGGCCCGATGGTGAAACCACTCTCCCACCCCTGGGACTTGAACCAGTGACCTTCCGATCAAAAGCACAGCATTCTAATCTATGGAGTCACATACCACCTCCTGTGTATCCAACAGGACCCTAATTAATCTCCTTTACACACTCGTTATCCAGCATCTAAATGGTAAAAAAAAATAAAATACACAAAATAAACCCAAGCGTTTATTAGTGTTCCTGACAAACAGCGAAAACCTTCACAGAAGTCCACTGAGACTCGGGCTCCACAAATAAACAATTAAGGTAAGACTGTGGTGAAACACGGGCCAGGCAGGACGAAGGCAGGCGAAGTGCACGAGGGCACGTCGAAAGCAAATGGCAAAATTATCATAAGAACAACAGCAGCTATTTCCTTAATTAATGTTTTCCCTGCTCTGGCCGGCAGCTGTGTGATTCTCTGATTGGTGCGCTGCACCAAGCGCGCAAACCAGTCTGAGGGCTCTATATGAGAGCTGCTGGAATGTTCCAGAAAGTGGTCACCTCTGGTGTAACAAGACCTCACTCAGGTTTCACGTAGAAAATACAGATAATATTACCCCCCCCCCCCCCACCACACCCCCGTGCAGGAGCACTGGGATTAAAAAAATTTCAGAATGGTTGCATTTAAAGTGCATTCAAGGCCCTGCGCTCCCCCCCACCATACACACACACACACACACACACACAAACACACACACTAAGATAAAAGACGCAAAGAGAGCATTGAAATTCATCTCACAGCACAGATTTCCTTAACTGCGGGCCTGTTGGTAGTGATAAACCGAATGATGATCCTGTAACATGTCGCTTTAATTAACGCCGACTTGTTTGTTGAAAAGATGATTAATATGCCAATGAAAATGGGATAATTGAATACCGCGGTACTCACACAATCGGCGACACCATGCTTCTGCATTTTGATTATTCCTTTTACCATTATCATTATTATTTGGTATTTTAATTTGGTTAACAACTAGACCCCCCCCTCCCACCTCAAAACATATTCATAACTTGCCTGGCTGAGGAGGGGGGAGCACCCAGGACAATCATATGAATCCCATGCAGATGCATTTCTGTGCCCTGTATTGGGCTCATGGGGAGGGAGGAGGCCCCCATGGCGGCACAGCCATCTGCAGCCCCCCCCCAGCCCCTGCCCCCATTGTCCTGTATTCCCACCTCCTCCTCCAATAGGTCAGATTTATCCATGGAGCTCTGAATCATTTTATCAAATGTATCTTCAGAACCCCAGAGTTAGAAAAGCTACTCTGATTTACAGATTTACTGAAAAATCCAACAGAAAAAATTAATCTAAGAAAACCTTTCATATTAGGCATGATTAAAACACACTTTCAAAATAACCCTTACTGAGGTATAATTGGTTGCTATCTAGCTACTAATGGACTATTAATTAGTGTCCTTTGTGTAAAAACTACACTGAAGCAGTACCGCAGATCCGTCTGAAGCTGTCAGAATAGAGTATGTTTATAGGGGTCGATGTCATGCGTCACTTGCTGCGCTGGTGCTGATATGAATCGGGAAATTCATACCCCCAAGTGCCAGCAAGCACACTTATAAAGCTACTCAGTTCTGAGGCTCAATTAATTTTTCGTGGATACTGTACAAATAAGTATTGATCATGTTTACCCCGTTTCCGTTTTTTGATTTTTTTCAACTTTGTTTTGAACTGTGTTTTTACGTAAAGCTTCAGATTCAAAGGCGATTTTGTGTTCAGCTGTGTTTACCTGAATGACTGAGGTCCACCCAGGTTGCATTGCTGACTAGGGGTATCTAGAGGAATCTTTTTTGCCTTTTGTCAGGATACAGTTGATCTTTTTTGCCATGAAGCTCAGACTATGTCTGAACTTAACAAGCCTGCTGTCAATCAGAGCTTTTTCACAAATAAAAAACAGCATCTTTGAACACATACATAACATTAAGAGCCTCTCGTTAACACAGCTCTGTTGGTGCGACATGCTCACTAATCAGTTTGCTGAGACGTCGTCATTAAACGTTTGGAAATGCTTCTGGGGTAACAGTCCCAGAAACAGAAGCTTTGAAAGCAGCTCGGAGGAGTTCATCAAACTTTCCAATATTCCCCATCCAGTTTAATTTGCGTGGCCAGAGTGTGGCTCAGTACTAGTTTACCAGTTACTGGTTTATCTTCACTTTCCACGACTCCCTGTGCTAAATGCTTCAGGGGTTCAATCAATGGCTCTTTGATCTCAGCTGGAACTGTAATTATTTAACATTGTTACAAGGATTTCCCGAATCCATGCGACCATTAAATCCCTTTTACACCCTCATCTTCCGGGGCCTAATCTGCATCTGTCTCCTCGCCCGTTTTGCCAGCCTCCTCCATCCCCTCCATCCCCCATATCCTCTGTCCTCTGCCCCCTCCATCTCCCCTGTACTGTCACTGTCCCCCAGTCTCCTCCATCCCCCATATCCTCTGTCCCCTGTTTCTCCCATCTCCCCCACCTCCCAGTCTCCTCCATCTCCCTTCCCCCTGTGTCCCTTGTCTCACCAATCTCTTAGTTTCCACCATCCCCTCAATCTCTTCCATTTTCTCTGTCACATCACTGTCCCATCTCATCCATCCCCCAGTCTCCCTCTTCCTTGTCCCTTCTGTTCCTCCCATCTCATCCACCCCCCAGTCTCCATCTTCCTTGTCCCTTCCATTCCTCCTATTTCATCCATCCCCCAGTCTCCCTCTTCCTTGTCCCTTCTGTTACTCCCATCTCATCCATCCCCCAGTCTCCATCTTCCTTGTCCCTTCCACTCCTCCCATCTCATCCATCCCCCAGTCTC
>JAABNX020000053.1:5155136-5165412 GCA_015163995.2 Mormyrus lacerda | reverse complement strand
CAGTCTCCATCTTCCTTGTCCCTTCCACTCCTCCCATCTCATCCATCCCCCAGTCTCCCTCTTCCTTGTCCCTTCCACTCCTCCCATCTCATCCATCCCCCAGTCTCCATCTTCCTTGTCCCTTCCATTGCCCCCATCTCATCCATCCCGCAGTCTCCATTTTCCTTGTCCCTTCCACTCCTCCCATCTCATCCATCCCCCAGTCTCCATCTTCCTTGTCCCCTCCACTCCTCCCATCTCATCCATCCCCCAGTCTCCATCTTCCTTGACCCTTCAGTTCCTCCCATCTCATCCATCCCCTAGTCTCCATCTTGCTTGTCCCTTCAGTTCCCCCCATCTCACCCATCCCCCACCTCCCTATCTTACCGATGCCGCAGTCTCCTTTTCCCTCCAGCTCTCTCACCCTGGGCTCCAGCACCGCCTCTATCTCCTCCATTCCTCCTTCACTGCCCATCCTTTCAGTCACTCCCATTCCCTCTATTCCCCAGGTTTCCTCCATATGGCAGCATCCCCTGAGTCTGACAGCTACTTTAACGTCTTAATGTCTAAACATGTTTGTGAGACAGGCATGCACTGCTCGTAATATTCTGACAGCCTGATGGAGTGAGGCTGTCTCAGTTAGCTGTGCCGCCCCCCCGCGACCTGTCCACGTGGATGTGATGCATCTTCCTGTCATCACTCCGCTGCCCCCTTTGTCCAGTCGATCACAGAGATTATCCATTACAGTTGTCTGAGAGCCCTTATCTTCTGCCAGCAATCCCCGGTCCCCTGAACTGAAATGCTAATTTGAGCAGTAATGATAAACACGTCCCACGAAGGCACCATGAAGACTGTCAGCGTGCTAGACAGCACGCTCGGTGAGCGACGGCCCCGATCAGGAGGCAACTGGCAGGACCAGGAGGGGCATCACCGTGCGATCCCAGAGACGGGCTGCTAAAACCCAGCGCCCGCTGCGCTACTGCTCAGTAAGAGCGTTGGCCATCCCAAGGAAAATTCCAGAAGGACAAAAAAAATCAAGGCACAAGTGTTTCTAAACCCTCAGAGGAGGCAAAAAATAGATCCTTCAAGTGGAGAAATAATGATGTTTGTCATAAGCTTCTGGATAAGCGCATACCCAAGCCACTGTGGAAGCGTGATAACAAAGTCATTTAATTAGTTTTATTCAGCCCTGGAAAGGAAACTCGATGGCGATAATGAGCACTTTTAATCCCAACGAATCTGCTCATCGAGTTTCCTTCTATGGTTTGTCAAGAACTGGTCTTGTTAAACACTCCCGGTCGGTTATTAATTCGTTAGGAGAGATCCCCTAATAAGTAATATGGCTTGTCCTCTTACTTGGCCCATCCCAGTTCTCAGGGTCTGGTGGGCTTCTGCTTTTCTGTCCCTCGCTGTTCCGGTCTCCTGTCTCCTGGACACCTCCATCCTCATCTGGAAGAGAGTGAGAGGTCGGTCTTTAGGTCGATCACACTCTCGCGCAGGACACGGCCGTGTCTCCATGGCAGTTGCATCAACAGTGCTGTCCGCACAGATGCAAACTCTTCTACAAGTTGCTGTGATCAAGCACACTTCATTTAAAAGATTATTGTCATAAGTACAGTAGAAGATCGGTTACACTATGTGCTGAAAGTCTTACTCTTAATGTCCTTCTGGCCACTGGAAACTTAAGTTTAACACGGAATTCAGATATAAAATAAGGCGCTTCAATAGGTCAATAAATGCAAGTAGAAATATGACAATAAATATGTAAACATGGTGCACCCTGCACCGGTGCACCAAAACATTATGACCGCCCCATGTGAAGCAAATAATGTTGACTATCTCGTAAAAGTGGCGTATGTTAAGGTCTGGAATATATTACACAGTAAGCTAACATTTGTTTCTCGTAGCTGACATGTTCAAATGCAATGGACAGGGGTAAAAATCTGAGTGACTTGGACAAAACATTATGGTGAACTCGATCAGGGAATCGATGAAAAGGCAAGGCTTGTGTGGTGCTCATGGTCAACCATGGTGAGTACCTACTGAGAGAGGTCAGAAGAGGGGAAAACCGCAAACTGCTGACAGGGTGTTGGGGCGGCCTGGACTCGTTGATGCGAGATGTGAATGAGGGCTATCCCATCTGGTACGAACTAACAGAAGGGCGATCGTGGCACAAATAGCAGAAAATTTTGATGATGATCAAGGGAGTAATGTGACATGACACAGTGCAACATGCCCTGCTGAGTAAGGGGCTGCACAGCCGCAGGCCAGTCATAGTGCCCATGCTATCAGCTATTCACCATCAAAAATGCCTACGATGAGCATATAAGCATTGGGACTTGACCTTGGAGCAATGGAAGAGGGTTGTTTGGTTCTCCAAAGAATCTCGTTCACTGTTGCATCAAGTGGACGGCCGTATACTTGTCGAGCATCTGTGGGGGCTGTTGGACTGACAAGTCAGATCAACAGCTATGTAGCCCCATATGCAAGAGGGCTCGATGCAATGTGTGTCATGATACGTTACTCCAGTGACAATTATCAAAATGATCTGCAGATACGCAACAACTGTGAGTATTTCAAAGGAGTGGATTGACATACCTATATCAGTGTGAGGGAGCACAGATGTGTTCAGTGGTGTGTGTGTATGTGCATGGAGCTGCAGCGTTTCTGTCCTTCGTCCACGCAGGACTGAAGACCTTGGCTCTGCTTGCTTGTTTGACTCGTCCCACGTGCACATGAATGAGAGAGGAGTCACACAAACAACGCAGCTTCCTGTGTGCACACCGCCTCTTCCCTAGTTGCACGGATGCGTGTTTCCGAAGGGAATTCCCCGGTCCTTTTAGGGCAGCAATGTGGCTTCACAGGATGACACACAGGATACAATATCTGCGAATCCATCACGCTCGACTTCCTATGCGGAAGCACCTGGATTCGGCTCCGTTAAACAGCTTAAAAGCCGGACTCGAATCTCCCGCTGTTACGGTCCCTCAAAGTTCCATTCGCTTTCCAGTCATACGGCTGGGGTCCAGTTAGTTGACGAACTTCTACCTAATGATTAATCACCTCACCTGAATTACACAGGAATCATGATTTGAGTAATTGTTATGCAAGATTTAGGATTACAGTCTAGCCAATCCGTTAAAATCACACACCTCTGCTCACCATTTTGATTAATTAGTTTTCTGTTTATTTGTGAATGTCTAGATCTACAATGCTTATGTTAGATATGAGATAGCATCCACTCATCCATCTTCCAAATGCTTATCCGAATGAGTCTGGAGCACGTTCCGAGTAGCACAGTGCACAAAGCCAGTCCACGGCAGGACAAATGCACTCATGCACAAACTTAGCAGATCTTTAGAAAACTGGAACAGGTCACATTTTCCAGTAAAACTGGGAAAAATGGCTGCCTACTTTCTGGTAACTAAGCGTTATTTGTGTGATTAAATGTCTTAGCCATGCTTGTCTTGGTGCATCAGCTGTGTCCTCAGCTAAATAAACCACGTGGAGAAGCACACCGGCTGGATGACGGACACGGCCCAGGGTCACCTTTGCCGCAGGAGTAGTCCATGTCTTCACCGTCGGGGTCCATCTCAGCCGAGAAGTTTCTCTGCACGGAAAGCTCATTTTCATCGAGGGCGCACTCTTCCTCTTCGTCCTCCAGGTTGTCATCCAGCGGCCCTGAGGGGAGGAAGGGGCAGCCGAGGGTGAGACGGTCCTCTGCAAGGCCGCACGTTTCACTGCGAAGCATGGCTGGATCGTAGAAAATACACCGGTGCATCAAAGAAGAGCCTGTGTTGTCCCCCCTTCGCGCATTCTATCTTCTGATCTTTTTTTTTTTTACCAGAATTTTAGAAGGATCGATGTGAAAGTGGATTGAAGCCGATTGAGGCTCAAGAGCGGCCTGCTGTTGTACCCTAAGTTAGAGCACACCAGTGAAAAAGCCCACTGTATAAATCTATGAGCTTGCCAGATGGCAAGACTAACGGACTGCAGCCCTGGGTTCTGCACACCCAGCTGTGCCACAGAAGCATTTTAATGGTACAAAAGTGCCTCCCACTATGTGATTCTGCAGGAGTAAGTCCCACACATTGTGCTCGGTACTGGAGAAGACCGCAGCCTGCGGCCCACGGACCGGAAAACAACGGCTTCACTCTCTGTGTCACCGACGGCCCCTGGGGGACGCACAGGTGACGTCGGGCATTTATTAATTTCTTGGCCTTATCCCGGGGAACAGTTGTTGATTTTTCATTTATATTTCTTGCCTTCAGGTGGTACACTAATACAATCAAAGTAGATTTTTTTTTTCCATTTGATTAATTTTACCCCCTTAGCACAGTATTATTCCACTATATCTATATTATTCTGCTTTTTGCTTGTAGCTGTGCAGTTTATTTATTTATATACATATATTTCGACATTTACATATTGCTATTTCCCGGTCCATGGTGGAATCAGCATCACCTGCATTGTATCAGTTTAATGCACACCGCAATGCATGGTGCTCTCTTCTCTTTGCATCAGCCTGCTGCAGGTATCAACCAAAAAAGCATTATCACCTATATTCTGCAAAAGAGAGGATGAAAGAATCTCGAATTGCCCTGATGGTTACAATAACATGCATGTACCTCTTAGTTTTCCGATAAATGGTACGTTCCATTTTAATAAATACCATGGCTTCAGAAAATCAATGGCTTCTATATTCCGTGTCATTCTGGCATTTATATGTTACAGTATGTAGCTGTAAATTTAACCTGTATAGTAAATAGAATATTTTCTGTGGTGTTTGAAATTAAACATCTGAAAGTTCACTCACCAGTGACCAGTTATGAAATTGGTGGAGAAATTCTTGAAAAGTGAATTCTTAAAATACTGAACAACAAAGCTGAACAACAAATTTTCCAACTATTTGTTTGATTCCCGTTGCCATTGACTGGAAAAATACCGTAAAAAAAATTGAGCCTGTCATATCATCCATACTGTAGCGGTATCCTTAGAGTACAAAATCACAACATTTGACTGCAGATTGTCAATCAAAAGCAACAGTCGACACAGTACCTCGAGACTTAGAGCATAAATCGTGAAATGCAGCCCTACTATTAACTGCCCTGTTACAGTCTGTAGTTTATAATTCAAAAGACTTTCACACACCCAAATAAAACACACATTGCACGAAGGAGCCCATTCGTGTTACCCTACAATTCCAATCATTTGCTAAATTTCATGGGGCTACGCTTTCCTTTTCAAGCAGGAAATGAATTATTTTTTGCAGCCTGGCTGCTTTGCAGGCATGGCCTTTGGCCCCTTGGGTACGCTAGCGGTAGTGAGCAGGTTTTATCTTACACCGAGCCTGAATATTGTGTAGTAAGCGGCTGCTATTGTTACTTTAACAAGCCCCCTCAGCTCAATAAAGTGGTAAGTTCAGTTCAAACAGCCGACGTCCTCCCCCCCCGCCTTTATTCTTGTGCAGGGACTCATAAAAGCACCCCCCCTCCCCCCAATCTGCACAAGCGACCTGTTCCTTTCATTAGTCTTACGAACGACTCCTTTGTAGCGGATCACGTTAGCGGGAACCCGGCACATGAAAACAATTTGCGCGCGGCTTTTCCGATAGGCCCCGTCGAGCGAGACGGATGCTGTAAATTAAGATACGGTTTTATGATGTTTATCTGACGCCTCGTGCCATGCAGCAGCAAGGAACCTGCGGCAAGAGCTCTACCGCACGGCCGCTCTAGCTAAACGCGATTAGGATCGGGCCAGGCTACCGAGCTGCAGCTAAACCTTCTTCTAATCGCACAATCAGAGGATAGCGGGGTTTTTTTTGAGAGGGAACTTTCACATACTCCTCCAGATCACACATGACTACACCAGACAAGCATCTAATGTGCCATTGTGTGTTAATTAAATCTGTATCACTGAATGCTACACACATTAGCGACGGCTAATACAATTATATCATCGCGCTACACACATTAGCGATGGCTAATGGAGACACACAAGGGCCGCCCAGCCTGTTAATGTATATCATTACATTAGATCATAATCACACAAAGTACACATGAATACAGGCCGGCAAAGCAGACTTGGAAGCTGTGACCATAGATATAATGTACTGGCTGACCACAGCATCCAATAACCCTCACAGGTCCTACCAGGAACCGAAGAAACTTTAGTGATGTGTTCTGCTAGGTTTTTTAAATTCCCTTCAAGATTTCACTATAGTTTCTGGAGTTCATCTGTGGAAATGTGAAACTTTTCACACAGTATTTCTGACACAAGGTGGCCTGCGGTCATTTCAAACAGAGCGATGATCAGAAAAACGGCTCCCTGGACGAGCGGCAGAGTGCCGCTAATGCGTTTTCCAATAGTAGAGAAGTTCTGCTCCCACGGTTTGGGCATCTGGCTCTTCAGAACCTCTCTGGCTCAGGGATGTGAGAACTTGTCCTGGGCTGCCTGGAATCATGCCTTTAACGATGTTGGGCTGATGTTGACATGAGCCTAAAACACATTCGCTGCTGTTTAATCACTGATTTTTTCCCAGACTGCCTTAAGGTATCATTACTAGTCCAGTTCACTGTAGGGGTCCTGTGGGCTTAGCAGCCCTGTGGAGAAAACCTCCTGACCCACTGCAGCGTCTGGAGCTTCATCAGAGTCGGCACAGAGTAGCATCTCTTTAAGAAAAGATGGACAGCACTGGTACTCTTACTGCTGGTTACCAGATCAGTGGTCTTGGGCTGGGACCTCAATCCCCAGCTGTCATTCTCAGGATTCTAGAGGACACATAAAAACGACCAGGCCTTTGCAGAGAAGCCAGATGCTCCATCCCCTTGAGACTGCTCTGGAGTCTCCAAATTGGGAGAGGAGAACACTGGCAGCTTACCAATACTGCCACAGACGAAGGGGATGACGGCACGTGGATCCCAGATTCCTGGATCTTGCAAATCCGGCCCAGCCGACGGGACTGCTGTTTGGGAGTGACTGAGAAGGAGCTTGGTGATAAGACGGACCGCAGCCTAGCAAGTTAGCGGGTGTGCGGATGATCGGGAGAGAGGTAGGAAGTGAGCGAGGGGGTGGCGACTTGGTGAAACAGCCGACACGAGCTCACAGCCGCTATAGCGAAGAATAACCAGCTACTGTTTAACTTGATATTCCGGTTGCTTAGCGATGTAAGTCCGGTGATCAGTGATGGCAGCCCTCCTAAACTCAGCCATTTACAGTAAACAGTCAACAAACGGCTTCAAAGCTCCCAGCCATAATCCAAAAGGCTTGCTGTAATGACTGTGAAAAGACCGAGTTAATCCAGTGCTGACTCAACTCGTCCCCGCCTCAGCGCGACCGGCGTCCCCGGTGGACGACGCAAAGGCCGCCGCCTTCGCCCGCGCTTCGAGGGCAGAGCTGCACACGCCTCACCGCGCTCAGCAGCGGCCAGGGTGCTGGGTACGAGCATCTTTATCTGCTAAATTAGCGACACTAGACATCTTTCATTTAGTCTGCATCATGTAACGAAATATGTACCGGACCTAAGGCAACAGACGCACAGTAATGGACCAGGTGTGACAGACCCAGCGGTGCCGTACTGGTTCTCTGAAGTCTCCATCTGTGCACTCAAGTGGAAAAAATATGACCTTTATTTCTATACTTTTTTGCTAAATTTTGCTCTACCTTGAGCAAACGTTTCTAAATATAGCAGTTTAAGATGGCAGTGTAATTTACTGTGAACCCTTATATAAGCCTTATGTACCCAATCATTCACGGCTTTTTCCTACGCTTCACCGAGCGTAAGCGGGAGCCACCAAATTCCAATATCTTCTGTATTTCCGTAAATAATGTGCATTCCTATTTAACGGTACATTTCTAGTGCAAATTATCTTTTCAGTGCATAAACACTCTTTTAATATTGCAATGTTTTTGTGGTTTTTAAAAACGCTTCATTACTGATTTTCCAGGTAACCTGTTAAATAGAGGATTTATGGTAAAAATATACACAAATATGGCATTACAACATTCTATGTGATACTTCAAGCGTGGTTCATGGCAGCTTTCGTATAGTTGTTACCGCACAGATTTCATTCTGTTTTTTTTCATTCAACCCCCTCCCCCTTCCCCAAAGACTGGAAAATCCTCCCATTTGCATGCACTCTTGGGGCGTCTCGTCCATCACGAGACACACAGAACACTGTTCCTACGCTAAAACCAGCTCTGCCATGGATGAGAAGGTGAAGGGTCGTCTCAGTGCCCAGAGCAGCTCTCAGCCTTATCCCCGCTGTTCCTGAACAGCATGGGGTTTAACTATCCGTATCTCGTCTGGTCAGTGCTATTAAATCCTCAGTCAGATGGATCTTAACTGCAGCTGACCTAAACTTGGATTAAATCCACAGCTTGCAAACTCTGACTCCAACTATAACAGAAGTTTACAAGCTCTGTAGACTTATTTGACCCAAAATCAGAGAAGCAGCCACAGCCCTGAAGGCTGTTAAGACCTACTGGCCTAATAAGTAGCAAATATTAGCAAATGGTCAGGACAAATAATGTAAATATATTTGCTATTCATTATTTATTGATATATGTTGTCTGACGGGAGGTACTGAAGCAGGTTTTTCATTGTACTTGTACAAATAACAGCATAAGCTTTTGAATCCTTGACTCCTTGAACCCAGAATAGCAAAATATCCTGCAGGTACTTTATCACCATGGAAATTATTTTCCATGCAAAAAAAAGGGGCAAAAAAAAAGATAAACTGAAGAATTACTGATTAAATCCAAAAATGCAAGTATCAAAATATGAGTGACTAAATAAAAAATTAAAACATATCTTTTAAATGCTATAAGAAAACATGGCTGCAATCAATCTTATATTCAAATATTTTCTTATTCCTATAAGAATGAACATGATGAAAATTTGCTTTAAGAGTTGTTTTTAAAATGATATCCATCCTTATAAACACTGTGAATTAAGAGGAAAATGCAGGGGGGGGACATGACAGATTGCATCCAGCTATTACAAATTGAAAAAATAGTGTAAAGTCAGATGAGCATTTCAAAAGAATAATTATTTATGGATCAGTTAAATCTTTTATACTTTTTGTAATTAAAAGTAAAGAAAATGGAAGCTAATTATCCTATAAAGATTAGCTGCTGGGCATTTTTCTGAAAATGAGTTCTCATTAAAGGGATTGTCAAGTGACATTCAGATGTGCCCCCCCCCCCCCCATTTTGGACTCCTAATCCAGCCGTGCACAAAAGCCTGGAATTTCATCAGATTCCGGTCCCCCATTCCCTAAACCTGATCACCACATACCGAGCGCCAGAAACCGGAAGGTAAGATAACCTTCAGCAGGATGGATGTGCGTAACCTGAGTGCTAAACCTGGGACATCACTGCAAAACGGGGCAGCAGACGAATTAAGCGGTAATTCTCGTAACTTTTACAAAACTCCGCAACCGACCGGAAAAAATCCTATAAGGGATTGTATGATCAGTAATTCTGAAGAAATCCATGCTCAATTTTCAGAATCAAAGAGTTTATTCTTTGGAAGAAAGAAAGAAAGAAAGAAAGAAAGAAAGACCACACCGCTCTTCTTTGATTCCCAAATTTTTACATAAATAACATTAAGGCAAACTGTCAAGTCGTTCCTGCTGGTCATGTGACAGACTGGTACCCTAGCGTTCTGCCTGGTGCATTCTGGGATAAGCTCCTGGCTGCCTGCAACCCTGACCAGGACAAGCAGTTAGAAGATGGATGGATGATAATTTCATTGCAGCACTTTCATTTAAGGTAAACTGTGGACTGAGGCCCCCAGCATTTAACATAAACACCATATGCAGCCTCCCTCTGAAATTATACCCATAAATCTTTAATGATTTATAAACTGAAAGTCTTCAGTGAATCTTAACCTGAAATTCTGTGATGCACCAGGTGTCTGCTGCCTTGTGCCCTGTGCTTCAGGCATCAGCAACACCCCCCTCCCCCCATCTCACCCTAACCCTGAACTTTAACTTTCTTTCTTTTTGACTCCCAGCAGGTTGGGGGAGGGGGAGGGGGAGGCAGGGGAGGATGCATATAACTGGCCAGAAAATCACAAAATTAACAGCTGAAACACAGAATTAAAGATTATAGGTTATATAAGATTAAGGTTATATAATTATGGATGTTACAGTGATTACCCCCCCTCCCCCGCGGGAGCCTGGTTTGGATGGAGGTGTGCAGCATGCGGCAGCATGGAAGGGAAGTGTTACACTGCCTGAATTATGCCGTCTGCATTCACGAAGGGGGGGGGGGGGGGGGGGGGGGGGGGGGG
>JAABNX020000053.1:5140937-5155036 GCA_015163995.2 Mormyrus lacerda | reverse complement strand
ATTAAATTGGTATGCTTTCATTTGCATGTACGAGTTGCCCCTCAGTGAGATCCTTTAGCATTTCGCAGCAACCCCCGCGCGCACGGCCCCCGGCATCAAACCACCATTCACATGAACTTTAGCGCTGTTCTTTTGCAAATTATTACATTTACTGATCCTGGCTCACTCCCCACCCTAACCCTAAACCTAACCCTAAGCCTAACCCTAACCCTAACCCCCCACCTGCCGATGGAGTTTACACTGATTTAGCACATGTCCAGCACCGGAGCCCGTTGGCTGTGATTTAAACTGGGTCAAGTCTGAATATATCGTCGGAAACCTGTATGTGTATTTGTGTGCCCTCCCCAGCCCAGACCCCTTCTCTGCTCAGGAGATGCGATCCATGCAAATGTGCATTTTCAGACGGCTACGGGCCTCCCTTTAACGCCCAGCTCTGACGCAGACTCATTAAGAGACTCGTTAGCGGCTCGGTTGGGAGATGAAGGACAGGAAAATCGGCGAAAGATTCACTGCGGCCGCCCCCCTCCGCTTTAACCGCAACAGTCATGTGCCGTCGACTGACCGAAAGAGGTCACGTGTCAGCGGCACCCACCAATCGCATGCGACATACACAGATGTGGTGGTTTGCCGTTGCGGCTGCGTTACCCCCCCCTCTGGGACGCATCCCCATTCCCATCCCCCCCCCCCCACCCTGCCTCCTCTTTGCCAGTCGTCCCTAACTGGAGCTTCTGTCGCTTACCGCACACATGACGGCACAGATGCAAGCGCACCCTGTCCCCCAGCCTCGGGGTGACTCCTCCCCCCAGCCCAACAGGGATGTGCCTCTTTGGGGAGTAAGGACTGATGTGTGTGAGTCTGCAGATGTTCCCGATGCAGCGGGATGCCGGCGGTGTCGAATTGCACGCTTGCGGTTAGCCTGGAACTGGCGCGGTCCGGCACACGTTCGTGGAACAAAGCCGCAAGCGGGTGGGTTTCTGAAATGACGCAGGCGTGTTTGAGGGAGATAGACAGACGGGTCGGGCTGAGCTGGAGGAGCCAGCCGTGGCCCCCCCTCCGGCTCACCCCCTCCCTGAGATAGCGACTCTGAAACACTCGGATACTTGGGGAATGGCAGCTCTCACCCAACAGCAACAGGACTCTGAACACTGGGACTGTGCAGATCCCATGGAAACAATCCCACATTAGAGCAGGGACTGAATCGCTGGCTCGCGTTTCGGTTTTCCCTTTTTTTTCAGGGCCGATCTGCGGATGTGCCAAGGTTATCAATGGGAACAGACTCGCTGTCCAGGCCCAGTGGCGATCCTACCTATTATGTTAATGGTTAATGCATGCAAATGAAAACATTCTGTCCATCTCATTTACTTGAAGACAATATGCAAATGGCCTCGCCCATAATGATGGTGCTGGCACCCCGTTTCCTGCCCTGGTTTTTCCAGGGGCATTTAGTCAATTTTGAGGTAATTTAAGGGTCACCAACGGCCTGATTGAGTGGGAGAGCAGATGCCCTTTCCTCCAGAGAAGCGTCCTTTATCTGATTGTTGTACAGGGCTGGATTTTTACCGTGATAAACAAGGACGCATCGCACAACATCAGGCTGACGTGAGTCTGGTCTGTTATCCCCTGATCTTCCCTAAACATTATAAATCACACTTTCCCTGCCCTCTGCCCCATGCTCAGTTAATAACTACACCATTTTTCTCCACCTAAACAGTAGTGTCCCCAACACATCTCCAGGTGAAGCAGAACATGTGAAGGATCCATTGTCAGTGTCTCTGCTCAGGAAATGGTGGGAGTTTCAGGGAGAGGTCCCGGCTCTGTGATTGGATCCCATGAGCCCGTGCCTCTTACTATGAGCTGAAGGTTCTACTAGAACTTTAGCTGAAAGGAAAAGGCATTTTGGTGCCAGGAATGAAGAGGACCACGGCAGTACTCAGCCATCCGTGCCATAGGAGCTTCCGGGCCAGTCGGCTCACTGCAGTAAGCATGCCCACCATGGCAACACCCAGCACGCCTCCCTTCAGATGTGGTGATTCTGTCTCAGTGGACGTGTAAGCTACCCCTGTCACAGCCCAGCAGTGATGGCACTGTGCCCCAGGCCGTCCAATCAGAGAGCGCCGCCTCACCAGCCAGGTCCCGGCCATCCAATGAAATTTGGGCATTTATGGATCAGGTATGCAGAACTAATGTGGCTTTCTAATGTGCAGTGCTTGCACACGCGGGGGGGTGGGGGGCATGCTGCTTTACGTAGCATTAGCAAACTGCAAGCGCTCACACGACGCTTATCTCCATTTACTGAACACCCGGTGACGCAGCCAGTCATACTGTGTTAGGCTCCGTCACACACAGACCGCATCCTGGGCACAGAGCTCCATTGCTTTCTGTCGTAGGTTTTTATACAGCTAAATCAAACCAAAACCTTTTTTTTCATCACCTTTTTTCATTCACCTTGCACTGCCTTAAAAAGCCAATAAGGCGACAATGACTGCTTTCAGAAGCTCCTTCGTTAGTCTAAATGGTTACATGTTTCCGATGTAAATGAATGCGTATATTTTACAGGGATGAAATAGGTAGTCATGAGGCTTAATATGCATGCTAACAGTGGGAATGGTACAGTCCTGGGTATACACGGGTCAGAAATGGGTCAGAACCAGGTCAGACGCAGTGAGCGGCGCTGATGGCTCACCTGGTACCTGTCTTTGTCACACAGTCCACAAACGCATTCTCTGCTGCCTCTCCCTAATTACGTTCCCAGTAATCGTTAACTGGCTTCATTAATTTAACCTCTCTTTAAGCCTGACCCGCGTCTTGTGCCAGTGTATGGACGTCTGCAGCAGTCATGGGGGGGGGTGTTCCACACAGCCCCCACACCCCCCCCCAGGCCATAGAGAGAAGCCCTGCGGCGCCTTGGGCGGGAGGACGGCAGGAGGTTTAATGAGCTTCTCTTTACCAGCATGGGCTTCGTGCGAGTGTAGCCCCGCACCTCTTTCTGCTTCACCCTGCCCGGCGTTTAGTTAATATCTCCCTCCGGCAAGAATCTCCAGCACCATCGCAGGAGAAGCAGGAAGGGGTGCCACTCCCATAATTCCCTCCGTTCCCTTGGTTTCAGAAAGGAGCCGTGCCCGGCCGGATCGCAAGCCCGTGACCCGAACAGGCAGGCAGGCGGCGCGGCTTCCGCGGAGGGTTCTGGCTCTGGCAGCTTGGCGGTCCGGCGGGACCGTGAAAGTGGGGCAGCGGTGTTCCTGAATCGCGGCAATCTGGCGCCTCTCTTCACGGGTCAGAAGAGTCGCTGTTCAGGCAGCACGCCCACGTCCTGCTACGGGACCCCGCAGGACACGCTCTCCACAGGACACCCGTGCGCACTCGGAATGTGCTCACAATTACAGCTTCGACTTCCGGAACCGGCGGCGACGGTTAACGCAGCGCGCGTGACCCGGGGTGCTTAGGCAGCACCACAAAGGGTGGCTTTGGAGGTGCTGGTTCTCATCCCTGCTGCTTCACACTCAACGTCAACCTGCTCAACTACGCACTGGAGCTCCAGGTCCAAAAGCGCAATGTCATCTGCAAATAGCGGGGATGTCACCGCTACCCCCCGTAGCGATATCCTTTCCAGCAACGGCTACACCTAGACATCCTGTCCATGAAAATCTCAAAGAGGAATGGAGATGATAAGCACCCTTGCCAAGGGCCAACACAATGGACACAACCTGGACACAACCATTGTTCCTCCTGAATCCTAGGCTGCACCAACTGGAGTTGACAGCTGAAGATGTGTGATAATCCTATACAGCAGGGGTCACCAACATGGTGCCCACGGACCTGTTCTAAAAATAGCACAACTCACCAGTGAGCAGCGTCTAAAATTTCATTTTATCCTGTTGCTATTCTTCTTTAATCACATTTGCATTTATATAGATCTGAAAATGACAATGTCATGTCAAAAAAAAGCATTTAAAACATGTTTATTATACATGAAGTTTAGATAAGTTTAGGAGGGCATTTCAAACTGGTAGCCCTTCGTATGGCTCAGTACCCATGAAGTAGCTCTCAGTTCCGAAAAGGTTTTGCTGGTTTTGCTGGTCCAGAGGTACTTTAACCCCCTTCCAAGCAGCATCGAAAAGGCACGTCAACCACATCACTCTATTAACATCCAGTGCTCAGTCAGCCTCAGGTAAAACAACTATCCCAAGGTAACACCTCTCCATCTCTTGCCACTAACTCAGGCTCCTTCCCGCTAGAGAGGTTCCATGTCCCCAAAGCCAGTGTCCTTCATCAAGGTCTGATACGTCTCATAGACCTGACCCCCATGTTTCACCTTGCGGGCGG
This sequence comes from Mormyrus lacerda, assembly GCA_015163995.2. Lineage (NCBI taxonomy): Eukaryota > Metazoa > Chordata > Actinopteri > Osteoglossiformes > Mormyridae > Mormyrus > Mormyrus lacerda. Next base: position 5,150,713 of record JAABNX020000053.1, on the reverse strand, counting down.
CCAGCCCACAAGCTGGGAGCTTTAAATATGATTTATACTGAGAGCAGCATGTTTGACTAAAGGGCTCTAAATGTCCCCATTTCATTAAGGTCTGAAAACATCCCGTCGGAAGAACAATATCATTTCCCAGTTCCAGTCCAAGCCTTTGACTTACTTAAGAGTGACCTCAAGACACCGAAACAAGAAATAAATCAGGAAGCTTGGATGGGAGAGACAGACACACTGTGTACTCAGACTTGGGTTTGATCACTCATCTAATCATGGGGAAGGACCGCAGCGCCCCCTATCAGCTGCCTTCTGCAGGGACTCTTCTTATTTCATATGCAAATTCAGACTTTTCAGAGATGATTAAATTGCTCTGTGTTTTTTCGAATCTTCCCCTGAGCTCATCTTAACCCCGGAGCAGGCAAATCTTTATGTGGGTCAACGAGGCCGCAGGAAGGTTTATCTAGAAAATATTACAAAAAATGAAAATATTTATGGGAAACATATTTATCTCATCTAAAGTTGCTGCTAATCTCTGCATTACTGTTTTCCTTTTTTTCATTTTATTATTATTCTTTGCAGAAAGCACTACAGTGCGTAGCTAAAAAACTTACCCTGAGAGTATCTACTGTTGTATGAATAATTTCATGACTGATGCATTATCAGCATCTTTAATGCAAGCTGTTATCTGCTTTCCTCACAATATAACTGCTTGTTATAAACAAAAGTGTACTGAGCACACAGCCCCCGCTGAGATCTGACTTCAGATTCCCATTTCCTATTACGAGAGAAAGTCTCTCCGCACGCTGTTTATTCGCAGTGCTTCTGCATCCGATTGATCACAGCAGCCGGATTATTACCGTTGCGCTCTACCCGTTCACGTGTGCGGTTATTGATTTTAAAGTAAAGAGGCCGTATCCTGTGCTCATCGTCCCGCCGGAGGGATTACAGCCCTTATCTCGGACGATGTTCGGTGAAGTTCATCCGGAGAATGGACCTTGAGGAGCCTAGCCTCCTTTACGGCAAGGATCCGCGGCTCGAGGCCCACGGCTGAGCCATCTCCGCGGCTGAGCAAACTGTCCCCCCCGTCGTGTTCCTCTGCGCTGCTGTCTCGTGCGTTTGCAGAGCCTCGGTGGGGCGCCTCCATTCTGCGTACCACGTTTCACTAGTGGTGACATCTCAGTCTCACACCGCGTGTTGCTAAGGTCAGCATTTCCCTGCCACGTTTGTAAATATTACCTGTTACCCAGATGGAAACATGCTGGTACAGCCCAACTAATAATCCTACAAGTGTTTAGGTAATATTTTGCGGTGATTTCCATTAATTATTCTGTCCACTTTAATTCATGTAATGTATGATTTTTATAAGTGACTCACAAACATTTTTCTGTAGGTAATACATGTGTGGATTTTGCAGATATCTTTACGCATTTCTCATTATCATTATACAGAAACCACGAGTGACTTTCTCTTTCTTTGTACGATGTACATTCATAGAAATTCACGGTCGCTAAGGGATGCTGTTCACTCAATTTGTGCTGATCTTCCCAGACGCCTCTTGCCTATTCCTTAGCGCCTAACTAATTTAAACATGATCTGTTTCATTTTGTCTTTATTGTTGCAGAATCCGTCGTTGAGGGCTCTGGGAACGCCGGGGCTCAGTGTAACGCCCGTGATGCAGGTGTCACCATAATACAGCCAAAGAGAGTCAGCTTTGCTCCCAGCCATTTATCACAAGTTAGACGACACAGACCAAGCAAGCGGCGCCATTCATCAAAAGGATAAATGCTTATAACAGAGAAGGTCTGTCTGGCACATCATCCAGGCCAAATGTGGTTGCTTGTGTATTAAAGTATAGCTTTTTTTCTAGCTGTGATTTTCTTTGTCTCGCCCCTCCACTGCGGATTGCTACATATAGCTAATGGTTTTGCTACACTGAAACACAGCAACTGGCTAAGAAAGACCCAACAAGTCGTGGAGTCATGTTGAGCTGAGCATCTTTTAAAGGTTCTCTGGTCCTGTGAGGACCTCTGATCCTATGTCGAGCTGAATATTTTTTTAAAGGTTCTCTGGTCCCCTGAGGACCTGCAATCCTCTGTCAAGCTGAGGATTTACAGTCACGTTGGGGGTCCTGATCTGTAGTAAATAAGTCTATTTATCCCAACATGTTCCTTTCAATAAAAACCATAATGGTTCTGGTCCTCAGCCTCATAATAGGACAGATATAGCTTCTGCATATCCCACAAAGGCTTGCAGGGCAGCTCAGCTTGAATTCCAATCTTATCTTCACAGATATGGCAGGAGACTCGGCAGAGCCACGCAGCTGCCTCCTCCCCGGCTGGCGTGGAATGGGATTTGGATCTACTGGCAGGGAGCAGGTTCCCCTGAGACCAGGCCAAGGCAGAGGACTGCTCCAGTTGGCCTGCAGAGAACTAGCGAGTGTCCTTCTGAGAAGCAAGTGTCCCTCCTGCCAGGGGGAACCATGTGGCGACAGTTCGGGGCTGATGGTAAACCGAACGGCAGTCTACATGACCCACACTACCCGTGTTTAAGTCCATTTAATTCCACAGGATGTCTTCAAATGTGTCGCCGCTCTTAAACAGTAGCAACAGACATTGTGTGGCTGAAAGATGATCAGGATTAACACGATAAAATGCTCCCCTGTCAGAAAATGGAAACGCGACAATAGCAGTGGGTGGCGACAATACCGAAATGTTTTACATGGAAGGAACAGATCGGCTCTGAAAAATGGATCAGTGAATGGGTGGAAGACATTTTGGGCTGGCGCTTCACTTTGATCCGGCAGTCGTGTGTCCAGGCTGTGTTTGGAACATTCCCTCACTCTTTCACATCTGTCCTTTGTCATTAGTTTCTGTGAATGCATAAAATCCTCTATACAGTGTTTGTGAGGATCTGAGTGAGCAAGATTTTCACCATCAACCTGTTTTTGATACTACTGCCCTTCCTTTACCACTTGGACCTAATCTATTCTGTTTTCACCTATGTGATAAATTGGAAGAAAACAGAAAGAAAAAAAGGGAGTTAGATAAGGTGAAAGAGTAAGAGGTTTTGACCTTCACTTTTGTAAGCAGCAATTCGCTTCGACGTGAGCAGCGGAGATCAGCAGGTCCAGCCCTGCCAGCTGCTGCTCGCTGGTGATGGTCATGGTGACGGGCATCAATCAGGCCCTGTTTGCTTCAGTTCTGCTCCCTTCTCCGGCCCATGCTGCCTGACTGAGCTGTCAAACAGTTTCAGCAGACTTTTGTGTATCCACCAGCAGGACACCCAGATAAGGTGGCCTTGGTCCTTCTGGGGCACCTCTGACCACTTCACCACCCGCAAGACCCTCAGTTCAGCATGCAGGCATCATCACAGTGCATTGCTTTTATTATGGGATGTTCCGTGACGAGACGATAGCTATGCTGGTCAATTCACTGTGCAGCTCACTGTCTCTTTCTGCCTTTCTGTCCCGCGTACATTGACCAGTCAAAAATTCTGACGTGACTGATCATTCATGTTTGGATACCCCACATTTATCTTGACCACTGAGTCACTCGTTCAACATAGTACCGGGAAGCGTATACCAGTGTTTCCAGTGTGATAGGTTTTGGTCGCATTCAAGCTGCTTGATTCTGAAAGACGTTGGAGAGTAAACAGGACCATGGAGAATGAAAAAGGAGGCTTTGTGCAGCCCGAGCAGGTCCTTCTCACTCTGTCCCTCATTCTCTCCTTCTCCCACATCTAGCACATAGATTCTCCTCCCAAAGGCCTCCTTAGAGCTGGGATTTGTACCTGTGTTACAGCCAAACAATGCACACGGCCTGCAAAACGTCTTCAGAGAGGAAAAGAGGACAGGAAAACATCATTCTCTCAAGGCCTCAGACACAGCGCGGCTCGTGGCAGTCGTGTTTTACTCAGAAATGACCGAGCGGGATGTACGTTTTCACCAGAGATATTCTGAAAATGACTCCAGCTAAGGAGACCTGCCAATGTACAGAACCTTACTGTTCACTGGAAATGTGGAAAACTGAAAGTGCAATCCACAGAGATGCAAATTAATCATTCCTTTATTTCAAATTGGTATTTATTGGCTGATGTGTTCCGACAGCTCAGAGACGAGTAAACGGTTCATTAGGAATGAAAAGTCCTTAACGGAGGTTCAGAGACAGCCCACTTTGAGAGTTCCACAATCGCTCACATCAGCATTTGAATCTTTACATTCGACTGGACACTGGAGTAGACCTCTTACACTGTTTTATTCCTGCATTTATCAGAGGCCAGGCCCCTGTTTGCTAGATAAACCTCACTGACATAAAGGATGACTTTTCCCTGATCAGCTACCTTTTTCCTACTAATGTGCACATGTTACAGTGAACGCAAGTGGATTCTGTGCCTAACATACCAGCATCAATCTACCTCAAGGAAGAAAGGCTGAATATTCCAGGGTTTCCCATGTATTGATAAGAGTCTCTGACAGAAGATAGCAAAGGCAGAAATATAAACATTAAGACAGTTTAAACATTCTGGAAAAAAAAATCAACCACCAGCTGATTGATGGAATGTGGATACCAAGCTTCTAAATCTGATCACGAAGATGGATGAATTAAACTTATCTTAACAATAATTTCATTTCAGTCTAAATTTAACACTAGTATAATCTTTATAAAATGTTTAAAAGGCACCACAATCACACTGCTGATGAGGTTCCGCAGAAAATAATGCCAATCAGTAGCAAACAGTCTGTGTTTAATAAGCTCATTTTATTGATGTGTGATTTAAAAAAATTGTCTTGAAAAATTTACAATATGACCTTACAAAACCACAAGAAAATACATATTCTTGTATAAATCAGAGATTTCAATGATTATGGATGAATTCAAGCATTGAACAGAATTTATATTCACTTCAATTTACTTTCGCAACACATTTCCCCAAAGGCACTTGACAAGAGTATGTCGCAATCCATTACTACATCATTTATACAAAATGGTGCATGAAACAGGGAAAGGGGTAATGCCAGAAGACAAGAGAAAGCGAAGCACGTCACAATTTTAAAGTTAAATAGGGAAAACTCACAGAGTCAGGCCACATCAAGCTGTACTGCTACAGCAAGAAAAATCATCCATGAAAAGCACTAACTCACCTTGGACCAGTGAGCCACAAGTTCCTAGCAGATGTTAGGGACTGTAACTGCAATGAGTGCAATAACTGCATTACCTGCAATAACTGCATTAACTGCATCAACTGCAGTAACCACTTCTCAAACCTAAACACGCACCGTATGAATGAACTTGTGTGGGGACCCTAAGTTCATACCCACAATAATAACACCCTATGATCTCACCTCCAGTTTGCATTTAATAGGAAAACAGGAGCTGCTGTTATTTGATGGATATTTATGTTCAAAGCATGAAAACTGTAAGACTGTGAAAATTTATTATGCAAAATTTGGATGGCTGGTGGCTGGTGGCTGCTTAAATCAAAATCACAAATAATAAAATGTGAGAAAATAGCATAACTCTTTTAGGAAGGCAGCATATATAACTGCAAATAATACAACTGCATATTTATCTCCATCCCTCCATCCATCCATCCATCCATCTAGCCAACCACCTTTCAATCACTTGGCCTGTACAGGTTATGGGGGCAAACTAATATAATATAATATAATATAATATAATATAATATAATATATGGTTAGCACAGTGGCTAATACCTCATCACTGTGTATATGTTCCTCCTGTGTTGTACATTCTACATGTTCTCCCCATGTCATGCAATCTGCATTTTCTCCTCATGTTCTGCATTCTTCATGTTGCGCATGTTCCCCTCATGCCGCGCATTCTGCATGCGCTCCCCATTTCCCGTGGCTTCCCTTCCATCTCCTTCCACACTCCTTCAGCTGGGTGATTTGGTCACTGAATTGCCCATGGTGCGTGACTGTGGGTGTTACCGTGTGTGAAAATGATCAGCAGCGGAGGTATTAAACTGAGAAGGTGACGCTGGGAATGCAGAGAGGTGTCGGTAGAACAGTTAAGGCACCGCAGATCAAGGGCCATGCGCTGCTTCTCATGGGTCCATAAGCATCTGAACGAGGTGCTTGTGACGTCAGCCAAATGCTCTGCTACCCAAGGGTGTCACTCCTACTACCAGACTGCAGGGGAGGGCCGAAGGGGCGGGGTGTCGCCAGAGGACACGCCCATCTCATTGGCTGGTTAATCGCGATCAGATCATGTATGTCATAAATTTGGCGAGCGGCTTGCTGCCGGGGATGTTTATTGGTATATTGGCGACAGTTGATAAGAGCGAAGAACAACAGCGGCTTGTCAGCGCCTCAGAGATGGCGAGATTACATTGTTCAGGACAGCTATTCAAAACCCTCCTCCACTATCTGGGCTTCTAATCTAACTCCTATTAGAATAAAGAGATAAAGTACTCCTGCTTTCTTTGGGGTGGGCTGTGGTGCGGGGGGGAGACAGGACAAGACAGTCTGCAGAGTATTACTTAAAGAATGGAAATATACATGGTTATGTTTTAAGGGAGAAACAAGGAGACAAATTTATAATTTATCACCACATTATCGTAATATCCAGCCAGGCTAATCAAGACAACCTGAAAGACTATTTTTCGCCTTATCGTCCGAAGTGGTGGAAACGGTGGCGGGATTATCAGACTTCTGCAGATTGCTGGGCTGGAATTTGAATGATAATAATGGACCTTCTGGTGTTACATCTTCCCTGCATATCGTTCCCAATATCGGCCCTTATCTGTCCGGTCATCGGTGCAAATTAATGGCGTTCTTTTAGCACCTAACACCTATCGCTACCCACTGAGTGGCCCGGGGGAACGAATAAGCAAAATATGAAAATACGGCATAAATCATTTTAGATAACGAGGTGCTGTGGGAGGCATGGACGGATGGGCCCGGGGACTTTTCCCTGTCCAGTGAGCGCCTGTAGTGACTTTTAGGGCCGTGTGCTCCTGGGGATTCACGGTCTCCCGTGAAGTGTCCGGCGCATCGTTAATATTTCATGGCCGCACTGAGACCCGGCGCCTTAAAGCCCCCTGCGGCTGACTGACAACGTGTTAGCGGGCTGCCGTACCAAGTGCAAAAAAAAAAACACTAAAAAGCTGAAGGGTTAAACCCCATGGTTCGATCACTTTAAGTGTTAATGAATATATGGCATTCCTACGGACAAAAACCAGTGCGAAACCCAAAGAAACGCAGTGGTTTTAAATGCAGCCATCCTGGTTTGAAACCGGATTTACACACTCAAAATGAACAAAGAGATGCGTCTTCATGTCTGAATTTACAGTATATACTGAATAAGTCTGCAATACAAGTGGTCACTACGAATACTCCATCAGTGTAAAAAATGAACTCGGTTATATATTTAAAACATTCCTTTCTGTCCTGCCTTTAACAAACCCCAAGTTCCGACAGCACGCAGAATTTGGCAAATTAATAAACTGAGCACATAGCACTACCTGTTAATGTTATTTACATTATTACATATCATTTAGACGCAAAATTAGGTTAGTAAATACTTCTACTTAAACTGGAGAAATAGCTCCGAAGATTATTTAAATTTCAGATATTTTAAGATAAACAAATTGTAAATCATTTCACCTTATTTATCCACGTAATACTGTATAAACAATGTCATAACTGTATCAGATATCGTCTATAGGTTACACTATAGTTATTACGCTTCTAAAACATAAAACTAATAGCTACAGTAAGACGTGGCAGCTGGCTGAATATAATCAGAACACAGGCAAGCTACACACGTCTGCACATGTTTGTTTAGTATTTTAAAAAGAAAGAAAATTAATCGTAAAGATTTAAAATTGAAGCCCCGAAAGACTCGCACGGTGGTGGATTTAGGACAAGACCCCCACAGAGGCTCACTTGGTTCGGGTCAGTGGATCTCGCTTTGGGAGGACCGGTGTTTCTCAGACAGTGATGCAGCGGACCGCCGCACTTATACCCGGCACGGTGGATCACTTCGACGGACACCCCCGGTGCGGCGTATCATGAGATAGCGGGGAAATGTCAGCCGCAAGGCGGGTACAGAAAACTAGGGCAGTCGTGAAATTGTACGTATGAGGCTATGCGCATAATGGTTCTGGTTTGCCTGTCCCTTTGATGGATGCTTTACCTTTATCAGGTGTTATTAGGGATGTTTTTACTACACTGCTGTTTTCCCTCAAAAAAAAAAAAAAAAAAAAAAAAAAAAAAAAAAACGGTGCTGCAGAAGCTGAAAACTTCGTAGCTCGTCTGTGATTCGTTTTCCTAAAAAATTCTGTTACTTGCACGGTCATCTATATTCTATAATATCTATAATATATTCTTCAAAATAATACTGACACACAAAAACAAAAGATAGGATGTCTGTCATAACACCGGTTAAGAAATACAGACTCAGGTGTTACGCACTTTTACATTGTCACACGTGTAATTGTATTATTAACAGCAGCAGTATTACCACTATATGTAGCCTTTTTTTGTGTATATAAATATATAGGCCTGTATTTAAAAAAAAAATCCCAGAGATACTTTTACTAGATTCAGCATATGCCAACGCGCTGAAATCGCACCTTTACCGAAAACACAAAATATTAATGGCATTCATATTATTAAAATTTGAATATATTTAAAATTATATTCAGTTATATTACATGACTCCTGGTGATATATTTTCTTCTTTTGTTTTAAATGTTTTTATGAATTAAAACTACACACTTCAGTAAACGGTAGAACAAAATTCGCAGCATTCCTATAGTCCTATAGTTCAACTTTGCAGAGGAGCTACATTAACATCTAAGAAAACTGGCCTTTCAGAACATTTCACTCGGAATTATTTCACAGGTAGTATACGATTTAACACTTTTTATATTGTCACGCACCTCAAATCAAATGATGAATAAAACTGCCAAATGTTCAGATTCGGAGCATGAGATTATAGCACTCGAAACACAATCCGTATATCTAAGCTAACTATCCCAAGATTTATTACTGTACATTTTAACATGAGTGACAGCATAAGAAAGCGGCAAACTTACGTTTGATTTGTCTGGGGTTGCTCTGCTTCCTTCGGGACATGCTGCGATCTGCTCCGCGGACCCAGGCGAGCGGTTCACTGATGTCGGTGCATCCAGGCGTCAGTCAATGCCTAAAATTTCTGATTCAGTGAAATGGCAAGGGTGGCGCTTTTGTCAGAAATGTGGTTTTCAGTGCCCCTTGTTGGGTCCCCTTTGCCTTGCTCCCTCCTGCCCGCTCGGTTATGCCTTTATCTGCGGCGCTCTCGAAGCTGCGCTGCCCTGCGATCCACACGCACTGACTGGAGGGACGAAAGCGTTTCGCGCTTTTGTTTGAACATGAGACTTGGGCCTTGCCGGTTGCCGTAGTGAGTGCCGCACAGCTTGAAGACTGTGAGCTGCGCGTCCACTTGTACCAGCAGCACAGCGGCGCCGTGTGTCACGGGGACGCGCACAGCCGTCACCTTTTCGGGGTCGCTCCCAGCTTTTTATACGTAAAACACACACAGTAATTCATTTTGCAGCTGGACTATTAAGTACTTCAGAGAGGTGAATTTCACGAATTATCGATCTGCTTATAGTGGTGAAATATACAATTACATAATTCCTCTCCAAAAGTATGTTAAATGTACTGAAGAATTATAGGGGCGTCAATGGAATAGAAATAATGGTCACTATTATATGTGACTGTGAAATATGACAGCTAATCTTATATTAGGGGTATGGTGCCTACATTTAGAAAAACAAAT
>JAABNX020000053.1:5126294-5140837 GCA_015163995.2 Mormyrus lacerda | reverse complement strand
ATTAAAAACAACGCTCTTTAAAAACTGCAAAACATGAGTGTCTCTTGAGGAGCACAGGACATGGGGTAAAGGTTTAATAATATCTGATAAATAAATGTATTTAAAAGTCTGATAAATAAATGTATTTAATAATTTACAATAACGGTGCTCAGTTCTGTTAGCATCGTTTACATTCATATAAATGTCATTTGAAACAAACTTTAAAAAAATGTTTTCTTACAGTCTACGTTGATTACATATGTTAATGCATGCATGTATTTCTATATATATTCTTAACTTTCTACCTAAAAACGGAAATGATTTTTTAAAAAATGTATGTTTCATATGAATAATGCGATTTGTTTCAATGGGTCACCTATTTATATTTATCCATGTCATTTATGTTGTTTTTTTATGACATATATATAAAAGTACCACATAACGTATTTAGACGTGTGATATATAATTGAACAGCCAGTACAGTATATTACCTGCACGTCCGTGAGTGATGTTTGCACATTTATCAGATATGAAGTGCCGATTAGCTGATGAGTTCTCTCGTGCCTTGGACTCTGTCTGGTTTCGTAGCCGGTTCTGCCGGTGTATTTTTCTGATTTGTCTCCAGATTTTTGAATGGAAGTGGTCTGAAGCTTTATACATTGCGATTCATGTACACAAACTGAAGTCTCTTGAGCCTTCTTCTTGTTAGGTTCATTTTAACGGATACTGTGGTGTACCTGAACATGGCCAGACTTTTCGGTGCTTTCCGTCTCTTTCCATGCGCTTTCCTGGATCTGACTGTATGAAGCCGCCGCTTAAACCTGCGCAGCCGGAATGTGGTTTCATCGCGTCTGAAGAAATTACTTCTTTTTGGAACACGTTTGTGTCTGAACGACTTGCCTTGTAAACTCAATATGTGATATGCAGTGATTTTGAAACATTTTTTTATTCATTGAAAGTGTTTTTGTACATTACAGTTATATTTTATCGGTTTATATGGAATATAAACTATTACAGTGGAGAGGGTTGGGAATAACTCTTTTAATGAACTTCTCAAAATGCAAATTGTCATTTCAGAACTTTATTTCCGAAATATTGGATATAAAAAAGTAATATTCCACTAATGACAAGGTACTGTGGGTTTGACTGTCTTGCACCTTGTAGTTCAGCATAAATAATACATAACAGATTAATTACAATATTTTTTTCAGCAATAATTTCTGCATTGTAGATGACATGGGAGTTTGCACAATCTACTAATAATTATTCTTGCATTTTGTGTATGCGCCTTTTGCTCTGCGACCTCATGTAGGAAAATACATATCTTGAGAAGCCCAGTATATGAATATAGGCTCAGTGCAGCCCAGGTACAAGTATTTAGGCTGTTTTACTGTTACCTTTAATTTCCTCTGCAAAATTTAATAATCAGATTTTTATTTTTAGGGGTTTGAAACATGCTGTGTGTTTTATCATCATCATCATCATTATTATTGTTGTTATTTTGTCAAACTTCTATGTCCAGTTACTACTTGTAACAGAGTTACATCTTTTGTTAATATTTTTTATCATATCATAAACTTTATATTTCTTATACAGAATAATCTGTAAAAATCAAGGATTATGTTAGGAGAGATACTTTGTTTACTATCATGTTTTTTCTTGGCCCATTGCAGTTAAGTTGTGGTTGTGTATTCTGACCATAATTTATTCCAGAGACATTTTGTGCTGTTACAAGGTTGCATCTGTAACCATAACGGGTGCAGCTCTTGTACCCTTGAGACAGGAGCATGTCTGCTCTGGTAGAAATGCAGTATGGAATGATTTTGATTAAAACCATCAGCCAAATATAAATGCAGATGGATGCAGTGAATGTGGCTGAGGCAGTGAAGGCAGAGCTGAATATGTTTGTTATCATTTATAATAATGTGCGGATGATATTTTGAGATGTGCTTGGTTCACATGTCCCAGTGTCTGTATATCACCCAAGAGGCGGCAGAGATGCAACGGTGCCATCAGACCAAAACCCCAAGCAGTGGCACTATTTGAAACTTCCGGAAGTTCATTACAAAGTATGAAAAAAGCAGCATGTTGGATTTATTTATTTCATTCGACTTTGCCGTCCTCACCGCTCATACTTTAAGTGTCATTACTTACACGGTCACAGAGACTGGGAATCGCCTTCTTCAATTAGCCAGTTGAACTGCCAAGTAAAACAAGCAAGTGGCCTGTGAAATTGCAGCATCTCGCAGCCCAGTTTCAGGCTTTGGGATGGGGTGGCGGGAGCCTCAGCATCCTCCCCGGGTGTTAACTTGTCGCTGGCGCTCTTGCGCCATAACAGTATTCCGTTCGGAGTTAGAGACGCCCCTGAATGAATGGCACTTGGGGTCAGCAGCGTCCCACGGGAAGACGGGACCGGACCCCTGGACGTAGCGAGACGAGCCTGGCAGACACAGGCGCACGCGGCCACTGCTTGTGCTAACGTGTAATTCTCACTGCATAAAACAGTGCACCGCCAGGGAGGGTTCAGAAGTGCTGCAGAATCAGCTTGACGATATTCATCTACTGCGTAAATTTTGGCGGACAAGGAGAGGCGAGCTTCCTGCTGCCTTTGCTGGGGCTCGATGGGGGTGAGGACCTCAGAAGGAGGCGGACAGCTGTGCTGTTTAGAGTGTGGGGGTGTGTAAATGCAGCCGGGCCACAGATCCACAGATCATCTTAACGCAGTTTTTGAATGTGATTTGTAAACGTTAAGGTCTGGCAGAAATGTGGCATTTGAGAGATGTTCTTCAGCTTTGGTCCCTCCATGCTGACCTTCCCATGAGCTCCCTGCTCCCGTTTCCCTCTTTAAGTTTCATTTGAACTCCTCTGCTGCCCATGCCAGAGCAGTTTCCTTCACAGTCGCTGTCAGATGGGATATAGCAGTCCGGCCAGAGGTGTGACATCAAGGCCTGGGCTTGACAGTCACCAATTTGTCATCATGATGGTTTGGGAGGGATGCAATTGGCTGGCATCCAGAGGATGTGAGGCGTATGGTCAGGAGAAACAGCCAGGGGAGTGGCCAAGGTTATGGCTAGAATGCCTCCCCTGCTCCGGAGAAAGGCTGCTGTGGACCTGAGGGAGATGTGGACACAAAGGCCAAAGTAGTCATTTGTGCAGAGTCACTTTTGGCCACAGGACCACGCTGTAAATACACGCCGGAAAGTATGGAGTCGTAACACTAATCTCACCTATACACTCTTTTCTTTTTTAAGACCCCAGGGGAAGGAGGAGCATCCCTGTCCCGCTGAGGTAAATAGGTCTCCAGCCCCCCCCCCCCCACACACACACACACAACACATTTCCAGACTGACTGCAGTTCCCTGCTGATTTCACCCCCTTTTCTGTTGTATTTATGTTTAACTTTTTTTAACTCGCAAAATGCAAAGCCCCCCGAAGAATAAACAGATTATACACAGGCAAGGCTTTGAAAAGAGAATTTATATTTACGAAAACAGGCCTTTTCCTGTGAGATGGAGTCGATTTAAATGGGTCTACATCTCTGTGGAAAGTGGAAGGGGGGACAGTGTGGGGAGGCGGCTCTGTGGGGCATTGTTGGAAACAGACTGTGTTTTTCACAAAATATCAGTTTAGTGTTGGAACCGTATGTGCTGGTAATTTGAAGTCCGGCGACCAAACAATTGCTTGTTACAAAGGAGGCGATGACAAAAAGTTGTGCAAAAAACACATTTTACTATTAAAGCCCCCTTGATTGATGACGGATGATGGATGATGGATGGCTGGACATTTCAAGTAAAAACAACACAGCACTAAAAATAATTATCTTTGATTGTACTGTCAATCTTTTGCATAGAAATTCAGGTTGTGTTAACTCAGCTCAGGCAGCCTTACAATAACTTAGGCTTAGCACAGGCTGCCTTGCAACCATTCATGCTTAGCACAGGCTGCGTTACAACAGCTCAAGCTCAGCTGAGGTTAGCACAAGCTGCCTTATAACCGCTCAGACTTAACGCAGGCTGTGTTACAATAGCTCAGGTTTAACACAGACTGCATTAACACAGCTCAGGCTTAGCACAGGCTGCTTTACAATAGCTCAGGCTTAGCACAGGCTGCATTAACACAGCTCAGGCTTAACACAGACTGCATTAACACAGCTCAGGCTTAGCACAGGCTGTTTTACAATAGCTCAGGCTTAGCACAGGCAGCATTAATATAGCTCAAGCTTAGTACAGGCATTACTGAACAATCACACCCCTGCACACCTGATCAAAGCACACACACACTCACACCAAAACATGCACACACCCACACATGCACCTGGGCTCTGGAAGCCACACCTGGACACACATATTAAAGGTTAAAGGCCGACATGGGTGTCAAGTTCCAGCTCCCTGAGGCCCCCTCCTTCCTTAATGACCAGCTGTGTTCAATCTGTTCATCTGTGTCTCTGAGGATCAGTTAAAACAGTAAATATCTGTGGAAAGATGATCAACAGGAGAGCATGCAGAGTCAGTCTCTGTCAATGTACAGTTCTGGAGTGAGGGTCTGAGGTGAGGTCCTGGAGTGAGATTTAATATGTGGTTCCGGGATGTGGAAATGAAATGACCACAGCTATCACACATTTTACTACAGAATTATTGTTTCTAATTTCCAGTATTAAATTTTCACAATTTTTTGGACCATGCTTTTTGTCTCTTACCATGCATATCACAAACACCGTGGGGGATGGACAATGTGTGTATGCCAAATATCACAGGAGACAGAGAACGTATGAATCCCAGGCACCGTGAGGTAAAGGAGAACATGTGCATCCCAAATGCCCCAGGAGACAGAGATAATGTGTATCCTAAATGTGGAGGGGGATGGAGAACGCGTGTATCCCAAATGTCACAGTGGACGGAGAACGCGTGTATCCCAAATGTCACAGGGGACGGAGAACGCGTGTATCCCAAATGTCACAGGGGACGGAGAACGCGTGTATCCCACACGCTGACGATGTGTCCATGCAGCTGAGAACATCTGGCAGCTACCGTGTGAAAGACAGAGACACACAGAAGGAAATGTGAAATATCCCAGCTGTAGGGAGCATATCAAAGGTGCCCAGATGTAGGAGGCTGCAGAAGAAACACCCCAAATTCAGGCAGAGACTGGCTTATGCAGCATGAACGGGGGGGGGAGGGGGGATTTCTGACCACAGAGGCGGTGAAACACAACAGCACCCCCCCGGCGGGGCTGGACTTTCACACGCAGGGATACTGCTGCCTTCCACTCTGGCTGTCTTTCCACATTAGATTCTCAGATGCAAAATTAATCCATTTGAAAATCTGTGCCTTCAATGTAAGGATTTTTTTTTTTTAAGAATATCAATAAGTTCCAACCGTAGAGAGGATTCCTTTGCCATTCAGGCATGTGCGGGTGATAACGGCAGACTTGGCACGGGGAGAGGCAAAGATGGATTAATTATGCAGGGAACATGGAAATTTAGCTTATCATCGCTTAGCAAAGGAGCCAAGCTCACATAATCAGAAAATGGGGATAAAAATTAACAATGGGATGGCACCTTCCAGCTCATCATCTTACAAGTTAGATTTTTTCTGTAATTAAAAAGTAACATACAATTATGTTCATATCTCATATAGGCTATGAGTGGGTGTATATTGAATAATTGCACAGGGATATAAGGTTTGGCCAAAAACAAGAATTAAAAACAGAAACCATATTGGAATGAAGGTATATTATGAAAGAGTATCTTTTCTGATATAAGAGCACAGGCAACAGGATATAGAAAACAGGCTTGTCCTGAAATGCCCTGTGATGAGCACACCGCTGGCTGGGGCGGGGGTGGGGGGCACTTTGGAAGGGCGCGCGGTGTTTTCAGCACGTAGGTCGCGTGTTTGTGGGACACGGAAGTCTGGACATTCCGAATCGGAATCATTTTTATTATCGCTAAGAATATTTGCGTGTACAGGGAATTTGGCATGGTATGTCAGTGCAGTCACAAGAATGAAAAAAAAACAACACTATACAAGCGTACGATAATGACACACTAGATACAATAGACAATAATACAACAGGTTGAAGCGCTGCAAAAGAGCAATAAAATTGAGACAATAGAGACATAAATAATAACAAAACCTATATATATATATATATACAGCCATGGGAAAAAAGGGATCACTCTATATTTTTAAATCCTGGTTTAATCCTGGTTCTGCTGGCAGAAGGCTACACTGCAAGGCAGGCTGCTTCCAGGTTCAATGTTTCTAAGACAGCAGTACACAAGAATAAGGTGAGGCAGGAGACACTGGGAATGACCAGAATCCAGCCAGGTAAAGGGCAAAAGCGACATTCTAATGCCAGAGATGACCACTTCCGACAGTTTCCCATGAATCGTAAGATGACATCAAGCGACCTTCAAAAGGAATGGGAAGCATTAAGTGCAGGTGTGAAGTGCACTGCTTGGACAGTGTGTATCAGGCTCCTAGAAGCAGGGCTGAAGTCTCATAAAGCAAGGAAGAAGCCCTTCATTAATGGGAAACAGAGAAGAACCAGACTGCAGACTGCAAAAATGTATTATTCACAGACGCCCACCTATAAATTGAGGAATGAGTGAAACAAAAATTGCGCTGTGGTCTCGTCATTTATTTCCATGGCTCTACACTCACACACACACACACGCACTCACACACACTCACATAATTTAATGAAATAAAATAAATAGCATAGTCCTTTAAGTCCGTGTAGCTCGAATTCCCCACGTAGGCACACACTGTGCATGCTGTATGTGATCCACACGAATCTGCCCCCATCCCACAGAAATGGCCCACGGACGCTAAATCATTACAGCTCTCTGTCCCTCCCCAGCCATAGCAGAGGTGCCTTTGACCTCTGGTGGCTTGCTTGGTCACAAGATTTAACCAGGAAAGTTTCAGGGGCATTGGTGAGATGATCACCTTTTGGAAGGCTCTGATTTTCATCGTAGTTCCTCAGTGACTACAGGCCTCCAGCTGCCGGGTGGTTTAATAGTGCATCTGTAATTGGGAAGCTAGGTATTTTTTTTCATTGACTCAAGATCTTCCTGGAATCCATTCAACACAGTGGAATACAGGTAATAATATAATAATACCATAACATATAATATAAAAATATCATATAATAATATAATCATTTGTAGGATCCTTCAGAGGTGAGATGGCGATTGTTCCCAAGACAGGGGATACGACGGCTTACAGTCCATCAGCATCCATCAGCATCACAATTCATCAGCATCTCCGTCTCCATCTGCATCACTGTCTTTATCAGCATCTCCGTCTCCATCAGCATCTCCATCTCTATCAGCATCACTGTTTACATCAGCATCACCGTCTCCATCAGTAACACGTCTCCATCTGCATCACTGTCTTTATCAGCATCTCCGTCTCCATCAGCATCACTGTTTACATCTCCGTCTCCATCAGCATCACTGTTTACATCAGCATCACCGTCTCCATCAGTAACACCGTCTCCATCAGCATCACTGTCTTTATCAGCATCTCCGTCTCCATCAGCATCTCTTTGTCCATCGGCATCACGATTCATTAGCATCACCGTCTCCATCAGCATCACCATCTCTTTCAGCATCACTGTTTCCATCAGCATCACTGTCTCTTTCAGCATCACAGTCCACTAGAATCACATCCAGTGCCCACCCCAAGACTGAATGAGACATATCCAAGGAGAATTATGATGCCCACATTCACCACCATTAATGAGAATAATCATAGATGTAAATATGAGGTGAAAATGGGAAATCAAATGGCTCTGCTATCAGATAAAGGTCTGACATCTGTAAGCCACTAGGAGAGACCACTAGCACCTCTCTGTCCTGGACGGGCCTGCCACATTACAAAGCAGCAACGACAGATGGAACCCGAGTCTTTTGTCTTTAGGTGGATCTGCGGGTGATCCGTGATACACGCTGAATCTGGATGCGGTCACAGCGGCGGCACCGCCGTCGCAGGTAACCCCGCCCACGCCCTGCCCCGAATATCAGAGCCACTTGTGCACAAAATGGCAGGCGGCGCAGGATACGTTGGCCGGCGGCTCGGAGGAGCTCCATCTGCGTCCTCCAGGGCCCAGTGGTCTTGGACTCCTGCCACGGGAGCCGTCGTGCCGCACGAGGACACAGGAGAGCGAGGAGACAAGCTGTCTCTCTGCTTTTTTTAAATGTGGGACGAACGCATGCAGCTGAACAGCTGCTCGCTCTGCATCAGTAGCACTTATGTTTTCAGTTTATTTGTTCTCTTGCTTTATTATTACGGTCTCCCGCACCTGGGAGAAGTGTCTTCTTCCACTCCTGACGTGGCTTTGACTGGTGATGACGGATGGCGATGTCCATGTGCCATCATTACGAACTCCCAAACTACCAGCCAAATAAAGACAGAGTCACAACAACGGATCCTGTGACATAATTAAATGATAGGAGTCATTTAGAGAATCCCGCACAGCACAGCAATAGAGAGCAGCTATGTCCCAGTGGGTGAAATGTCGAGTTTGACGAGTGAGAGATTTTGTTGTTTTTTTTCTGTTTTGTACATATTGAGTGTTTTATCTGGTCAGAGACAGGAGATTCCTCACAGCAGTACCCAAGGAGCTGCTTGTCCAGCCAGCCTGCAGTTTACTGGCACAGTAAGTGAACTCAGTATCAAAATCTTGGCACAAGGGGGTGAATGTGCTTCTAAGTGACTGATTCTGTATTCGTGTTTGTGCTGTGATTCGAAATCTGTTCCCTGTCCAGGGGAGACGATGAGTAGAATATGGTATCCCTGCCCTTATTTATCGAGTGTATTTTTTCTATTTTCTCACTGCTATTTCTGCTGCGTGGATTTCCTTGTTGTAGGACTTCCTTCAGTGGTGCTGCCGGTCCTCCATACTCATAGTCTATAGTACTGTAGTATTTACTAAACTGTAGTAGCAGTATAGTGATATCTGGTTGTACTTTCACACATTGCTCTCCAAAAAGTGAGCACCATTGAGCGTCTCTCAGGCCGTATATCCAGTGTGTGGGGCTTATGCTGTTTTGCTTGGGGGTGCTGAATGCCGGTCCAGGATTGGGCACAGCTCCACTAGGTTCTGATCTGTCCCGGAGAAAAAGTATCTAGCCTTTCCTGGCCACATGACTCCTAGCTGATAATGTTGAGGCTGGTGACAGTAAAATGAGCGTCTCACATTGTTCTTATGAGAAATTGTCCCACAAAAGGCTCAGATCGCTGCTGGGTTTGGAAGAACTCTTACTTTATCTCCACTTCCATTATTTATTGTTATTTGAGATTATTAGATTATTATGTTATCGCATCTGCCACATCCCCAGGGATTGCCTATATAGACCTCAACAGTATCCCATGTGAATAACTGATCTATCATCTTCGAATCTCTTGTTCATTAGGTTTTTTAGCCTGGATTTGGGAGAATTAGGCTTTGTGCTTCCTGTTTACCGGATTTCTAAGAAGGTCAAGGCTTTGGTTCACATTCCTTTTGAAGTTGAGGCTACCTTCATCCACCCACTTTGGCTGTATGATGTGTTGACATGGTAACAATCACTCAGCATCGTTAGTTAGCAAACAGAAAATGACCCCACTAACTCAAGGGTCTTTAAACCAGGACCACAGAGACACATTATTCACCTCATCAATCCAATCAGGGATACTGGTGACCCTAAGTATGCTGGGAAATATTAAATCTGATCACCGGAGAGCTTGCGTGTGCAATGCCCAGTCCTCAAGGTGGGATCTCACACCTTTGTCCTCCACAACAACTGGAGTTAAAGCATGTGATTGTTCAGTAGTTTAGACCTGGATAGCATCAGATGAGCATGAACCAGGACTGTCATGATTCCCCCATAATTCAGTTTAGTCTTTAGAGCATAAATCAGATTCTGTCGATGCCAGATGCAGGATGTGATGCTCATAAAGAGAACCAAGGGGTATTAAGGATAAAAATGAGACTGGATATTAATAGCTTACAGTTCTAATGAAGTGTTGGGTGTTTTATTAATTATCCCACATCCTTTAATTACAGTGACCAGCTGCAGGAATCATCCTGCCAGCAGCAAGATGATCTTCATCCTCAAACTGTTCAGCAAGCCGTCAAAAATGCAAAAGAATGACTTCAGAGAGCAAAAGAAGCCTTCAAACACCACCAGAGGTCTTCTGTGTTAAACAGCTTCATCCTGCACAAATTCCCTCTTAATTAAAGTGAATGAATAGTGAGGTTTGAAGTCGGCTCGGGGCATCGGCTCAGGAAGGTAATTGTGTCGAGGCTGAAAAGACGTTTTGCCGCCTTCACGCCCAGCTCTGACGGCACAAAGATGCCGCGACCTCATGGACTGCCTCAGTATTGCAGTCCGGCATCACCTTTTCTTCCTGAGGACACCGTTTTTTAAAAAGGCTTCTTACCAAATGTGTCATAGGTGTTTGGTCCTGGGAGATGGGTCGCATATTTTTTGATGAGGGTCGACCGGTTGACGTTTCTGTGTCATGGTTTCGAGGGACTGCGATGTCACTCATAATATTGTATACTCATAAAATGTCGCCGCAGTAAAGCCTGTATGAATGAACATAGAGACTCTTCTTGAGATTCAGTGTTTATGGCCTCTAATAAATAAATTGGTGATAAGAATAGATTGATAAATACAAGCAAGGGGAGGAATTTCACAGTGTGTGCTGGGCAGGGGAAATGTGGTCAATTAGCAAGCTTATTATGCATCAGAGGAGCTGGGATATGGAAGGAGAGGCATCTGTGCGCTGTGATTGTCAGTTGCTTGAAAGCCCCCCCAGCCCCCCAGGGTGTCCAATGTTCCCTCTGTGTACAGTGGTTGCAACCAAGTAGAGACAGAAAATGGTGTGTAGAGGACTTTATAAAAGTAAGCCTCTCGACTGCCCTCCTCCTCAGTGTGCTCTCTCTCATCTATTATCTCACCCTCTTTCTGAAACCCCCTTTGAATTTATCTGCTTCATTTTAGTTGGGGTCGAGGTTAGGGTTAGGGTCAGGGTAAGAGATGGCCCTTTAAAACGCCCTTATAATGTAACCCTACCACCCTTAATTACAAAAGCACCTTTTCCAAAATCGCACTGCTGAACTAGCGCTTAGGCCTGCCCCCCCCCCCCAAAAAAAAAACAAAGTGAAATCACATCTGCTTGGATGCTGTATGCCATCATTTGATAGGTTTGATAAACACACAGCCTCTTTTGTTTAGGGATGCTAACAGGACATGTGGGGCAAATGCAGAGACACCTTTAACACACACATCCGGCATTTTCCACCAAAGACTGAAACAGGAAGTGAATTTACTCCTGGGGCATCCAGGAGAGGAAGCAGCGACTTCCCCAAAAACACAGCGAGAGCGGAAAGTGCCCTGCACCAGGGGCCCTGGCAGAGACCTCACAGACAAACAGCAGAGTCACCCCACCCCGAGTCCCGACGAGCTCCCTCCCCCGCCAGGACGACCAGCCCAACAATGTCCGCATCAACACAGAGAAGGAGTTTCGGAGAGATCATACGTAAAACATGCATAAAAATTATATGCGATCACATCTATCACGCTTGCCATTTCATTCAAGGAAAATCATATAAATGCTGGCTTTTTCCACTGTTGAATTTACACTGATTTAAACAACTTGTGGTGCACATAGTGGCGCAGTAAAAAATGTCACAGTTAATATTTTGTAAACATCTCTCATCCTTCTCTTTTCCCTTCTTTGAAAAAACGCTGAAAAGTCAGAAAGTGCCCAGCAGGAAAGTGAGTCTCCTTTTCAGGAAAAGGCGGCCTGCAGCTTGTTTTCTTGGTTTTTTTCCTGCTTTTTCTTACACATCCAGATTTTCACACACAGCCTGTTGTATGTTATGCTGTCAAAACAGTGCGAGTCTCGGTGAAGGGGAATTAATTGCGGAAAAAGCTTGAGAATGTGGCCCCGTGTTCTGCTGGAGCGGCGGCTTGGCAGATCGGAGCTGGAGACAGCTGTGGAGGAGGACAGCCAGCCAATCTATCCTTCTGTGAGGCGGAAGCCCAGCCACACACGCGCCTATAGCTGCAGAACAACAAAGGAATTCTCGGAAATTTGGAATTCTGAACCGCTGAGAGAGAGAATGGGAGCTTCATATGGAAAAGCTCACGCTTTGGGATGAAGGCGAATATAAATCTGTCTCAGTGATACTTCTGCTATTTGTTTTATGATATTCTATAGTGCGTTATTTGTGTGTGTGTAGGGGGGTATGTATATATTACAAAAACCTGTTATTTGACTGTTATTTTGACGTTGTGGGAACCATTTTCTCAGGTACCACAAAGGGAAACTCAGTTTTATAAAAGTCTGCCACTGCAATCAAAAAACTAAAAAGTGTTATATTTTGTTTGGTTACTTATGGTTAAGGTTAAGGCTGGGTAGGGGTCAAGGTTGCCAATGCTGAGATTAGGGTTTTTTCCATTGAAATGAATGGATGGTCCCCACAAAGATATGAATGCAAATGTGTGTGTATGTGTAAATAAAATTGTACATTTAATGGTATGTTTATTTATTAAAATGTATTTAGTGTAATTCATGTTCAGACCTCACATGGCCCCTATTAGATGTTTTAATATGAGTGCCCCATGTTATTCCAGATTATGTTCTGGAAATCTGAATAATGATAGTTTCAGACCTCAGATCGGCTCGTCACACTGGGGATTTGTCGCTCGTGTGAACTCGTAAGGAGCTGATGATCTCTCCGTGGGGAGACATGCTGGCTCAGGTGTTCCCTGAGGAACCTGCTGTAGCTCTGCATCCCGGAGTCAGAACCGCAATGAAAGTACCAGGTCCTGTTGCTTAGCGTGACGCTAAATGTTAACCGGTTTAACCCTCAGCGTCAGCCAGTCATGTCTGTGGTGAAGCTTCTGATTTCCATGTCATGTCAAATGTGTCGGAAACGCGGTGGTTGGTGCCTGGTGTGCTGACTGCAGAGACCCGACGCGTGTTGCCTCTGTGCACCTTCTGTGTGTGTGGATGAGTGTGTGCCCTGTGATGGGCTGGTCTCTCCTCCAGGGTGCCCCCCCTGCCTGGGATAGGCTCCAGGACCTCTCATGCCCCTCCACTAGATACGTTGTTGGATAATATAATAATACATTGAGAATTTAACAAATTTATAACATTTATTTGTGGGTGGATTTCACAGCACCTACTCCAGCTGTCAAGAGAGCAATGAAGTTGGATGGACTGTCTTGTGATTGGCCACATTCTGCCCCAGTCTCTGAAATGCTGTGGGGTGTGGTCTGGACCCACTCATCCTATGAAGTGGCAGTTAATGTAGTGATATGCACTGCAGCCCTGGGTGGCAGCCTAAGGTTTGGCGACACTGGGGTCCTCACATCCCGAGGTGCCGCGACCCAATATGGCAGCCTGAGCGTCACCAATACTGGAGTCCTCACCTCCCAGCATGCATTGTGGCTCCATGCAGGAATCTTAGCCTCAGTGACACAGGGATTCTCACCTCCCAGCATGCACTGTGGCCCCACGCAGGAACCTCAGCCTCAGTGACACAGGGATCCTCACCTCCCAGCATGCACTGTGGCCCCTCGCAGGAACCTCAGCCTCAGTGACATGGAGATCCTCACCTCCCAGGATGCTTTGCAAACAGTGTGAGACGCACAGTGTTTTGCAGGGGGCTCCCAAAGATCTCCCAGCCATCTGACCTGAAAGGCATGGAGCAGCGCTTGATGTGAACTGAGTACAGCACATTGAGTCCATGTTCATCATCTAGGCCCACTGTGTGAAAATAGTGGCACACAGAGCACCCATGGTATACAGAGGGTGGTCAAATGGCAAAATGGGGGTGTGAATGGATGTGGTTCTTAAAGTGAGTATCACATGGAATCATTAATATGAAATAATATTATTAATCATTATTATCATTAAATCATTACTATCATTAAATCATTAATATTAAATAAATATTCTATTCCTGAAGGAATCTGACATTTTGAAAGTGGAAGCCTGTAAAACAAAGCTACGGTCATAAGTTTTAAATGCTGTGGCCCTCTGTTATTTGGGGGGAGTTGTTGCCACAGCGATGGACACACACCCTGCTTCAAACCCGGAAACTCGTTATTACACTGTTCACTGCAACACAAGTATGGTTACAAGCCAGCAGAGACACGGCGGCTGCAGGGACAGGGTGACTCACTGCTGTTTGCGGAGTTAATCGTCTCCTGAGGGGGCTGCGGGCAGCAAAAGTTAACATTTGTACTTTCAGAGGTTTTCAGCACCTGCAATGAGCCGTGAAATTGCTGCATGCTGCTGAAAGCAGCAGCTAATGAAAGCGGGAGGGGCCCAAGGTCCAAGGCGGGCAGGGGGCCAGGGAGGCAGGGGGCTGGGGGCCAGGAAGGTGGGGAGCCGAGGGACAGGGAGGTGGCCAGGCCAGGGCCAGGAAGGAGGACATGTAGGGGGCCAGGGAGGTGGAGACTAGGTAGGTGGAGGGGCCAGGAAGGAGGACATGTAGGGGGCCAGGGAGGTGGAGACTAGGGAGGTGGGGGGGCCAGGAAGGAGGACATGAAGGGG
>JAABNX020000053.1:5091621-5114489 GCA_015163995.2 Mormyrus lacerda | reverse complement strand
GCGGAAAGCCTTGGGGGGGGGGGGGGCGAGCAGAATGACCTGGGCCTACTGCACTAGTTGCTCGTCAGCGAGCGGAGAGAGGAGAGTCCGCAGATGGCTGTCAGTAGATTATAGAAAGGTACCTCTATGAGACACGTCACATGAGCTCCCAGCGTCCTTATATCATCAGGCAAAACACCCGTTAAGCAGCCCCGCAAACACGTGCATGTCTTTGGGGGGGCAGGTCATTAAGCTCTGTAATCGAAATAATCACATTTCGGACCTGTACAATAGTAACAGCATTTCTGTAATTTTCTGTTTTACACGATGAATACCTCGGCGTAAAACAGGAAGTCCAGCTGCTGGAAGTGAGGTCAAGGTTGCTTTACAGGCTACATTAATAGCATGGCCTCCATCCACAGGAAGGCTCACTCGCTCGGGATAGAGGGTTCATGTCTGGTCAGCCATTGCGAGACTGGTAAGCAGTCTCCCCTCAATCTCTACAAGATTGAAATGAAGCATTTATTATGGTTAAATAGGGCCAGCTGGACAGACTCGGAAGAGTTTCGGAGATGCTCGAGTTCTTTTAAGTATGACTCTTTAAGTTTTTGCTTTCTTAATATGACTTTTGTGTTTTCCGTGTGAAGAGGGCTATACCAGTTTCATGATTGCTGTTTTCTTAATTGCCGTCTCTTTCTTTCTTGCCAATGCAGTGGATCGCCAGCCCTGAACTGGCACAGTGACACACAGTGATGCCTCACTGCTGAGCGCAGTCCGTCTGCTTTCTGTTCGGTGCTGCACTGTGATTCCTACCTCATTGGGTTTTTACATACGGAGCCTCAGAGGGAAGACAATGTTCACCTTTTAGAACACAGCGATTAAATGTGACAGATTCATCAAAACAATGACAATTTCTTTTAGAAAAATGAAAGAGAAGGAGAAAAGAGCACTTTGGGATAAAGGACAGTAGCTTTAAATGTTATCAGCATGCTTTGAGAATGGATCATTACCGGAGAAACTGAGAGGAGAATCCATGCAAGATCAGAAGAATGGGAGGCGTCCTGCAGGGAAAGTGTGTCAGTCGGCCCTAAAACGTAGCTGTCACTGAGACACATTTCTGCAGGACAGAAATACAACTTTCATCAAGCTAGCAGACAGGATACACCAGCATTCATGAATCTGCCTTCGCCTTTGCATTCTGTAACACACGTTGCTAATGGCGACAATTTGTTACTTTGTAGATGACAGGTGAATGATGCCATTGTGTCTGTTTGGCCAGAGTTTGGTTCAAAAGCTCTAGCTGTTCAGCATCATAGCTGCCAAATTGCTTGCCTCATTAATTGACACATTTTCCTACTACATGCTACATACTCTAGTCATGCCTATAGCTTACATAGAGCTGAAGGGTTAGTTAATTTTTTGAAATGTTGAACATTAGGATATCTACAGTAAATCAGTTTGAGTTGAAAATGTTCAAAGCACTTATTCTGCTGTACGCCAGATGGAGTCTGTCCAACGTGCGCCCCTAGTGGCGAGTGTGTGTAACACCAGCAGTGAGAGTCAAGGTGAACAGGTGGGGAGGGTTCCTGGGTTTTTATCCATTATCCTGAGGTATTCCTGCCAGGGATAGGGAATGTCCCCCTTGTATTTTGCTCGATGTTTTTTTTTTTTTTTTTAGGCCTATAAAAAATTGTTTGGATTACAAATACAGGAACCCATAAAGCGCGGATCGACGCGGATCTGGACGCTATTTCGGCGAGTTGACGTTACAGTCAGAACAAGTGGACCGAGATGATGCGGAGACGTTTTGATGAATGACTCGCTGCGCATCCCTCTGCGGGAGTGGGCTGCAAGCTGCTCTCTTCCATCACGCTTCCTGAGTGGAGCGGCTCCAGAGCCCCGGTCACCGGACGGCAGATCCGCGTACCGCGCCGTGCGGCGAGCCGCTGGAAGGCGGCGGACGCCCGGTGAGATGTTTCCCCGAAAGCTGTTTGAGGGGGCGGAGGAGCGCAGCGCAAAGCGCCCGTCCTGCTGCTTGACGGCCGCATCCAAAGCTCCCGGCGCGCGTCCCCCGCTGCGTTAATACGTTTGACCCCAGCTTAATTGAAATAAAACATTATCATCCGCCAGAAGAGAAGAAAGAGGCAGTTTGAGAATCATTCCAACTAATCGCTAATTAAGACTCGGAAAAAACAACGATAAACCCGAGGAAAAAAAGCCCTGTTTGTGGAGAGAGAAGGCAGGCTGACGATAAAGCGGTAATGACCGAAAGAGCAGGGCGTGGAGGACGCGACGAGCCGGGCTTCCCTGCAACCTGCCTGGCCTTCAGTAAAAATACATGCTGCTGGTCTGATACATAATAACACGTTTGTTATTGTATAGACGTAACATGCGCTACAGAGTAAATACAAACTGAGTTCTCCCATAAGACGGGCAGTTTAAGGACAGCATTAATGTATGATTTCTTTCTTGCGGGCACGGACAGGGTATATTTGGGTTTAAATGGTTCTGTCTTTAAGCCCCGTTGTTGTATGAAGCTACAGCCCAGTGTGGTACAATGACAAGCTCCATAACATTATCCAGAAATATATTTAAATCCTGTTGCACCCATGTCCATTCTCATTCTATCCGGGGACGATAGGAGTGGTCCTCAGTTCTTATACACCAGACGTCCATGATGTTTGGTACAGGCTTCAGGCCTAGTTCTGTCTGCCAAAGTATATTTTCTATTTATATGTCTTGGTACTGTAATACATTTGCACAGTTTTGTCTTCTAATGCTGTTCTCCTGGTCCCTGTTTCTTGATTCCCCTCCCAACACTCCACAATTGCCTGTTATCGACACTCAGGTCCTCTTCCTGCGCACTTTGTTCTGGAAGCTCCCGGCCAGTCAGCAGCCCAAAATCCCAGAGGTCACGTGTTTCCTGCACTGTCCTGTCCAATGGACTCGGGGACTATGGGGCAGAATCCTGGCAGCGTGAGTGTGTCCGTTAGGTCTGGGGAGGGCTTTGCTTCTGTGTCTTCTCATGGACCAATGAAACATCTTTATTGATCTCTGAGCCCAGTTTGTCAGCAGTCCATTAGAAATACGTGACATCTTAAGACTACTAGCATTTTACACTGAACCCACCCCCCACAAAGGGACAGAATTTTGACCGTGGGAAACGATTTACAACATCAAATGAGAATGTATATATAGATTTAAATCGAATTAATTGTATAGTGTACTGTAAAATTTGAACACAGTTTATGTTAAATCTTTGGAATTTTGCTCTTACATCAGCCTGTGGTTTTTAGAGCAGTCGCATATATACATGTGAATGAATCCAGTAAGAACAAACAGCCCGCAGGTCTCTCATGATGACTGTACCTCATCTGCTAATGAATACAGTGAATAACTATCCTGAAATTCTGCGTGTCTTCAAGGGAAAGGAGTAAGTAAAAGCTTCCAAAAATACGTGCAACACAAACAGCGTCTGGAAAGATGAAGGCTCTGCCGTTGTCCAAATTTTCAGCACAATGTAGATCGCAGCAAAACGATGCAGGAGTTTAAATAAAGCCCGCTTAAGAAGCCGGTGGCGGGACTGAAGATCAGAGTCCATTTCCTCAGAGAGTGTCTGTCTAGCTGGGAATCTGCTGTCTTCGGTGCCATGCATTAACTTATCAGTCTTACTAATTAGTTGGACTGACACATTCCTCTGGGGATGTCGAGTCGGTATGAGGGTGTGAAACATGCTGTTCCAATGAGCGAGGACAAAAAATGTGCATTTTTCCTTTCTTCCTAAAAACCCTACGGAACCAGGAAGACTGAGCCTGTGGACTGTAACACAGCGTGATGCTGAGCTACCAAGCAGGAATTACTCTCCAGACCATCTTCATTACTGTTTCAGACTAATATTTGTGTTGTGGAACAGATTAATTAAATCATTTTGGATCGTTATCCTCGTCTTATTGTTTTTATCATCAGGATAATACTGTAGCTGTAAGCAATTTTAATATTTTCAATACATACAGTTTTATAGCTTGACACCTTCTGGTGTCTGTGTTCCAAGATTTTGGCAGTAATATTAAAATCCAAACAAAAATCCTTCCTTAGTCGCGAATCCTCCTACAGAAATCTTGTTGAAGTAACAGTACTTGTAATGTGTATCTATTTCTTGGCAAGAGTTTTGTCATTTATTTTGCATAAGTTGCAGTTAGATTGGAATGTTACTGCAAAATAAATAAATAAAACATTTTATTCTTCCACATTTTATTTGGAGAATGAGCTCCAAGGACATGTCACCGTGATCATTTTGTTACTTGTTATGTAGAACAGGCTGCAGTGTTGTCCATGAGTTCTTGTTTTTTCATCAGATGTACAGATTTAACACTCTCCATTTCCTACAGATGTCAGATTTGTGATACGATTTTGAAAATGTATTTGGTTCTGTACATATGCAGTTTTTATTTGTAAATGTAATAATTGGCTGATTCAGTAAATAAAAATTAATAAGAATGTTTTTCCGTATTTGGAATTTCACAGCTTGAACTGAAACCTGAGTTCCTTTTCAATAATGCCATCTAGTGGTGATACAAAATAATTCCATTATAAATTTAGTTTGTAGAACGCAAATTAAGAATATCATCAGAAAAGCGTTAGTCATGAACGTGAAATAACGTCGACGTGAGAAACTCGTTACATCCGTTTGTTTGTTCGTTTAGAGCCCTGAATACTTCATCTTCACAAGTTACTGGAACAGTATTTATCATGTTTACCAAACCCGGAAGAGTCAGGCAATAATCTTATTTTTAAAGTATACAACCGGAAATTAAACTTTTTTCAAGATACATGGAAAGCTTTTTACCTTTGCAATATGGTTTCTGGTCTAGTGCATCCAGGACACTTCCTCTTTCAGAAAGGAGGACATACAGATGCTGAGAGAACGTGATGTAAAAGAAGTCGCCACTGGGAGAGGGTGAGTTATGCCAGACACTAACAAAAACAGGCACCCTGGAGGCCTAGACTGACCCTTTCTTCGTGAGGTTTAAAGAGGCTTAAAAAACTGCCCATCTTGGACACCTAGCCGAAAGCCTAGGTTTGCCGCTGAAACATAGTAAACCATTATAAACACAAGCAATGCTCACTGCTTATTACTGATGTTCCACGGGCTTTTATTATTCTGAAATGTAGATCACACACATTCTGATTAGATTTTCTTCTGTCAGTGCAGCACAGTGGCCCAGTGTGGAGGTTTGGGGTCTCACTACTCCGGCTATGTGTGGAGTTTGCATGTTCTCATTGTGGTTTTGTGGCTGAAATGGTGCAATAGTGATTAAAGAACTTCTAACCGACAAAAATGTGTCTGTGTACCATTCAGAAAAGCACTTAGCTTGATCTACTTTTGTTACATATCTAGTTGGACACGTGCGCAATCAATGTCTTGTTTAAATGAAGACAGCTAAAATAAATCACTGTTTCACAGATTCAAAACTCTAATTCAATACTGAACAAACACTTGTTTCACTTTAATTGCCCCACACCTGCTGTCAAAATTAGACAATTACAGGAATTTATCTAATAAATGAAATAAGTAAAAAAAAAAACGTTATGGATTTGAATCCCACATTCATTTCTGTGTGTGTGGAGCTTGCTTCTTCTCCCAGTATTCTGTTTGCCTAAAATCCAAAGTTATGCTAATTAACATCTTTAAATTGCTATAGCGAGTGATTTTATGTTTGCTTGTTTTTACTCTACGAAGGATCACCATCCTGTACACAGTATCCCATTCATTTCCTCCTCTGCTTTCTGGGATAGGCTCCAGGCTCACTGTAACCCTTTAAGTGATTATAGAATATGGATCGATTGATGTAGATTAATTATCTTTGAAAGGACAGAACATATTGTTAAAATGGTGTAATTTGAGTTCCAAACACCACCATTATAATTTATAGAAATTAGGATCTTCGGTGGGGAACCTACCTTATGATCTGGCTTATTGTGAGCTGGATATAGCTTCAACTGGCCCGGTAAAATGGCTATTGAAACTGATTAAACTGTTGTAATCGCTTTGGCGAAAAAATAGCGTATTGTTGTGTGAAATACAATCCACTAGGTGTCAGTGTTTTGCCTAGAAATGCGTAGTACCATGCGAGCAAATTAATTACTGTTGTGGGGGGGGAAAAGAAAGATTTGACAGGAAATACACATTTAAACAATCATGACAGATGTTTGGTGCTATTATTTCGCAACAGTTGTTATATCATTAAACAGTTCTCATTGTGGGTCACTGATTCTTCTTTCTCGTTTTTCTTGTTTATGGAAAACAATGATATTCCCAAGTTTTATGCATACTTTGCCGATCGAAGTTAAATTATTAGCTGAATCTGTCGGTAGAAACGATGTGAATAGCAGGATGCTTTTCAGTATTTAAACTGCTGCATGGTCCGCAGTGTGAATGGCGAGATGTACGCATCCCACTCACCTCCTTACTGTCTCCAAGACAACCGGCTATTTGTGCCGCTGAGGGCTTTTCGTCACACTCACATCCTGGATTTGTCACGTATTTGCTGGCCACATCTAGTCAATAACCTGCTGTCCCTAAATAACGTAAGTACTGTATCAGCCTAACCATTTATGCACACTGAAGCCATAAGAGGAAACGCCAACCCTCTCCGTGTAAGGAAAGTAACTGCTTCATGAAAGACGCAACAGTTAATCCAGTGCTTTATTAAATAAGTACAAATACATCTCAATATACTTGTACAAATTACAAGTGTAATATACTTTGGATAAAAAGTAAACGACAGTAGCAACATTCTCAGCATCTGCAGAAGACATTGATGCAGTTTTAATCATACAGAGGGCTACTACCCCTAATGTAAACACTTACTGCGCTCTTAATTACTCCGTAGTGCGGATAAAGCGTTCCGAATATCTTTCATTAAATAGGCGTGCCATTAAAAACGGTGCTTAATATAAAACACCTTTTATTGAAATGTCTCTTCCGTGCTGCTTGTTTCACGTTGTTCTAATGATTTTGTGACAATGCCAGAATTGCCACAAGTTCCATTTTTTCTGATAAATGCATCATCATTGGAGCCGAGCACACACAGCTAATTAAGTGCCGTTTCTCCGCATGCCTCGGAAAATCTCATCCTTACTACATTCTTCTTCACAACACCCCCACCGGGCTTTTCATTGTAGCTGATTTTTCTGATGATGTGCATAGTTTCCTTGTATTAGGGTGATGTGTGTATATATAGATTATAATAGATTAGTTTGATAGTTACGCAGCGATATATCATCGGCAGTATTCAAACTATTCACTAGCTATATTTCCTTTGCTCGCAAAATGCTTAATAAAATAGTTTAAATAATAAGGCATTTGAACCTTCTTGCTTTTATTTAAATGAAGACAATTTGATATTTGATAAGTTAATTATAGGCAATGTTTTTCAAGTGGTAAAATTTTGCAGTTAAAAGAATTTCAGTACTCAACTTAATGTTCGTGTTTCCATTAATAAACATTATGCTATATACAACATTTAATACACAGTAAGGTTAAATGTTGCTACCTCGTCAAAATGCTTATACTTGGCTTCTGAAGACCTGTGGCTCTAACTGTGAAAACACATTTTACTTTCATGTTCATCGAAAGGGATACGTTTGAAAATAACCAGGCGTTGTGTGCACCTCACATAAATATAATATACAATATTAATTAGTTTTCATTGCTAAAATTATTGTCTGCTCCATGCCATTAACACAAGTTCTGTATGTCATGCTGAAAGGAAACAACATCTGTTAGAACACAAATGAGCATTATTATAGCTGTGTGAATTCATTTATTGAAAGAAAAATATTGCACGTTTATTCGGCTGACGTCAGGCAGTCAAATTATTATCGACCGTTAATTGTAGACACGGGTACACCTTGAGTTGCTTAAATGCTACTTACTTATTTCAAAACGTCATTGAAACTATTATTAGTGGAAATTAGATTGTAAGTTTAGCAGCCTTTAAGGTTTTCTTAACTTTGTTTCTGCCCAACATACGTATTTACAACTCACCTTTCCATTAAAGTGAAAGGAAAATACGAAAGAACATTCTTATCCCACGACTCACGTGTACTTAAACCAATTTACTATAATTTCTTATGTAAAAGATGACATAAACCTTCAATGTGTGTATATGTGCTTGTTTGTTTGTTTGTTTGTTTGTTTAGGAAAAAAAATATTATCCGCAAAAGACAGACATTTTCGGATATTTTACTCTCTTTTAAATCTGGCAAAACAGAAATCAGACGCTGAAAGAATAATCAAACGGGCTTTTCCTTCATGCGTCGTGCCTGCGTGCCTGGAGCCCCATGGGCCCGCGCGTTGGGGGGCGCATGTCTGACGTCGGATGACCCTCCGCCCCCGGAGTGTGGAGGGGGGCTGGGAGGTAGTCGGGCTTCAGGTACCCGGCTGTAACAACACGCAGCCGCGCGGCCCCGGTTACCATGGCTCTCGGTCCCGCGCCCGGGTTCTGAAGCGCGAGCCGAGGCGGGCTGAATCCTCGCAGCCGCACAGCTGGCGCGTTCCGGTCGCGAGCCGCACGGCCGTTTCTCTCCCGTCGCAGGACAGGGCTGGTAGACTGCTAAGCGGCTAACTGGCTAACCGAACGGCTAGCTAGCTAGCCGCGCAGCCGGCGAGCCGTGTGGACGGTCTCCGAAAAACGAAGAAAAGAGAGAGAGCTATTTCGTGGTTGGCGGTTGCGGAGGGGGGGGTTCAGTCGCAGCCAGTCCGTTAGCATGCTGCTCTGTGTTTAAAGGTACAGCCGGCTAGCCGCTACCAGTCATGGTAGCTCAGACCGAGTGAGGGAGCAGCCGGCTAACACAAAGAGGCTGCGGAGCCTTTGTCTCTCCTCACTTCGAGCTGGCCGCGGTTGGAGGACGGTGAACCTGAATTTGTCTGCCGGTTCGTTAGGGTCGCAGATTGTCTCGATGCCGTTAAGATCGTCGTGGTCGCTCCGGTCAGTTTTATCGGCGTTACAATAGTTTCTGTTCGGCTAGCTGGCTAGCTGGCAGTCTGCGGGGGTCTTTGTGTGAACAGCTGCGTATTTGCCAGCTGGCGGGGCTAATACAGCATTGCTCCGGATAAATACGTTCTTTTCCACATAGACACTCTGACTGGATACATGCTAGGGCAGAAAACACGTTGCAAAATTTTCGTGTTTCTTCACAGAAATATTCATCGTCTCACAGTAGCTCAAAAACACTAGCATTAGCCCAGCTAGTGGGCACCCGTGCACGGTGCGTAGGACTCGGTGTTTATACCAGGTCCAGAAGTGGGTCTTGCGCAGCGTCGCTCTCCCCCTGCCCTTAACACTACGGGTTTGGGCTTAGTGCGGTCTCACCCCCTGGGTGCTTATCGGTTCGCCTGGAAGTTCAGGTCTCCGAGCAGACCCCCCTCCCCCCCCATCTGTTGCTGTCATGGCCTTCGAGCGGAGTCCCATTCGGGGCTGTACTGGGCTCCTCTGGCTCCTGGTCGCCGCCACCACCTTCGCCGGTAAGCGGGTCTCACTTTTTCTCAGTGCATAGGGAAGTCGCTTTGTGTAGGTGTGTGAGGAAAATGTTAGGTTAGAAATAAGCTTCAAGTTAAGTTATTCGGATTTGGTTCATTAGAACGATCGTTTTAATTGCAATATAGCAAGTATGTGCCGATTTTCTTCTGATCGTTATGCTGTTGTAATCTGGTTGCTGTGATTATTAATACAGTTAAAGTGCTCCCGTACGAAGTAGGTATAGGAAGGTGTCTTTTACAGTGGTTATCCCTATAAAATTAATACAACTTCAGTTTTCTCAGATGAGATTTAGTTTTACGTTGTGAAAGTGTTGCATCTGGCTTGGCTGTGCTTGTGGTTTTCTGGTCATATATTTTTAAGTGATATTACCAATGACCTGATTTAAGGAGACGTTTCCTGTCCAGAAAACTGCATTCAGCCAGCGGTTACAGTGTGATCCTCTGTGCTCGTAGTCTGGAGTATTTTGGTCCCACTCAAGTTTTAGATGGAGGCAGAGAGTCCTGAATTTAAAAAAGTGTGTCAGCACTGCGTTGATCCCTGTAAGACAATGGCTTTTGGGGCACAGAAAGTTGTGCAGCTTCTGTGCAGTACAGAAAGCCTCACCACTGACATAGCTCGCCCCGACAGTCACCCATCATGCATAATTGAGGGCCCAGTGGAACGCGAGTGTCAGGGGACAGGCTTCAGCTGTTGCCCACTCTCAGACTCAAACTAGCATGGGGAGAAAAACTCATTCCCTTACATGATCTTTTTCTGCTCTTCCTACATATAACAAAACATCACACCACAGTTCTTATTAACAACTGAAACAGCTCCACCCCTGTGATCTCTGCAACAATTAATTGTCTTGCTGTCTGCACATGACCACACTAATATATAGTAGTTTTAGTGGCCCTTGATTGGCAGTTTCTCAGATACTCAAACCCTTGGTGTACCTTAAACCAGCTTCTCCTATTTGGCTGAATAAAAAGGCTTAGTAATAAAGGGTATTGACTAGGAGATAAGTATGAAAAGTGAGCTTAAAGGAGCAGGCTGCATTCTCAGGCCTGCTTTGTGGTTTGCCATCTGCTGTCACATGTTGGAGACTCTGAGGTCAGTCTCCCAGTGGGGGTCAGTATTAGTGGCGTTTGCCTGACCGACGTTCTGCGGCTTCAGCGCCCTGCCAGTTCAGCACTGAAATAGGTGTCAGAAATATCAGACACCTAATAAATTCACAGTAACTGACACATCGGAAGTGCTTCATGGCTGTCCAGAATTGATCAGAAATGCATCCGTCTGAATTCTTTGGTATCGGCAGTGAAAGATGCAGTTCTGGAGCGCATGTGTGGTTTCACTTACCGCTCAGTTCTGCGCCATGCCTGAGCCCTAAGGGAGCAAACACAGGTGTTCTGTCACATGTAACTGTATATGATCTCATGCCTCTGTGTGTCGCATGCCAGGTGTGCTGGTATTTTCACTGAAAATGAAACGTACTTCGTTTAGATGTCGTTTCTCTCTTCCCCCCCCACCAGGGAATGCCATTTGTGCTCAGCACAATGACAACGTGTACGTGTCAGGTCTCTCCAGTGGTAAGTGAGACTTACAGTGTCTGTCAGGCTAATCAAGTGTTACATGACGAAACACCAGTCCCAGCAGGCATGTGGACATGATGCCATGTTTTGCCTAATGTGTACAGGCATTATTATTGATGTGGACTTTTACGATTTTGCAGAATTTAGTTTGCATCAATAGCAACCCCAAACTTTTTCCTCTAGTGCTGCTAGCTGAATCACGCCCAGCCTAGTTCACCTTGTAACCTGGGCTTAAGTACAACAGTAGCTCACTTGAGATGGAGGTATCCCTCGAGCCTTATGTGTCACCCTGGTACTGTATATCTGTCTGCAGCTTGCGGAGACGTGGCCGAGCAGATAAGGGCTTCAAGTGGGGTGATCACGAGTCCAGGCTGGCCCTTCGAGTACCCATCCAGAATTAACTGCAGCTGGAACATCCGAGCCAACCCTGGGGAGATCATCACCATCAGGTGTGCTATCGGTGGGCCGTCCCGGTCAGCCAGTCGTCTGTCCCGCTTGCTCAGCGTCTGGTGTCCTCACAATGTCCTCTGGAAACTGCACTGTGGCCAAGGCGTCTGTTACATATCATCTGGGCTGCGTATCGACGCTACCCATCACTGATATGCTTCGTTATCCCTGTGTGGTGTCCATGGTTACCGCCACAGAAATAGTGCCTTTGCGTCGCAGGATGTGATTTTTTTTTTGGCATTGAAAGTGTAATTGAAAGCGTGATGTAAGTGCAGCAGTAGAGGATAGATTTATTTAATAAAGTCATCTGCGACGTGCACCAAGTATATTTTCGTGCCGTTGAGCGTAATATGAATGTGACGTGCGTCTGGCTGCTGTACTCTGGGACGGAGCATGCGTCACCTCCTGGCAGACATGCTCACGCTTGCGTTTTGGTTCCTTCCACAGCTTCCAGGACTTCGAGGTCCAGAGTTCTCGCCGCTGTGGTTCTGACTGGGTCTCCATCGGCACATACAAGAACCTGGACGGCTACCGAGCTTGTGGGTCCTCCATCCCGGCCCCGTACATTTCCTCCCAGGACCACGTGTGGATCAAGTTTCACTCCGATGACAGCCTGACTGGGAAGGGTTTCCGGCTGGCTTACGTAACAGGTGGGGGGGCCGCTTGGTGTCAGTGGGGTGGCACTGTCCTATGACAAGTGGATGATAGTCAGGTCCTCCGTACTCCTGTACTCGGACTAGGTCTCATGTTTACAGAACAACAACACATTATTTCGTGCAGCATTTGTGGGAAGTTTACTTCATTTGTGAATCAGACAAGAGAAAAGGCGATTATTTCTTCTGAGGTGGGAAAAGTAAGACGGAGAATTTTACAGCTGCAAGGCCGTTTAATCTATTCCTGGCCTGGGCTGCTGAGGAGGCAAAGGAATCCTTCATCTGCCTGGCAGTTTGTGGCCCCTTTTCCTGCTGAAATATCATTAGCACCACAGATTTACTGTTGGTGTCGTTCTCTGTTTCTTCGCACATTTATTAGGCTTAAATAAGGGCCTTTTCCTTCCTTATTTGATAATACTGTGCTAATGGTTTCCCCCTCCTCACAGCTCCACTTGAGAGCAGAGTAAATATCTGCCGACTCCTGTAGCCTCAGCCAGATGTGAGCTGTGCTCTGACCTGTCCTTAAGTAGGCGCTCGCTTACCAGTCATCTGAGGAGAGCCGGCTCTGTCAGCACACGTGGTTCCCCTGCTAGTGTACAGTAACGCACTCACTGTCCTTCCAGGCCGCCCGGAGGAGGTCAGCTGTGACTCGGATCAGTTCCACTGCGCCAACGGGAAGTGCATCCCGCAGAGTTGGAAGTGTAACACCATGGATGAGTGTGGCGACGACTCCGATGAGGAGCTCTGTGCCCCCACCGACCCGTCAGCCACCTTCTCCTTCCAGCCCTGCGCCTACAACCAGTTCCCATGCTTATCCCGCTACACCCGCGTCTACACCTGCCTGCCAGAGTCGCTGAAGTGCGACGGCAGCATCGACTGCCAGGACCTGGGTGACGAGATTGACTGCGACGTGCCGACATGTGGCGAGTGGCTGCGTAACTTCTACGGCACCTTCAGCTCGCCCAACTACCCTGACTTCTACCCACCGGGCAGCAACTGCACCTGGCTCATCGACACGGGCGATCACCGCAAGGTTCTGCTGCGCTTCACCGACTTCAAACTGGACGGCACGGGCTACGGCGACTTTGTCAAGATCTATGATGGGCTGGAGGATAACCCACGTCGCCTTCTGCGGGTCCTCACCGCCTTCGATTCGCGCGCGCCTGTGGCTGTGGTGTCATCTTCCGGACAGTTACGCATCCACTTCTACGCGGACAAGATCAACGCAGCGCGGGGCTTCAACGTCACCTACCAGGTGGATGGCTTTTGCCTGCCCTGGGAGATCCCCTGCGGAGGCGACTGGGGATGCTACACGGAGCAGCAGCGCTGCGATGGGTTTTGGCACTGCCCCAATGGTCGCGACGAGCTCAACTGCAGCTCCTGCCGGGAGGATGAGTTCCCTTGCTCGCGTAACGGTGCCTGCTACCCCCGCTCTGACCGCTGCAACTATCAGAACCGCTGCCCCAATGGCTCAGACGAGAAGAACTGCTTCTTTTGCCAACCGGGCAACTTCCACTGCAAAAACCATCGATGTGTGTTCGAGAGCTGGGTATGCGATGCGCAGGATGACTGCGGGGACGGCAGCGACGAGGAGAGCTGCCCCGTCATCGTGCCCACGCGCGTCATCACTGCCGCTGTTATCGGGAGCCTCATCTGTGGCCTGTTGCTGGTCATCGCCCTGGGCTGCACCTGCAAGCTCTACTCACTCCGTATGTTTGAGAGAAGGTATGCGCAGGCGTGCACACATGCATGCACACGGGACCCGCCAAGTGCCTCTCAGACAGCAAGTGACTACACCATAGACAGGCCCCTGAAATAGAAATACGGGGTTTATGTAACACGTCACTCTGGGTTAAATGATCCCTGCCATCCTCCGCATGTCTGTCCTGGGGATTTGCTGTTTGTTTCCCTGCTCCGCTCTAAGATGCACCAAGCCTTCAGCCTGCCGCAAATCTTTTTATTTATCTGAGTTGAGCCTGTTGTACTTTTCTTGTCTGGGTTCTATTTAATGTAAGCTAGCTATAGACCCAGTCAGCTGATTCTGTGACTGTCTGGTCATCTGCTCAGGTCTTTTGAGACCCAGCTGTCCCGGGTGGAGGCGGAACTTCTGAGAAGGGAGGCTCCACCGTCTTACGGCCAGCTGATCGCCCAGGGCCTCATCCCTCCTGTGGAGGACTTCCCGGTGTGCTCTGGTAACCAGGTGAGCTGTCCGCGTAGGCCTTCCTACTATTGCTGAGAATGTGTCTGGGGCCGCCACCCGAATCTCTCGTCTCTTCCAGGCTTCCGTCTTGGAGAACCTGAGGCTGGCTGTTCGTTCTCAGCTGGGCTTCACCTCCATCAGACTCCCCACCTCTGGTCGCCATGGCAACCTCTGGAGGCGTCTGTTCAACTTCACCCGTTCACCACGCTCTGGCTCTCTGGCACTGGTTTCGGCCGACGCAGAGGAGGCCACCGGGAGCTCGGCCCGTGAACCGGAGCGATCCGGGCCCCTGCGGAGCCTGCTGCCCCTTGACTCAGATGACACAGACACAGAGAGCGACCGGCGGGATGCTCCCGGCGCTGTGGGCGGCCTCGTGGCTCCTCTGCCCCATAAGACGCCACCTGTATCAGCTGTGGAGGCCATCGTGTCTGTGTCGGCGAGCACTGTTGACCCCCCGAGGGTGGCCGGCCCGGGGGAAGCTGCAGTGGAGAGCGGCCCCACAGCACCCCCTTCTGGCATTCCTGGGAGGAGCCAGCTCAGCAGTGCACTAAGCCGGGTCACGCGCAGCTTGCGCTGGGTCCGCTTCTCCTTGGGTCGTTCCGGAGGCGGCGGCCAGAACCGCAGCCCACTGCGGCACATGGACCACGGCAGTGGTGCTGGTGCCGGCCACGAAGAGGAGGACGACGTGGAGATGCTCATCCCCGTGTCGGACGGCACCTCTGACAGTGACTTGAGTGAGAGCTGCCGGCCGCTGCTGGAGCCCGGGGCCCTGTCGGCCCCCCTGGTCCCCCCCGCTGCCGCTGGCATGCAGAGGGTAAGGCCGCCTGGTCGTGACGGGCCCTGTGAACATTGTGGCATGGTCCACACCGCACGTATCCCAGATGCCTGCCTGCAGGCCATCCCCAAGACTGAGACAAGCGATGATGAGGCGCTGCTGCTGTGCTAGGGCACCCCCTCGCCCCCAAAGTCCCCCGTCGTCAGGGAGGCATCACGGTTTCTGCCTTTTAAAATTTTACGTGCAACGTTCTTCACAAAAAAAAGCCAGCGGTCCCTAAAGCGAATGGTACACATCACACGGCGGTACGTTCCTGTCCTGAGATGCCCCCACCCCTGCAGAGGGCCCACTGCCTGTGCGGTCTCACACACCCGGTCGCAAAGCGGTCATCGACCGGCCGAGAAATGTGCCGCACGGATAATATCAGACGAAAGCAGATCCCCCAATTTCTCGCCCTTATTCAGTTGATTCATTGCTTTTATTTCTTCCCCGTTATTGTTTGGAGAGTTGTCAGCGAAAGGGATCCGAGGGATAACTGGGGAAACCCTCGCAACGTGTGACGTTCACTGACCTTTATTGTATTTATTGTTTTGTTACTGAAGGCTTTGGTAACCTTGATGTTTTGGTACGGAAATGATTTGCGTATTTATTTGTTTTGATTTTGGTAGCTGTTATTTGGGAAGCATGTTAAATTGTCTTGTGCATTTTCGTTAAGTGATATATTGAACAAATATATATGTGACTGTTTACTGCACTAAAAACAGCTATAATAAAACGTACTCTGCCCGTGTGCCTCACGGCGCCTTTCTTTGCTCGTGTGTGACGTTATCAGGCCGGACACACGCGTGCGTCATTGTGAGCGTAACCCTCCTCATCGCTGCGTCTGACTATTTTTTTTTCCCCCTGATTTTTCCTCAAGCTGCATATTCTCACATATTCTTTCCGAGAAGGCGAGCTTTTGCCCTCTGGAGGTGGAAAAAGGAACTACTGTAGCATTTAACTGTGTTGGCTGTGGTGTGGATTCAGGGCTTAGAGTGTGTGCTGAGGCAGGGGGGCGGTCACTCTGGGACAGCAGCCACACCCCCCCCCCCAGCTCTTCCTCCCCCATGTAAAGAACGGAATGCATCAGATTGCAGGTTTCTGCCCCTGACTTTTAATAAGCACTGTCTTGCGTCAGAGGTACAGATGGTCTGTTTAACTTCCAGTTGAGTAGCTGGGCCATAGAGGGGCAGTAAGACACAGGATTTTATACTCCCTGCTCTATGGTATTTTCTGAGCTCAAGTGCTTCGGACAGCAGCCTTCGACTTGGACCTGGACTTGAACCAGCACTTGTCACATCCAGTCTGTATGATGGGTACATTTTGATCTCATCCAGGAAAACATCCAGCAAGGTGCACTAATCGGATTAAAAGCTTATGCAATGTTATGTGGGATGTCAGGTGTGCTGGGGACTGACCTGTGCGGCCAGGACTTGCTCACAGGTACCTGAGACTCCCTTTACGCTCGTGAAACACCTGAACCTACTCATGAAGTCCATAAACAAAGTGTCTGTGTGTGTGTGTGTGTGTGTATGTGTGTGTGTGTATATATATATATATATATAGTGTAAGGTGGCTGATAACATCTTAGCCAATGAGGCAATGAGTTTATAGCAATGATTTATTTATTCATTTCCATTAGCAGTAAAATGTCATGAGAGCATATTCTAAACTTCTGGGCCTTTTCTGGATTCTCTCTCTCGCTCACTCATGCCGCAGCGTATCACGAGGGACACGTGTCTCTACCCACTCCCAGTCACACGGCTGTAGGATAGGTGTGTGGAGGGCGCCACGTGTTGCAGGCCATGTGCTGAGCTGTGAACAGACCTGCTCTGCTTGTCTGCAGCAGCACGGACACAGGTAGGTCAAGGCTGCTGCGTGGGCACGTCTTTATACTTCATTAATATGCGGAGGAAGGACTCAGCAGATGGGGGACCAGTAAGACTTTGAACATGGAGAACAGACCAATTGTGTTTTACCTCTTTGCTGAGGCCTCGCCCACCTTGCCAAGTAAAGTCCTGCCTCAAGTCCAGGTTTCTAGAGATTCATCAATATCTTTTTCACTGACTCTGTGAATGAGTCTATTAAAACATCCATTCATCCATCTTCCAAAAGCCTTTTTCCTGGTCAGGGTCTTGACCTGGAGTCTATCCCAAGCGCCACAGAGAACTGAGTCCATGGCTGGGCATGGAGATGGAAACACAAAATCGTATGCTGCAAGAAATTTATAAATTCTGACTAACCTGCAGAAGAAAACCTACAAAACAAAGGCTGAACAAGCAAGCTCACAACACAGAGCGGAGGCAGGATTTGAACTCCAAAGCCTTGAGGTCTGGATTCACAGTGCCAGCCTCCCATTAAAGCAACTGATCATTACTGAGACAGAGAGCCCTGGTCTCCATGGTTACAATAGCCCAGCACAGGAAGCAGGTGGAGAGCAGAGTGATGGATGTGGTATCCTAGCACTCTCAAGCGACTCACCCCATCAAGAGAGAACAGACAAGCATATTTTTATGGCCTGTTTGTCCCAACACGTCCTTCCTACTGAACGCATAAATATGTATAAATGTATTGATATTTACCATCAGTTGGGCTGCTTTATATCATTATTATATACACGCCTGTGATAATTGGGGACATGATCGTTTCCCCAGTGGAAATTGTTCTGGCTGAAAGGCATTGCGGCTGCCAGACCCTTCAGCTAGACTGTAACAAGACCTGTTTTACAGCTCAGTGTGTCTCAGCTTATCTATCCGGAACACAGCCTATCAGAGCCTTACTTATAATTCTTACTTATAGAATTATAAACTAGTTTTAGGGCAGATGATCTAAATCAGAATACATTTATTTGCCATAACTGGCTGTTCTCTCTCCAGTAGGGGAC
Source organism: Mormyrus lacerda (assembly GCA_015163995.2). Lineage (NCBI taxonomy): Eukaryota > Metazoa > Chordata > Actinopteri > Osteoglossiformes > Mormyridae > Mormyrus > Mormyrus lacerda. The sequence continues at coordinate 5,096,396 of JAABNX020000053.1, read as the reverse complement.
ACTGAATGCCTTAATGTGGCTTGGCTCTGAGCATGCTCCGTGCTGCAGCATGATGGGTGTTTAGCTCAGTGCTGCCCTCTAGGGCAACCACTGAGTAACGTTCCTGCAGTACCAAGCAGCCTGTCTGAGGATAGAGCTGCTTAAGAGAAATATATGGTATTTTACTGGGAAGACCTGTTCATTGCAGGGCACACACTAATAGACTCCCCTTTTCCCCTAAGCACGTGATTGGACTGGTACAGTGAAAAAGTGGCAGTTCTATGACCCAAACCACACCTACAGTCAGGAGCTGTGGGTGATGAACAAGGTCACAATTTCAAGTGGCCGAAATGAGGCTTTCTGATGCCGCGTCAGGTTTCCGCAGCGTGGAGGCACCTCAGAATGGAGCCTCTGCTCCTTTGTATCAGCTTGGAGCTCGTAGGGATTCCACTTGGTCAGCTTCCAAGGCAGCTGCTCCTGCCTTAGCCCTCTGGGTGGAGGCCCCGGGGCAGACCCAGCACATAATGGAAGGATTATATCTCCCAGCTGGCTTGGAAGCCCATGAAGGAGTTAGAGTGTGGGACCTTGGAAAAAGTGGTCTGCTCTGACCTCCTCAGCATGATACTGACCAGCAGGGATGTAGGGATGGATAACGGCATGGCAGCATAGCTGGTTTCCTCTCTTGCTTCATGTTGCATATAGCTAGTGAGGAGCTTGAATTTGTATTGTTTTCTGTATACAAAAGTTAGTAAATTCACACTAGATGGCAGCACTCGCACACATAATGCAAATGTCTACAAACTACACATTGAAAGTCTTTCTCATTTTAATGTGAATATATGGCTTTTATGTATTTCTATTGTATTTATGTAGTAATTATGCATTATGTGTATCTAACACGCACACACATACACACACACTGCCTGAAGTTAATTCTTTATTTCTTCGTAATATTTATGAACGACGGCATCTGGGCGTGGCCCTTCAGGCAATGAGGAAACTGTCGGCATGTGGTCAGCATGGCCAACGAATTCACCTGCAGATTAATCCAGCACAAGCTAACACTGATGTGTATTTCGAGCTTCTTTTTGTCTTCCGGAAACCTTCTGTCTTTTGTGTCACCATATAAGAACAAAATAAACCGTACTTACGCTTGACAATATTAGGATTGCCGTCTGTCGCGCATCTGGCGTGGCACTCATTCTTTCAGATTCTCAAACAAGAAATACGGCAAATCTGTATCGTTCCATTATAAGCCTATAATTTCATCAAAAGCGTTGGGTAGTTTGCAAACCCTACACGCTATTTGCAAGGTAATGAAACTGTTCCATACATATAAATGAGTGCACAGACTTGTCTCGAATTGAAAATCGCATACCAGCCAGCTGACCAAAGTTGGCAACCCTGACAATATGAACAATCGTTTATCCAGTACAGGGGGGTAGGGGGAGGTAGCCTGGGACAGAAGGCAGTTTCTGTTATATTTCGATTTTTATTTGAATTTGAAAAATAACGTACATGAATATTTTTTATTCAGACATACTGTAGGACATGGCCTTGGCGGGAACACATTTGTGCTACAAAAAGGCATTTGAAATGGCAAATAACACTTCCATTTTCTCTTGAGTCATGATTCATATCCCAATAGGGAAAAATGCAGTTCATCACCAAATCACACTGAGAACGTCAGTTGATGTGTACAGTTCCAGACAACAACATTATTTTTAGAAGAACAAAGTTTGCAGTGTGCTTCCCTAAGCCATAACTGATTTTCTTTTTCAATAAAGTAAAACAATGTCTCTGTTTTATTTAAAATGCTTTATCTTTTTCGGTGTTTGTATTTCCCATTTAAGGAATGCTTTAATAAATACATTTCATCATGTAGTGGTTCTTCTGTAAAATAATTTAATAGAGCAAATAAAATTTATTTTAAAAATAAGGAACTTGAAGTAAATGTTTTGTAGCAGTTTCCTGTTTTGAAGTCAGATGTATGGCGTCAGTCTGAGCTGCACGAGACACTGCATTCCCTCCTGTTATGGAGGGTTTCACCTCAACCTGCCACCAGATGGAGCTGATGTGTCTTTCGAGACCTGTTCGAGCATGACTGCAAGCCACAGCTCTTCAAGCTGACTTGGGTAAAAGGACAAAATGCTTCTCCTTTACTTATCCATTTTAGACCAGAATGATATCATGATACATGGAGGTGAAATTAAATCATGATGCATTATGGGGAAATCATGAGGTATGGAGATGAAATCATGATAGCATTATGGGGAAATCATTAAACATGCAGGCAAATGAAATCATGATGCTTTGTGGAGAAATCATATGTGCAAGTGAATTGAAATCATGAAGCACAGTAAAATCATGATACATGCAGGTAAAATTTAGTTATGATGCATTATTGTAAATCATGCTCATACATGTGAAATGAAATCATGATGCCTTGTTGTAAAATCATGATACATGCAAATGAAATTAAATCCTGTTGCATTATGAAGAGATTATTATACATGGAACTGAATTGAAATCGTAATGCATTATGGTAGAATCATGACACGTGCAGGTAAAATTAAATCATGATGCATTATTGTAAATCATGCTACATGCAAGTGAAATGAAATCATGATGCATATGTGTAAAGTCATGATTCATGGTGGCAAAATGAAATTATGATGTATAATTGTCAAATAAAATCATGATATGTCACACTCAAAATGATATCATGATATCAAACATAGAGTTAAAACATTTCCTTGGGTGTCTGAACTGTTAGCCCACAAACCATGAGCCATTGATTTTCTGCAGAATTTAATTCAAGGTGAAGGAGTGACGTAGTTTACATGCACTGTACACCAAACTGTAACAATGCAAAATATCCCCTCTATCAAAACATGCGGGTTTTACTCTTAGGGAGCCCAAGGCGCATTTTAAAGAAAAGAACAGAAAACATTTCAACATGCTTGTTAAACAAAACAAAGCCCATTTAAAGAAAGTCATGTAACAGAGAGGTGTGATATAACGTACAGCCCTGACAGATCTCTGCGCATCTGCGGGAAATTGATAGAGGGAGCCAGAGAGTCTGGGAGGGACACCCAGGGTTGGGGCAGGGTGTACAATTTGCACAATAATGTTTGTGGTCATAAGGCTTGCACCTTTACAATGAAATAAATACGTTACATTTATTTTCATCTTCTCTTTGTCACATGAACAAGTACTTTTTTTTTCTTGAATATAACCTAAGAAGTTTTCCTGCAGATTCCCTTAGAGGATGGCCTGTAAAAATACAGACTAACGAACGGCCCCAAGGGTGACTGACGCGGCCCCTTATCCCGCTGCTGCATTCGCTCGCTGTGAAAACCATGCACTAGTCAAATTTATCTTTAAAAACAATATAAACGGTTGAAAATGGCTGATCTCTTTGTTTCCTTTTTCTGCAAGTTGCAGCTTCAAGAAAATATTTTTTTTTTCAGCTTCAGTAAATTTGTGTCCATGCAAAAAAAGGGTCCTTTTCGAACACAGAAACAGAGATCAGAGGGTCACTTCAGCGCAGGGTCGGATGCCCAAGCAGCGCTCTTCATCGAGCTCGTGTGCGTGTGTCTGGAGGTAATAGGGCCTCTGCCTCTCCCTCCTAACCTGGCAGTATGCCGTTGGCCCTCTGTTGGTCGTTTATTGGCATGGCATCACCAAGCATCTGGTAAGAAACACAATCACCCCCCTCCCCCCGCTGGGTACAGCGTGGACGCAGACAAAAAGGAAACAGACAAAAAAAAAATGAAAAACACAAACAACTGCTTGCTTTTGTTCAAAAAAGATCATCTGTAGAGTCACTTCTCAGCAGTATTTTATGCTATTTTTCTCCATGGCTTGAGATTGTGATGAAACTTCACTCTGGTCCGGGTCCCTTGCAGCCTGCTACTCGCCGTAAGGACGCTCAGAGCTCCACGTTCACCGGAAACACCTCAGCGTCCCTAGAAACAAGCTCAGAAGACATGACGTGGAGCATGCAGTGTGACACAGCGGCGGGCCGCCCGCTCCCGCTCCCATGCTGCTAGCCGCTAACGCGCTACCCGTCCTCGCACTGCTATGACCTGGCAACTGGCGCCATCGAGCTGTCCAGGGAGGTCTGGGAGGCACCCCGAGTTAAAGGTGCCAGCGTCGAATCCACCAAAGATGACGGGGGAAAGAGTTTGAACCAGCCAATCACCATGTTGGACAGGTCTAAATCATCTAAAAGTATCTGGACGGCTCCCATGAATGATTTATGGTCCATGCGTCCATAGTCTCCCCACACAATTATCTGTCAAGAAAAGACGAAGAGGAAGGTGTTGTATTTACATACATAACACATACAGCATGGCATGTTCATCATATTCAGATGATTGATTATTTATTGATTTACATATATATAGCACGTAGCTATATTAGCAGCTCTCTTCGGTTCTGATCAGGCCCGTTGGACGTACCTGCAGGACCTTCCCTGATGGGCCTTCTTGAAAAGACAGCTGCTGCTGGTAGAGTGGCTCCAGGGTTTTTCTCGCCGTCTTCGTCTTCTTTTTGGCAATACAGGCTCCGTTTAGCATCAGATACACTTTAACATAGGGTGCTGCGAGAGGAAAGGGAACACAGAGATGGTGAGTGGGGTTAGGGGAGAGAGGTATGAGGGGCAGCGTGAAAGGAGGGGCGGGAGCAGAGTTACAGCCGGAAGAGATTTGCGAGGGGTGGAGTAAAGGGTGAGGGGGATGGGGTGGGGGCGGAGTTAGAGGGGGAGGAGATATGTCAGGGGCATGGTGAAA
>JAABNX020000053.1:5079984-5091514 GCA_015163995.2 Mormyrus lacerda | reverse complement strand
GGAGTTAGAGGCGGGGCAGAGATATGCGGGGGGAGGAGGGGCGGAGTTAGAGGGGGAAGAGATGGGTGAGGAGCAGCTGAAGAGCTAACTGTCACTGGACAGCCCTGTAGCACACGGGCCACCGTTTACAAAAAATCTCCTCCTCAGTAATTTCACACAGGTGACTGAATATATCAGCAGCACAAGCACAAAAACGCACTCACACATGTGTACTCGTAGGTGGTTACACTGACTTAAGCAGGAATAAATTCCTAGAGGGGCGGTACCCATCTTCCGAGCAAAGACAAATGCTTATGTGCTACATACATACGGTGATAACTCAGTCATAATACGCATATATTCCTTGAGTGTATATACAATGCATGTGGCAGGCAGCTGACCCACCTGGCAGGGCCTTGGACCCGGGTTTCCCCACGAGCCCCCGAGCCCGGATCACCTCCACCTCCAGCATGCCGTTCTTCACCACAATGCCAATCTGGATGTCTCCTGTGGGAAACAGTGTCCGGCAGACGTCTCGTCTTCATTTGCTCTCAGCTTCTGCATCCTATGAACTGTGAATTTCAGCACTTACCCATGGGGGGCGTGGCCAGTGTCTGCCTCCCGACAATCTGGGCGGGGCCTAACCCATCCAGAAAGTCGCTGAACTGGCTGTCGGATGAAAGCCTTACGTTGGGGAAGATGAGGCTGTGAGTGAGGAGAATGAACAAAATGTACTTTGGATGAAGACCACCAGCAGTAGGGCGGCAGGGTGGAGATGTGAAAGCGGTGGACTGCTTACTTTCCCTCAGAGCTGAAGCTGTTCATGCTTCCGTCGTTGGACTCACGGCTGGCCTGTCTGGTCATGCGGTTTCTCATCTCCACCGCAAGCCCCGTCTCCACGCTCCTCTGCACGTTGCTGTGCGACTTTTTCCCACCTTCTGTCGAGAGACAGGAGAGGTGACTGAAATCGTCTGAGAGTCTCCACCCACATTCAGCTGGATAAATCACTGAGTTTCCGACACGTTCAGCTGGATAAATCACTGAGTCTCCAGCTACATTCAGCTGCAGAGATCACAGAGGCTTCACCCACAATCATCTAGATAAATCACTGAGCCTCCACCCATGTTCAGCTGGATAAATCACTGAGGCTCCACCCACATTCAGCTGGATAAATCACTGAGGCTCCACCCACATTCAGATGGATATATCACTGAGTCTCCATCCACGCTCAGCTGGAAAAATCACTTGTCTCAGCTATCACTGAGATTCCCCCTCTCAGAGAGGGAGGTTTAGCTGCAAAAGCTTATCCAGATCTAAAAATCCATCCAGACAGAATTAAAAGACAACTTAAAATGAACAGTGAATAAAACATCTGGGATTAAATGCTATATTTTTCATCAAAAGGTCTGAGTGACCTTTGCATTTGATTGATGAGATTCACTGGTTTCTAGTCTCTGCTCGTAACTGGGAACCAGACTGGTTCCGCTCGCTTCTACAAAGACAGATTGTTTATGGGGCTCTTTTTTCAATGCATGAACACATTCTGGAAGGGGGTACGCAATGAGCAACTTTTACGACAGGAAATCAACAACAATGTTCCAATGAAAGCTGATAATGCAGCTATTGGACCTGCAGCTACCACCTGCTTGCAGCAGCAACTTCCAAGTTGCTCTCGGTTAGCGGATCCAGGAAGGTCAGGAAGTTTCTTTACCATGCAGAACATGAACTTCTTTACTGTTATTACTCTCAGTCTCACAGTCAACACACTCCACATGAAGTAGTCTGGAAGCTCCTATGATTTATATAGACTGATGACCCAAAACGTTATGCCCAACCTCTGTGTATTGAATAATATTGATTATCTCGTAAAAAAAAATATCTGATGGTAAGGTAAGCTTCAGTACTCATAGTCGACAACGAAGGCTATCCCTTCTGGTACGAGCCAACAGAAGGACTACTGTGTCATAAATGGCAGATAATTTTGATGATCACAAAAGTAATGTGTCACGACACACAGAGAGCCCTGTTGCGGGACAGTCGATATTCACATGTCGCATTGATGAGTTGGGGATCGCTGTCGCATTGATGTCAGGGATTCATAGTTCTTCCTTCCTCAGACTCTCAATAGGAACTCGCCATGGTTGACTGCGAGCACTCCGCAAGCCTTGCCGTTTCAGAGATGCTGTGACCCAGTCGTCTGGCCATAATTGGTCAGAACCTTGCTAGGTCACCATCTAATATATCCCAGAGTTTGATATGTGCCACTTTTATGAGATCAACATCATTTACTTCCCAGGCAGGTGGTCATAATGTTTTGGCTCACCAGTATGGATACCTTTAAAAACAGATTTAAATGATTTATTTCATAGTGTTACACACTAACCACACAGCACGCTCTGCCAGTGTTACACACTAACCACACAGTACACTCGCCAGTGTTACACGTTAACCACACAGTACACTCGCCAGTGTTACACGCTAACCACACAGTACACTCGCCAGTGTTACACGCTAACCACACAGTACACTCGCCAGTGTTACACACTAACCACACAGTACACTCGCCAGTGTTACACACTAACCACAAAGCACACTCTGCTGGTGTCACACACTCCCCACACAACACCTTAATCCCATACAGTGAACCCTGCCAGTTACACATTGCTATGTACTGTAAAAGCACATATTAGGCATACATCTTGTCTTGTGTCTATTTATGCATCAAACATCAACACATGCTATTTCTGTTATGCACCATTTCATGCCAAGAGCAACACAACGCAGGATTCTGACGTCTTCCTCTGTCATCAAACCGGATTAGCTCCACAAAGCACAGCCGATAGCTAGACCCCCAGACAGAGTCCTGGGAGGAGGGAGGTCACAGGAGGGGTCTTACCTTCGTCTTCCTCGTCGAAGGAATTCATACAGGGAATGTAAACGGCGAGTGCCTCGAAAGAGGCAGACAGGCTGTGTCGGCTCGGGGTGCGATGTATGCGTGTGCCAGCGTGCCCCTGCCTGCCCATTCCAAACCTCCCGGGGGCCTTGCAGAGCCGGAACGCTGTCAACTCAACTGAGAAGCCAGCCCCAAACTACCGCTCTGTGTCTGTGCCGTGCTTCACCGCGCGCTGCTTACTACTGCCTCTCCATGCTCTGCCCCATTCCCCTCCCCCTCAGCGCAGAGATTGGCTATAGGTGGGGCCCTTGGGGCCGATGATTCCCTGCTCAGCAGCCAATCACACTGCGCTTAGCCAACTGGCATCCAATCAGCCACCGCAAGGAGGTCTGCCTGGAGATATGCCTCCGTTCTGGCTTCTGTGATGAACTTAGCTGTCTAACCAGACATCTTCAACAAGTCCTGCATTGGCGCTGGAGAAGTTTACGTTCCCCTGTCACCAGTGAAGGCCCCCCTTCTCACACTACCACCTTCTTTTTCACGCCACAGCAAACAGTGTACCAGAAGTTGAAAGAAAGAAAAGCTGGAAAGATGTCATGATAGCCAGTATCCCGTTTGAGTATGTCAAAAACACTACAATCGATTCTATAATATCCCCAGTCTCAATATGGTGGATCACCTGTGGTCAAATCAGATCCACAGTGTCCCTGGGATGCATGTGATTGAACATCTGATGTTTCTATGAATAATCACAGGGAAACAGGTTTCTGCCATAATGGCTTTGATAAATACGGATGTGGCGTTTCAGCCAGGCAGTTTGCGCAACGGTCCCAACGGCCACACCTATCGTCCCCCAGCAGCTACAGTTCAAAGCCACAAAGTACTGATCAGGTCTCTCTGAGGAATGACAGAGAAGGAGAGAATAATAAGGTACTTTTAGAAGATTTGTGTTGATTTTCGGAATGAGAATGAATCGTGCAGTGGAACGAATTGAAATGAATTCAAGGCAGGCATTTCAGAGGAGGGATAAGGATAAGCAGAGGACCAGAAAACTGAGGCTTCATCTCAGTTTGCTCTCTCTTCTGAGATCAGAAGAACCAAAGCTGAAAAGTTACTCATGTAAGTGGGACAGGAGTCTATGTGGGGTATTAGAAGCTAAAAATATAACATCAACAAACAGGACAATCAAAGTGTATTTCATAGGCTTTCACCTGTGTGCGTTCCGTGGCCATGATGTTGCCATTGGTATGATGACCCATCTTTGTTGGGCTTCATGGGTCAAGCAGCTCCTCTCTCATTTGTAATTATGGACTTTTTTAGATGACTGCAAGCTATTTCTGGGCACAGAAATTAAACATCCTGGGTGTCAAGGACAATACAAAGAGGATAATTGAAAAATAATGATAAGAAAGGGGAGACGGTGATGATCTACAGCGCATGTTAGGCAAGTTAAATGGTTCAAGGTGAATGATGAGTTTGACAGCTGGGGGAGGAGCTGACACAGATGGGAAAATGATATGTGACTGTGTGGCACAATTCCGTATGAAATGAGGCCCCCGCTCTCATAAAGATCACCCCACCATCGCTGCCATCACTGGGCAGCCAAGAGGAGCACGATGTTCCACATCCTTTCAGAAGAAGGGGGTCATTCTCCAAGGAAGCAAATGAATAATAAGATCTTCAAGTGAAAGGTCTATCACTGCCAGCTAGTGTTGCAGAGTATTCTGGAGACAGGAAGTCAAGAAGAGGGAGGCAGACTGAACCTTTTGGGGCCATGTAGTGTCTTGTAGGTGCCAGTTCTTCACTCGGAGTGCTGGAGTTGGTCATCCGTGGCCTCTTATCGAAATTAAACAAAATGTCGGAATATGTAGATCTAGTACCTTACAGCTAATTAGTCTAACATTTAAAGTCATATTCCTGGAACAAGGGTAATGAATGGAATATGAGTACGGAGCACCACAGCATGAATTACACCCTCCAGTTAGGATGAAAGAAAGTTCTTTTTCTTTCTTTTCTTAGAAGTGTATATAAGAGGTGTAGGTCCCATTGCCCAGGCTGAAGGGTCTTTCAAAGGAGATCCACTTCACCTTGCAAGGCTAAAATTATGCGGAAGTATTTAGAGAGCCAGTCGCAATCGAATGAAAAAGCATTTGAACCTTTTCCTCTTGAAAAGACCTCAAAGAAGCCATTTCTCAATTTCGAAAACAACCAACACAGCAGTCTGAAGTGCTTACAAATGAAATGATTTTCAGTAAGGGGTGCTGCTCCCTTACATCTCGGGTGAGCCGAGAAGCAAGGAAGTCCATCGGCTACGACTTACTGTGCAGCCAATGCAGAATCGAGGACACCTACTGATCTAAGAGGTGTCTCTCTCCTATTTTGACACACATAAATTTGATACAATAGTTGTTAACACCCTCTCGGCTCAGTTGGCAGAACGATGCAAAGAATTCCAGCATCACACCCCAGAACATGGGAGAAGGTCCTTCAGGCAAAGTGTCATGCTGATAGACGCCAGCCGGACCCTGAGGCGGGTCCGCTGCCACCGGCCGTATAAACACTACTATGGAATGTTTTACAGATGCTTGCACCATCAAGCTCTTTTGACATCCTGGGACTAAGGAAGTCCATTTCCCAGAAGCGTGAGTCTTTAATATTCACTTTTTGTACATACATACCAGTGACAAGAAAATCCGTGTTAAGCGAAGTTGTCCAGGAGACATGGAGGCTGACAAACAGACTCACAAAGGCCGCAAGCCAAAGGCTTGCTGAAAAAATCACCTGTTTAAACACTTTAAACGCATATTTTAGGGGCAGAACAGGGACCTTCCCATAATAAAAACACCCTTAATAACTGGAAACTCTAACAGACATTTCTGAGGATTCAGAGCACCGTGACCCAGTACTGGATAAGTGGTTATGGATCAGGCTGGGCTGGCCATCTGGCATATGGGCCATTGGGGTTGGGAGCTGGCAAAAACGATCATGGGAGCCTCGCCCTCCAATTGGCAAATTTTATCATAGGTAGGCAGGGCAAAAGTCCAGGACCGATTTTGAAACCTAGTTCAGTCCTAGTTATGGGATCCGGATGTTCAGTAAAAGCACAAACTTTTAAGTTAACAAACAGCTCTTTGACAACACAGAGTATATATGAACATTGCTCAGTGTAATTAAGCGATAAGTTAAGATGGAATTCGAGGAAGCTTGGTGCCCATGCATTTTTAACGACGGCAGCACTGATCTCTCTTTTCATAATGGAATACACCATGGTTTCCACTTTCTCAGGAAAGACTGACCGTGCATAATTAATATGCGTGCAGCAGACAGAGAGAAACACGCAAAAGTGCCCCCATGTTTTCCAGGCAAATTTCCCACGAGCTGCACATCTGTCACCTGAAACATTGCAATTTTTTTCCTTTACGTTTCATTTACTTAGCTGCCGTTTTTACCCAAAGCGACACAGATTAAGATTTGTTTGAGAAAGCCAGTCCTTGGAGTAACTGGGGCTTTAGGGTCTTGTCCAGGGGTCCTCTGGTGAAATCACTCTGCCGACTCTGGGATGTGAACCAGCGACTTTAGGCACACACCAGGATCGTGGTCATGCCACACCTGGGAACCGGCAGGCCTGGCCATGAGGGAAGGTTTTTTATCAGCATTCAAAAGGAAGGTCCGCTTCAAACTCAATAGCTGCAGGCATAGGTGAAATATATGCTTCTTTCAGCAGAAAAGATGGACCGAATCATCTAAATAAGACAATATGGTGGACAATCTCCAAACCCCAAGATCGGGGTCATTCTCAGGTCCGAGTGACTTATAAAGCTGCTTGCTTATAAACACCTCAGATTCACAGCAAGACACAGACAGCTTCCATACTGTGCTCAGTAGAAATTACTCCACCAGTATATTTACTGCCTATTCAAGCATGGCTATATCCAAGTTACTGCAGGTCTAATTAACACGACTGATTGTGCAGGTGTATCCTTTCTCTGACAAGCCACATAAAAGATCCCATAACCTAGATCCAGAGGAGCTCGTCAAGCACGTTTGCTAAAGTTTGACAAAACTGAAGGTGACAATCCGAAGATCACAGATTTCACAAGAAAAATAACAGCGTGGGTTTACATTAAATGTAAGGCTGTCAGGTGGTCGGTGAGTGACACAAAATCCATTGTTGCGGTAGCTGGCCCTTTTTCAGATGGAAATCCTGAAGATTGGTTATGGAAGCATGGAATCTTTCAGAGTAAATGACTATATGGACACGCAGCAGGCTGGTGAACAACTAGGACATCAGCCTCTCCACCTAGGATGCACTTCAAATGCCAAAGCTAAGTTTAAACAATGAGCTGCAAACATTAACAACACAGGGCGCCACAGACTTACTAAGTTATTGGCCATGGATGCTCTTGGTTGCTTAATGAACTTATTGCTTATACTATTATTATTATTCTCTCTAGAGAAAAGGTTCTGCCAGATATCTAAGCCTGAAATTGTGTATCTTTCCAGAAGAAATTTAATATTCAGGTTGCAATATTACCCTGGAAATGGAGCAAACCTCGAACTACCATGACACAGTTGTTCTGTAAATCGTGAGAGTTCTTATTGTGCGGGTTTCTCGGCAGGGAAAAAGTCCCATTTACGAAATGTCAGATCCTTATAGTCCAACTCACCAGTGCTTACACTCTCTTCCCCCAATTGCTCATACAACCCATGGGAATTCCTGTCTTCCATGTATAGATCCTACTCAAATCCTGATGCTACATGTAGACTATGGCCTCCTGCACTCTGCATAAATGGTCATAGCCCATGTTAATGCGACCTCTCAGTTTACCACAGGAGATAAAAGCGATGCAAACATTAAGCAAACACAGCGCACCAAAACTGGACACCTGATACGTGGCCACTTCATACATTGTTATTTATACGAATGTGACCTGAATCGCATGACTGAGCGAATGACTGTTTGCCCTCAGTGAATGTTAAAATGGGCCCTTCGTCAATCCCAGACTGGAACAACATGGTGCGATGAAGTCACTGACCTGTGAGGCCGTGGGGGTCTGTGCACTGTCATGGAGGGGCAAGATGTATCACCAGATCTGAACTGTCCTTTTCAGACTCACCAAGGGGTCAAGCATCATTAATCCAAAGAAAGTACTCCTCTTTAATTAACAATATAACTCATTTTATTCGCTTGTTTTTGATCATATTAACTGAAACTCATAAGAAAACTTGTAACTACAGCTCAAGGTAGCTAGACTGCCTGAAGAGACGTTTTCCCAGAGGCATACCAGGTCTGGAATAATCCGATTAAATGAGACTGAGTGTGAGGATCTGTGCTCTCCGCAGACGGCTGGCCGGGCCCTCTGGGTGAAGCTGCTGAAGTAGGCCACGGCTCAGCCTGTTCTCGCAGTGCAGGCTCTGCTGGAACTTTATCTGGGTGACCCAGCTTCTACTTATGTGTCTGACAGCATCAGACTGCAATCAGATTTTAAGGAGTGATAATGAATGAGAACAAAATTTGCCCCGACTAAGGTGTATAATCATTTAGCATACAACAATTTCAACCTCAAAACACATTTTGTGACGTTATAGTTCGCTGTCTTTCATTCCGGTTGTTTTTCATGTATTTTAGCTTACTGGTGGGCATCTGTTCAACCATTCAGACACTCTTCACATGAGATTTCAAATTTCATCACCTGCAGTGTGAGACGTGTCATGTTCTGCACTACAGGTTTAATTTTCTAAACAGCCGAAGGTTTCAGGTTCTACACCACCATTGCTTTCTAGTTCTATCCCACTATCGTTCTCACGTTCTACATTACTTTTGGTTTCAGTTTCTACATGACTGTTGGTCTGAGGTTTTCCTCCACTGCTGGTTTCACGTTCTAACCCACAGTTGTTCTCGTGTTTGACACCACTTTTGCTTTCTATTTGTACCACATCAGTGGTTTCAGATTCTCCACCACTGTTGTTTTGAGGTTCGCACACCACATTTGGTTTTAGGTTCTATATTGCTGATGGTTTCATGCTTTATATCACAATTGGTCTCAGGTTCTATCCTGCTGTTGGTCTCAGGTTCTCCAACGCCTTTGGTCTCGGGTTCTCCAGAGCCTTTGGTTTCAGGTTCTACATCGCCATGGCTTTCAGGTTACCATGTGCACCCTGAGCTCAAGCTGTGCTGCCCCCTACCTGTTTGGCTGAGTTGCGACGTACTCCGGCTCTTCCTCGACAGGCCCACCATCGCCCCGATTTTGGCACCGAGGCTAGAGCGTCTCTTCTTCTCCTCCTCATCCGCGCCGCCCAGGGCTGTGTCTGACTGGCTGCCGTCATGCCGCTCCAGGCGGTACATGTCGCCACCAATGCTGGTGCTCTTCGTCATGTTGGCCCCAGACGCACCCGCCTGCCTGTTTTTCATTTTGGATGCAAAGTCACTGTCAGCAATGACGGGATAAAGGAGAAATAAAGGAAGGGGGAGTCAGAGGAAGAGAAGGACAGGGGTATGGAGACAGATGGGGGAGGATAGGGGCAGGAAAGATACGAGATTTCAGCTGAAGGAGCGTGGACTACAGGATAGGCTGGTCACGGTGCAGGGTTACAGGGATGCAGGGATGCAGGGGGGACCGTGACACCCTGCGGACATGCAGACTAATGTGCATCCTTTCAACATGGACCTCCATGACTGAGCATTCCAGCGCGACCCCCTGTAGGAATAAGGGGGAAGTCCCCTAACCATCCAGTTACTCAGTATTTACATACAGCTAAAGCTGGAGTGAAACCAGCTGACGTGAAGCTAAAGTGGAAACCCACATCATTCCTTTAAGACGGACTCTAATGAGAATTTAAGCCCAGGAGACAGACAGGGTGAAAATAAGTTCCACTTATTATTTTTAAATCACAGGAGAAAAAGGTGTTAGGTAACTGTGATCACCTCCAAGTTGAAGGCCTCTACTGTCACAGACCTCCTCTAATAAGGAGGATTGCTGACTGATTCATTTGCACAGAAATAAGGTCCCTGTTAGGGGGCCCAGGATGGCAGGTGTGACTCTGACACCCCACTCATTACTGCAGAGATGCCAGATTGGTGGGAGGTGATGACACAGCTGTCAAGAAAATGTATTCATATGGGAGAAACACAGCTGAGAAACACAGACATCCATATCTACCTTTCCTGTCCAGGGTCATCTAATGGGAAATTGCACCCTGGACAGGATGCCAGCCCCCACACAGAGCACACAGCATGCCAGCGTTACATATCCTCAAGATGTTTACACAAACACAGGGAGAACATGCAAGCTCCACATGCAGGCCTTGGGTCCAACCCAAACACCCAAAACACATGCTACTCACCCTAAGTGAAAGTACACGACACAAAACACACAGGAAAGGCATGGCTGCCCTTAAAGGGCCAGGCAACGCTTTTCAGGAGACGGGATTCCCGGTACGTGGGGAGAGACTGAGCCCTCTGATAACCATCATGAGGAGTTGTGTCTGAGAAACATCAAGTTAAACCAGTGGCACCACAACAGCGAGCTGCACTTCTGAATGGTACTGGAAGGTTTCATTCTCTAACACAGCAGGAAAACTTATTTCCCAGCTCAACATATGGAGAATTGTATGTGTACGATTTTTCCACCATCAAATGTGAGTTTCTGCAGGCCAGCAATCTGAAGGGCAGGGTTTCACTGGAAGATCTTAGGAACAACAAACCAAATGTCCTTGAATGGATTGCAAAAATACTGATCCAGTCCTACTGAGATGCTGTGGAAAGATTTCTAGTCTGCTGCCAAGCACCTCAATGAACTCGAGCCAACCTGCTGGGCACAATTGGCGAGAAAGATTGCCTGCTGGACAGAGTGGAGACCAGCCATCCGTGTGGCTGAGCTCTGCCTGGCTAGCATAGCTAACCCCAGCACCTAGGTCTAGACGTTCTGGCATTGCTGTGCTTGCATGAGGGTAGCACTTTGACACCTACGAACCACTATTCAGGTCAAGTTGTGCAACATTTAAACAGCCTATATACAGCATGGGAAAAGGGTATTGTTAAGCTAGAGGTTTTATTATGTATGGCATATTAGCATAGCATGTGTATTATTTGCTGTCATCCTGGTACCTCCTCCATCGGTCACTGTGACCATGTTCTCAGGACCCAAGTTCCACAGAAGTGACTCTGCTTTTTCTGAAGTACTGCTGAAGCAGAAGAACTGGTAACCGTGGCCAAAGATACTGCTGAGAAGGTCTTCATCAAAACTGAGTCTTTAGCCTCAAAGTACAGTGATAAGAAAAAAAAAACAGCAAGACTGAGCAGTGTTATGTATGTCTAGGTATGAGTCCCAAGCAAAAGGTGCTTATCTGGGAAATTTAAAACCATTGTGCTGTTCTTCAACAACACTGAACGGTGAGGAAAAGTTCATCTGACTCCGAATGGGGCAAGGTAAACATTCCTCTTTATGGCACCAGTATCTTGCGGCTCCATCATTAATATCATAATAGAGAGTGAAACAGGTGGACGTCAGACTGGCAAGCGCTCATATAGATTAAGTGTTAAAGCTACTGTATGAGGTTAACAGCCCTTTTCCAGGAAAACCGTAATAAACACCTGAGTGCATTGCCAACACAGCAGCAAGACAATCCCTAAGTAATTCAGCTCACATAGAGGCAGTC
>JAABNX020000053.1:5014333-5049427 GCA_015163995.2 Mormyrus lacerda | reverse complement strand
CACTGCCACCGAGAACCGCGCCGTACCGGAGCTGTACCGCAAACTGCCGCTTTTCCACTGCCACCGAGAACCGAGCCGTACCGGAGCTGTACCGCAAACTGCCGCTTTTCCACTGCCACCGAGAACCGAGCCGTACCGGAGCTGTACCGCAAACTGTCACTTTTCCATTGTAAAGTATGTGAGCCGCGCCTTAATAGCAGTGCTGCAGACCAAATTGAGCGGCTTGCATCATCATCATCTGATTAGTCGAAATGCACAGCAATACCAGTGGTCTGCACAAGGATTATCTGCTCTTAGTTCCCTGCGTTGGCTTCTGGTTAGGTTCAGGACTGACTTCAAAGTTCTCCTACATACATATAAGGCAGTTAAAGATCTAGCACCTGCCTACCTAACAGAATTACAGTCTCAGTCTTTAAATGCAATGCAATGCAATTTTATTTATATAGCGCGTTATCACAACATTACATTGTCTCAATGCGCTTCACATTTCTGCCACATAAATCTCAACTGCAGAACTATTACTTCAGTTTAGCTTACCTGCAACTTAACGTATAGCACACCATAACTATGGCTGCTGGTGCTGCTGTATATGCCATTTTTATCCACTATGCTTGTCCATTAATGTGTCTATGCATGTTCTGACCATTCATGCTCTCTGCTTTCCTTCCCACATGTCCTGGTTCAGTCCCATGGAAGGGTGACATTGTGGATGTGACTTATGAACTTTATCATCATGGGTGCAGCCTTCAATCTGACACCCATCACAGGCTGGTATGAAGAACTGACACAGTGATGGACTTGGGCTTTGACCTTGACCATCGGCTACACCTTGGTTTTAGTTAGCAGGCCCACTCTTTCCTATAATGTTAGCGTGCCCAGATGGGATTGGGCAGCCATTGACCATTGACCTCCAGAAGTTTTATTTCTCCCTATTTGGGAGTTTTTAGTTCCTCTCCTCTATTGTCATCTGGCTATATTTCTTTCATTTCTTTGTCCTCCCTTTTCCTTGTTTTTGTATTACTCTGCATTAGTGATGTTGTAATGCATGACAACGCATCCATGTAAGGCACCTTGGGGCGATCCTGTTTTGAAAGTCGCTATATAAAAATTCAGTTGAACTGAATTGAAATTATCTGAAGGAAAATGCGTATATTCTATATATTATTTATTATTATTAGCATCGCGATGTATTGATGCATTCCCGATAACACAGTGATTCTCACAGACGTGCTAGCAGAAATTAGCACACGGTTAAAAAAAAGAATTTGCACATAGTAAATCATAATGTAATCATAGTAAATCATAAATCATAGTGTTTTAAATCACCGTCGCTTTCCAATCCCTGCCTTTACTGAGCCGACCCTTCTGCAGTGGAAAACCGAAGCGAGCCGGAACCTTGCTTTAACTAGTCTCTCTTTTTGCTATAGCTCAGCTATGGGTCGGTTCCTGTACGCCAGTGAAAAAGCACCTTTATTAAGATCCTGTGAAACACATGATTTAATGCAGGCAGGGAGACATCAGCAAAGTAGCACCGACTTGGGAGACTGTAGCGAGATCCTAAGAGGTGCAGGAGCCGACAAAATCCCTTGTCCTCCACTATGAAAAATGGCTGATGGTCCAGTGTGATCATCTCCGGTATTTTAGTACTTATGTCTTTAGCTTCTGTACTCTGCTAGCTTTTGATATCGCATAAAGTCTCAATATCAGCCAGTAATATTGATCAAGACTGACACATCAGAGCAATGTTGATGGCTTGATTTTTAAGGAGCACTGACCAATACCAATATGTTAACCATATACAGATCTAGCGGACGCTTTTGTCCAAAACGATGTACAAAATATCCAAAATATCATACATCTCTAATAGGACTGGCAACAAAACCAACATGAAGGCATCAGTTGTTAAGACAGGCAGATCAGCTGTGTTCAGCTGTGCATAGTACCTGGCACCTGCCATGTCTTCCTCTGGGGGGCGTCAGAGACCACAAAGACTGTGAGCATTTTATCGTGCAGTCATACGCCAATCATAATAATAACAGAATCATCCACAAGCACATGCATGTTTATATGGCACTTTGAAATATGTCAGTCCCTCTAATATGAGCATCCCCAGATTACCACAAGGAGGGAGCAAAAATGTGGACTTTCTGGCAGGGAGCTGAGAGGGAGCAAAAACGTGGGTCGTCTGTGGGTCCCGGAGGACCGGGTTGGAAAACACTAGTGCAGAGTCACTGCCGGAGCCACAGAACATGGCAGACCCAGCACTCAGCTACGTGAAGTGCTTATGGCTAACCCGCTAACCCTTTAAGAGGGTCAGCAATTGGGGCAGGACAAGGGTCTTGCTCAAAAGTGAAATCACTATATTAGGATTTGAACTTGGTATCTTCCAATCAAAACAGTTCAGTTCCAGAACCAATATTTATAGCTTTCATCTAGTTGTAGTTTTTGATTTTATTTTTGTATCTTACCTTATTTCAGTTTATGAAACTGTTCCGTTATAGTTTTAGTTTGTGTTTATGATAATAACCCTGGTTCAGAGGGCCCCACTAGGGTCAAGCCCTCCTGAAGCCAAACCCCCCCCAGGTGTTCATCCAGCACATGCTCACTCTGATTGGTGCGTCTGGCCGACAGAAGCGAGCCTACCTTTCTCGCTGTAGGACTCGCTCTCGAACTCGATGTCGTCGCAGCTGGTGTATTCGGGGGTGGTGGCCAGCTCATCCTCCGAGCTGCTGAAGGACGTTTGCCTCATCCTGCCCCCCCTCCTACCCCTGTGCGGGCGGGGCGGAGGGGGACGTACCGACTCAGACTGGTCCGAACTGAGCGAGTCGTTGCGCGGCACACCATCGGCGTGGTCAGCCCGGGGTCGCCGCAGGGCCGCACCCGGGTCCAGGTGATGCCGGCGATCGGAGGGGTGTGGTGAGGGGGGGCTGCGTTCCGATGTTCTCTCGGCAGAGCGACGCCGCACCAGGGGCCCATGCGGCTCGTCCAGCTCAGTGTAGGCTAGCGACACGTCGCTATGGCGACGCTCATGCCGCACCCGCGACACCTCGGCCTGCATGCGCATCTGCTCCTCGTACGGCTGTGGCTTCACCGGGTAGCGCGCCAAGTTGGGGTCGCTACGGTAACGTGCCTGGTACTCCTCCTGGCGCCGCCGCTGCACCTCGTAGTCGCTCTGCGGCCCGCCTAACTCTTCATCCAGGGGGGAATCCTGTGAGTGCCAGCGCCCCCAGCGGTCCTGGTACTCCCTGCGGCCTCTGTCCACATCCTCATACATCCGAGAACCCCGGTAGGGGCCCCGACCCCCGTAGTCGGACGGTGACCTGGGCCGCCCCCCTTCCGCTGGGGCATACTGCAAGGTATCTGCCCTCCCCTCCCTTTGGTCGTATTTTTGGTTTGGATCCCTGGATGCTGACGGGCTTCTGTTCCTGTCAATCAAAGACAGACGGCCAGTGAGGAAAGGGGGTGGGCTGATATCTGTTACCACACAGTAAACAAACAGCTGTTCCTAGCACTTGATATCCTGGTACTTTAACAGTTAAATACATCTCTGAGTAGTTGCTGTGCTCTCTGACACTACTGTCATCTAACCCACAGTACCAACATCACATCTAGTCATGTGGACATAGTGTCATTACACGTGTAAGGAAACCGCACTTGGGCTCGGCGCCCCCTGTTGGCCTTTTATAGAGGTACAGCCCAGGTCCAGCATCCAGATTGCAACCTGAGTCAGCACGATATCTAGCACAGCGGAGACAGCAAAGTAGCCTGGCTCTGGGCCCTGGTGACTGGCAGGTGTCCCACACAGACCTGGGTGACAGTGACACAGTTCACAGCCTCCGCGGAGGATGAAGGATGTGTACGTAACAGCCATATGCTCTGTGCTCTCTGGCGCTACACCGCAGCCTTGGCAGGGCGAAAGAAAAAGTGACACCGTGCAGATTATAAGATTTAAAGCACAATTAATGCTCTTTGTGTTTGACCTGTGATTCGCGGACGATCAAGGTACCGGCTTGCATGCATTTTAACTAAGGGAATTTAAAAAGATGGTTCTCGTGAAGATAAGGTCTGTCTCAAACTGCATAATCCGGGGTTGTGCCTCATCACATCTTCAATTATTCATCAAAGTCTAACATTAGCTCACATTTTCACCCTAAAAAGGTAACGCATTCTTCATCCGGCACATTCCAAGAATATCCGAGACGGCCATCCTTCATGTCCCACAGCATGATCCGGGTCACAGGTCTCAACCTGCGAGCCTCAGCTGCCATAGCATCTCCTGCCCAAGTGGGATTTGGTGAATAACATGTACATTTTGAACTTAGCTTAGTGGCACCTTGATAGGATACATCAGTAATTAGTCCCAGTGTCGATTTTCGGCTAGAAAACTGACCCAGGCACGACAGAGTAACACGACCCCCCTCATTTACTGCCCACATTCACCCTCCACTTGTCCACACAGAGACAGAAACAACACCAGCATCTCCAAGGTGGATGCTGTATATTTAACTCCCTGCAAGCTCAGCAGGGTCCTCCAGCCTCTGAGCTCCCCCACAGAACCCCCTGCCCCCCATCACCAACACCCTCTACCTCCCTTTCTCCCCTCTGCTCCCCCAGCGTACTCACACTCTCTCCCGCTGTGACTATTTCTCTCTGAACCAGGCTCTGACCTGCTAAATGCATCATTTCCAATGAAATAGCAAACACCGGAAAACTGAAAAACGAAAGCTTTATTTGCCTGCACCCCCTGGCCCTGCAGCATTCCTGAGCTACAGCTAGGGGGCGACCTGCCCCACAAGAAGACCTTCGACAGGTCGCTACACACGTTTCTCTGCACGCAGCGTTGGCTTCAAACGTGATTTTCAGAGATTAGCGCAGGAACTCGTATGCTAAGCGTGCCCTAAGCTCGCCTGAACCAGCCGTCAGCACAGAGGAGCACAGCGCTCCCTGCGGGCGGAGATGTACCTGTACACCAGCCGCTGCACTTCCGGGGATCGCCGGGCATCTTGTGCAGGCCGACGCATCAAATCTCAGAGGCGGCCAAAGCCGCATCCAGCGCCTGGGGAGAGTCACGTCCGCAGCAGTGCGAGCTGGACGGGCCAGTAGGTCGAGCTCTAACTGGCATGGCACCGGGCCGGCTGCCACCGAGATCCTCCAAAGCAGGGTGAGCCGCCGCAAAGCATGCTGGGAGCTCAGAGCAGGGTCACACCATAATGTAGTTACCATGGGCCGTATTTAGCTGGAGGTCAGGCGAGACTTTAGGCTGCAAGGAGGATTAGGGGACTTAGCTGATTAGCGACTGGCTGCCAGTTACCGGGCGGCAAATGCAGCAGCAGCACCGGGACTCTTACACTAAAGGCTCGTTATCCTTCATCCTGCCAACGTGACACCTGACTGACCCACGAGCACAAAGAGCACAACCAAGGAGCTGACACTGTCCTGTACCACCACCACATCCTGGAACCTCCGATAAGAAAGGAACAGAACTGGTGCCAAGCGGACGGCGCCAGCGAGATCTCCACCTGGGCGCTGGAGGGTGAGGCGTTTATGCCGGCCCAGATTAGCACAGAACAAGGAGAAAGAAAGTCGTTGATTAAATGTGATTAAGAAGGGATGGCTCCGTCCCAGAAGGGGGCGCTCACGGCCCTCTGCCAGACATGAAGGGCCAATCAGGGAGCGGGACTTTACAGGAAAGGGAATTCAGAAGTCTGCCCAACAGAGGACACATGTCTATCATTGGTTGAACAGAGTAGAGGGTGGGGGTGCTCAGAGACACATATGGTCAGTGGCACAGCAGGGATTTGCCCAGAAGTGAAAGCTCCACCCAGAGCAGCCGGGTGATTGTCAGATCCCTTCCAGAAAAATCCATCAAATCCACTCTGTTTGGCTGCTAATAAAGCTCTCTCTCTCTCTCTCTCTCTCTCTCTCTCACACACACACACACACACACACTATCTCTCTCCCTCTCTTTCCCTGTATATTTTAGCGTAATAAAGGAATTTCACATTTTTTCCCCCTTGTTGTGAAGTAGCCTCATTGTGCTGAAGGTTAATAGTTATAATCTGAGGATGGGACTTGAAAACACAAGCAGAAGCTACAGCAGAACAGCGATCTCACTAGTCAGACACACGCAGGCGCACAGGGGACAGCCCCAGAGTTCAGCCACAGGACCCCAGGCATCGGCCCAAAGAGCATTCCAGATGGAAGCCACAGGAGACACCATGACACCGTATGTTTCAAGCAGCATCGTCCACCACTAAGCACATCGCCACCTGCAGGCTGGCCCCTGCAATTACATTTTTATAATTCTCCAGAGCCAAGAATGATCAAAATGGGGTACGGTTTTTGCTTTTGTCAGAAGATAAACTGAGCGCTTACAACTGAGAACAAGCATGGAGTTGCAGATTTCCAGTGTTTATTTGGGCTATGAAATCAACTGGATGACAAGTTGATTTGCCTGTTGAATCAGCAGAACCAGTTATAATGATATGATTCACTGACAAGATAGATAAAACCAACCAGCCATCCATCATCCAGCTGCTTATGCAATACAGGGTGGTAGAGAAGACATAAATAATGATCTGACATTTCACTTGTGCAGGGAGACCGTCCCAAGTGGCGACCATCCCCCCCAGTGACACACTGGCACCCCCCAGCTGTCAGGCGGCCTCAGATTCGGGTGCCTCCCACACATCAGCTGTATCTCCCTGCTCGCAGAGCTAGCCCCCCCCCCCCACCCAGCACCTCCATAAACGGCTGGCTCATTTTCACATGCTGATATGTAAGGTGTGAGAGGCTGCAGATGACACTCCAGACGCCTCCTGCTTGAGCCTCGGAGACGCATGGAGGACAGCGTGGTTTAAAACGCCACGATTATTCCAACTTATATTCTCACGCACAATCTATATAAAACCCCATGGCCCCACAAACCTGGATGTAAAAATAGTGATTGTTATTTATCATACATATAATAATAAGGCATCTATCCCATTGCCAGAGAACAACCAGGATAGAAATAGGAAAGCAGAGTAAAGCTTTAATAATCCCCCTGTGGGAATTCTTGTTTCCCCGTCTTGTTCTCCGGGGGACACATATATGCAAGGACAGCAGACTTAGGGTCACAGTGAAGGGCCAGCCGCTTTGTGACTTCCAGGGAGCTGGGGGTTAAGAGCCCACGGACACGAGACTGCTGCTCAGGCCGGGCTGGAACGGGCTCCAAGGCTTAGTCCGCTGAGCGGCCCCAACACATGACAACTTGTTTAGCGTCACCAGTTGATGTGACCGCAGGAGGAGACCCACATGCACAGGGAGGTCGTGTGAATTATACTCTCATACTCTGTTCACTAGAGCCACTTTAAAACCGACATTTACTCAAAAAATTTACAATCTTGAATGCTGGCTAGCAAACTCAGCTATTCACTAATGACTTTAAAGTTAGATCGATATACATCAGAGCTTCCCTTCTCACATGTCCTCCCGTGCCGTTTGCTGGGTTGAAGCTGCATCATCTGGCCAAGATGACAGTCATACACCTGTCCGCCTTGTCACTTAACGGCACGACGCTGGCTCGCGGAATTCACCTGTACGGATTCCAGCTCTGGGGCCGATCATCAAGAAAAATCACACTGAGAAGAAATGACACAGCCAACCTGAGGCTGGTCTAGACACCATAGAGAAGAACCACCCAGCCCAAGGGATCGACCTGGCTGGGGCCCCTGAAGGGCCACAAACCTGAGAAACTAAAGCACCCATTCCCAGGCCCCCAGCCCCCCACAGCTTCTCACCTCTCGAGGGGAGATTCATCTAGACCAGTGTGTCTCAGCACAGAGCCGTTTTTGAGGGAATCCTGCCGGTGCGGCCCGGACGGCCGGCCTCTGTCCGGTGCCGACCCGTCTCCTGGCTGGCCCTGCAGCTTGGCCTTCTTCTGCTGTGGCACCTCCTCGAGCCGTTGTCCCCGGGGCCCCTCAGTGCTGCCCGGGAACTGAGGCCCACTGGAGCCCCTGCTGTAGAACCAGGCCCCCGACTTGGTGAGGATTTCCTGCTGCTTTCGGCACAAGTTGCACACCCACATCACCTGTGTACAAAGGGGTGAGTTTAGCCTCCAAATAGACAGTTTGCTTGCATCGTGTAACCATTCACTGTAGTCATGCAAATACATTTAGAATAAAACATCAAGACTCTACAAACCAGGAAAACAGATTATGGACTATATCTTATTCCAGCATCCCCCAAGGGCCTGCCTGCCTCTATTGTACTGTATGTGTGTTTAGGGAATCTGAAGGGCTGTCGAGTTTGAAACCAGAGCAGGTGGTGGCTTTCACAGCAAACAGGATGTTACCTAACCATAGTACATGTCATTGCTGAGGCCTGCAGACCGAAGAAGTCCTGGCTGTGATACTGTGATACTCCCAACAATACTTCAAACCACCATACTCCTAACGATACTGCAATCCATGGAACTTGTAACAATGCTTCATATCATAATACTCCCAAAAATATTCCAAACCACGATCCTCCTAACAATACTTCAATCCACAATACTCCCACCAATACTCCAGACCACGACACTCCAAATAACCCTCCAAACCACTACAATCCCAGTGATACTCTAAACTATAAAACATAAAAATAACGATACTCCAAATGATGCACTCAAACCACAACACTCTAAATGCACTCTAGCCTACCAAACTCTACTGGTATCATTACTCAGCATTTTTATACATGGAAATGCCAGCAGAGGACACTGAGCACCTCCACAAAGCAACAATGTCAGTCAAAGGAGAACAAGGTGAGTGATAACAGACAGTACGACAGGCCACACTCAGGCGTCGAGCCAGAAATAAGCGCATGCCGAATTCACGACCGTCCGGTATCGTGAGAATCGGCATTAACACACAAGGTCACAGCCCTTGGGCAAAGAGCCAGGACAGAGTGGACAGCAAACTGATGGCTTTCTGAAAGAGTGTGGACACTGTGACAGATTGCCACCTTTCTCCGCCTTTGGGGACAGTCAACCCATTAATCCCACAATAAGGCGGGAACGGAATCACCGAAGCAGGACTTCGTCACGTAAGGATCCTCATGAAGCAGCCAAAGTGCACAGAAATGTACTGAACAGCGGATCCCAGACCGAACGCATAAAGGAATAATTCACAGGCGTCATGCTTTAGTAATAAGCACATTTCACTGATGAAATGCATCCATTTCGGCTCAACAATGAAGTGAGAAACTCACTCTGGGCTAGACGATGAACAAAAACCAGGTGGCACGGAATGTAAATTAGGGACTACATGGGTTTAACAAAAACAGGGTGGAGGCAAAAATAAAACTGGTGCAAGCATCAGATCACGGAAAGAGTAGAATGGAGGCCGAGTGCGGCCTTCAGGGCCTGGGCATGTTTAGGGGCGGCGTGTGACTCAGCCAGTCAGGCTGCCATGCCCGTGGTCAGAAAGTCATTGGTCCAAATCCCAGAGTCAGCAGAGTGGTTTTACTGTTGGGCCCTTGAGCAAAACTCTTAATCCTGAATTGCTCCAGGGACTGGCCGAGCCTGCCTTCCCAAAATGCATGCCTGCTAAGTATTTTAAATCTACTGGGGCAAGTGAAAGGAGGGAAGGTATCATATAAGGACCAAGGATATCCCCCCCCCAACCCTGCCTCAAAAAAAAAATATTTAAAAAAATCATTCTACTATTAGCCAAATATGCAGCAGCAGAGAACACTGTGGTTTTCATTTGGGCTTCGGGACCAGGGTAAACGTGCACAGCTAGATGCCTGAGGAGCAGGACCCATCAGCCAGGTGCGTGTGTGCGGTATCACCCCCGTGGTGTCGCGGCGGGCGGGCTGGCCGTGTTCACGCCGTCTCACCCGCTCCACACGTGGCCCATAAAGATTTAATGAGCTGCTAATTTTAGAGGGGAGCAGCTGAATGGACCACAGACACCTCCGGGTTTAAGATCCATGTTCGAAGACATCCATAATTAAGAAGTTAATGCTTATACCCAAGTAGGTACCCACCCTATCCAAGCCTTTACAGAGGTCACTGGTAAATGCCCTGTTAAATGAACTGTTAAAGCACGAATCCATTCATTGTTCATGAATATAAATCAACATCATTATCAAATTGCTCAATTTGCAGTTAAAATTGTAAAAGTGTATTTTCCATTTATACAATCCTACATTTTATTAAAGATAGATTTCGAAACGGTGATTGCAAATAGACGCTTTATTAAATCGAACTGTGAATGTGGTTGTTTACTTGTAAACGCAGTGTTTACGCCTGAAATGGCCAGTATTATTTTCATATCTAATCGGCCTAATTTTGATTTAACCCGAAGGTGGACAAACATAAAGCAGAAACTCATTATTGTATTATATTTTTAGGCACCGGGCAGGTCACACTAAGTCTTCAAATGCGTGCATTTCATGAAAAAACGCTTCATTTATAATTATCTTTAATCTATCTTAAATTTCTATTTTCCGATGCGTTGAGAAATTATATTTGTGTGATCACATATTCGCCCGTCGGAACAATACTAATACTTAAAATAGTACGATCGTGTCCAATAATATATACATCAAACTATTTGCAAATTATTCTTATTTCACAGACCACTACTAGCTAATAACTACTAAATACACAACGTTTAATATGACGACAATAAGAAAGAGAACGAAAATAAGAGAAATAATTTACGCAACAAAAATCAGTTTTGTGATCGGATAAAAATTCTGCATGGATGTCTAAATATGCTACATATTTAGCATTAAAGCCCAGTTTAAACACGGTACACGGTACACGTACGGTGACCCATTCATGCATCTCCTTACATGATACCGGCGGCTCCATGCTGCCTCCCCCGGGAGGGACCCCCGAGCTTCACCGCAGGCTGGGAGACGCTCAGTACCGCGGACAGCTCCAGGCGCTTCTCAAGGCTCTCAAAGCACAGTCACTCCGGCTCAAAGGAGGTCTCTATCACCCCTGACTACAATTCAGGCTCATAAGCAACAAAAACCAAATGAAGGCATCTTGCAAGACTTTACGCATTGCTGCTTACTGATAAGCAATATATTGTAAGCGAGAGGGACTGTAGTAATGTTTTCGCTATTCGTCTATTACTAGTTATGTCCTCATCTATAATAGATGGAGGCGTTACTAGTCTGCCATTGAAGCCAAGTGCAGCTCATTAAGATTGCAGAGCGTCCCTCGCAATGCCAAGCGATCCAGGTCCCCCAACAAAACGCCTGTGGACAGCGAGGTTTCCGCTCCACATCCACGCGTAGAAGATGGAAGAAACACGGCCCATCTGAACTGGGGGGGGGGGGGGGGTGGCTGCCCAGACGCCAGTACGCGTGGACGGCTCGCTTCCACATTTCCACAGCGTTTATTGTGTTTCTGTTCCAGTTCCTTTTTGTCTTTGTTAGATTCGTTTGATTTTTGTGCCGAAATTTGGTCAACCTGTTTTTAATGTGCACTGTAATTAATTTTTATTGATTATAAACCATTCACTACGCCCAGAGAAAGAGAGAGGGTGCCATCTATTTCTAAGCCATAGCACCGATTCTCTGAACCACACACGCAAGCTTGTCTTTCGTTTGTACTGCACATCAGACGCGATTCTAGGATTTGGCCCTATGGGGACTCAGCCTCAAAGAAATACAGGAGGAAATCGCTAAATTGATTTAGAATAATAATTCTTCATTAGGGGCTGAGACAAAAATAAGGTCTGGGGTGTAAAATCGCCTATATTGCACATGAGATAAAATTGAAAATGAAAGCTAGCGAGTCCAGATGAAATGCGTCCGGGATGTAAGTACGGGATGATGCAGCCTGACGTTGGGTGACCATAGCATCTTCTCGCTTCTCAGGCCGGGAATCACAGAGCTGATGAGAGCAACGTCTAACCCCTGATCAAACAACCTGCTTCTTTTACTGTATATATAGGCTGATCACAATTCGTCCATGTAAATCGGACTGGCACACTGATAACCGCTAACCACAGATAATCTATCCGTTTGACAGACGCAAACAGAGCGCTAATGCAGCCGTTCAGACAGACAGTTTTATTGCGCGGTGAGACAGGATGTTGCTCTCAACTGTAATCAAGCGCACAATCCTGAGGAAGTCTAACTGGATAATTCAATAAATTCTCTTGTTCCACCTAATACGCGTTGTTTCTGACCACACAGGATTCCTGCACAACATAAATTAAAATTCACTCATTTGAATCCTGCATTCCTAGAGTATGCGCAATATTCTTTGACTGACACTAAGGACTGAAATATTTATGGAAGTTCAAAGAACGCGATCTGTCTCTAAGCACCGGATGGACAGAAAGCACTGCTTTACCAAGTGTGAAACGGCACAGAAACCGGACTGTGCTCCTTTCGAGAGGTAGCGACACCAACTGTGTTCATTTATAGATGTGCTTTAGTCTGGATTTCCAGATTTCCCCCCGAAGACAATTAACACGCTGTCACTTTCTGAACTCAACAGGGCGCAGTGACAATGTCAGATTAAGTCGTATTAGGATTTGGCGTGGAAACACTGAGCGCATGAAGATGACTGGAGGAAGTAACAGAACATTCTAGAAAAAAAACACCTGAAAAGCGTAGAACACAGCGGTCCCACGTCCTTGAAGTTCGTCTCGCCGTGTGCTGAACAGGGGCAAACACACAGACACATTAGCCACTAGGGCCTGAAAGAGAATCGTGTCATTCAGCACCGCTGCAGGGCAACCCAATCCACGGCCCACCGGACCACGGGGACACGTGCCCGGCAACCGATAACATGGCTCAGCACCATCTTGCCCATCTGGTCGGCGGATACCGACTCCGTATCCGACCGCACGGCCAGTGCTCCATGGGACAGGAAGGGACAGGAATGAGTCCCAGCAAGTCAGCAGGGCTTTTAAAAATGCATTTACGGCCGTCCCAGGCAGCAGCGAAAGAAATGCTTTTAGAAATTCAGGAAATAAACGATGATCATCTATCATGCATCCAGCATGAATGATTATTGCGCACACTTATGGGTTTCGAGAGCTGATTCCGTCTCACGCTTCGCACTGCGCCCTCTGTATCACACAGGGGTAACGTTACCCTGCTCAGAATGGTCCAGCGCAGACTGAGTGAGCGCCTTTCCTTTGTGCTGCCCCCAGGGGGCGCCAAAGTTAAGAGCAGCGAGGTGACTGTTGGCACCTTCTTTTTAGCTTTGTAAGATAGGTGTATCTATCTCTTATAAAGCGTAGAAAACACAACTTGCAACTTTGTCAAATTGTAATTGGCTATGTTTCGGATTCTGATAAAATCTAAGCCTCTGGCTTGTGACTGCAGACCCAACATCCATTCGGGAGACAATCTGTCAGCATCTTTATCGAATTCATGAAAGATCAAACTCCACCACAGGGCTGACAGACAGAGGGGGCTATAGAGATGCCAGTTCACTTAAAGCACAAATTATCACTGGGCAGAGATCAGATCCAACAACGTGCAGGTATGAATCTCAGCTCAGTTTGCGCCTGGATGCACAGACAGCCCTGAAGCAACATTAGCTGCCATGTGTTTTGTTAATTTCAAGTGAATTATGATGCTGACTGTCAGTATGTCTGTATTGCAGGGGAGAGTGAAACAGATACATTCATTAGGGAAACAGACACATAGACAGGAAGATATAAACAAAACTGAAAGGAGAAAAGGAGATTCGCTAACCACTTTGTCCTCCTGTTAGGTCCCCGGTGGCATGGAGGCAGCAGAAGAAGGGGGAGGGGGGCAGAGAGGGAGCAGCGTGAATGAAATCAGCACGTTTGGACACGTCATTCTGTGATACAGCAGAGAGGGGGCGGCTGAGAAGCTGGGTTCAGCAGAAATCGGTCACATGACGATTGCAGTATTGAGAAGGGAATAAAGAGGAGAGAGAGGGCCTGCAACAGTGCAGCAGAAAGGCATTCTGGGTATGCATGCATTCTATGAGACTGGCTCCCCCATGTGGCCACTCACAGATAATACTAAGGAAACATTTGTTTTATTTATAATGTAAATCTAAATAATGTATATCGATCAAATGGTGACACAGAGGGGAAATATTCTCTCTTCTTTATCCTGAAATGGACACCGTATAAGTAAAACAGTTCAAGGAAGCATCAAGGAAGCCGCAGCCTATCAGGCATGAACCCAGACAAAATATCAAGGCCGCACATGTGTGCAGGTCAGGAATCAAAATGAAAACGTCCACAGAGCGGAATTGGCCAAGCAACTCATTCTGGAAAGCTCAGTCGAGTCAGCCCTGGCCAATCTCCCAGCCAATCCTTACTATTTATAGGCCAATTATATATTTAAAGAATATTATTTAAAGAGGAGTTTCGCAGTGGAAGATAGGTGTTTCAAACTAGATTAAAAAAGTTGAGGCATTCACAAAGATAATTAAATCAAATTTAATGTCTGTGTAATTTTATTGTGAGTAGAGACGCAGTGATATAATTAACCCTTGAGATTTTATGACAATGTCAAGTTTGAGTTTTTAGGTCCATTTTGTAAAAACTCTGACAATAAAGCTTACATTTTCTAAACAGTCTCTAGCTATTCCAGCAGTGTTTGCTATATTGAATGTTCAGTCAAAGTCAAAGAACAGGAAACATGAGAAGCACTTCCAATCAGAAACAGCTTTGTCTGTGATGTGACTTCCGGGTAGGCGGATGTTATTACCATATGCACTCATCTGCACCAACACATTAAGTTTCCAGTACAGTAAATCACAATGAGATATTTAGAGATGTTGTTTGCTTGAACTAAATCACTCAGAATGTCTACAGGCAGCTTTTTACCAATCTGGAGATTGAAGATGGACTGAAGAGAGAGGCCATTTATCATGGGTTCAAGCTGAGAAGGGAAACGAGGCAGGCAGAAGGTGAGCATGGTGAGCTTCAGCTCTGAGGCGGAGCGGAGTCAGAGAATACAAGGGGGCAAGGCGGAGCAGCCAGGAGAGGGTGGAGTGGGGTGGCACAGGTGGAAGGGAGGTGGGGTGCGGTGGAGCAGGTGGGAGGGGCATGGAGTGGGATGGAACAGGGGGAGGGGGTGGAGTCAGGGGAGCCGGTGGGATGGGCATGGAGTGGGATGGAACAGGGAGAGGGGGTGGAGTCAGGGGAGCAGGTGGAACAGGGGGAGGGGGTGGAGTCAGGGGAGCAGGTGGGAGGGGCATGGAGTGGGATGGAGCAGGGGGGTGTGGTGAGGTGAAGCAATGTTGAGAGGCAGGTTCAGCACTGTAGGATGGGGTGGAGCGGTCTTCCTACCTTGTTCGAGCGCAGAGCCACTCGACCCCCACATCGTGCACAGAACTTAGTTTGGCAATAAGAACAGATGTGGCCACATCCATCGGCGAACTTGGTTTTGTGGCAGATGCCACAGGTGGGCGTGTCGCCCTTCTGCTCCGGCTTCAGCTGGGCCTCCTCCCCCAGCTTCTTCACCTGGTCCTTGTACATCTCAAACTGCTGGTGCAGCTTCCTGCAGGGGGCACCGGGGAGCAATGTCAGGGGAAGACACACGCAAGCGTACACAGGCAAACACATCCACACACACACACACACACACACACAATTCTTACAGTGACATCCTCATGAGTCTCATTTGAATATCCACTAGATCTTCAAAACCTCATTCCGGCAAAACTCAAAACCTGATAAAAAGTGAAATTAAAAGCTTTTTAAGCCATTACTGGTGTAAAGGAGTGTTTGATTTGAGGGAGCATCCAGACACTGTTTGTTTCTCATGATTTGCTTTTCAAAATCCACCCTCGCAATGTGAGAAAAACCTGTAAACAGACAGAAGACAAACAGCTGCTGATATACTGATCTGGAGAGGGATGTACTCCTGCGCAAAGGGGAATGAGCGCATGCCCCAGGACGTACTGCGGAGGGCAAGCCTGCCCGTTCACCTCACTTTTCCACACGAGTCATCTCAACAAGCTTATTTACAGCATCAGACAGAGGAAACGCCATAACTAACATACACACAACTAGCACCATAACTCTTTTGTCTCTTTTAGCAGGTAAAACAGATCTTAAAACATCACACAGCCTTTTCCTGAAAGGATAACACAAAAGATTCTCAGTTTTCAGTCTCTGTGCTGCACTGGAGTTTGTAGGTATATATAATTCAACCCCTCCCCCACTCCTACAATATGATGTGAAGTGCAGTTGGTGTGAATAGGAAAGCATGTAAGTCAACAGAAGGGTGGGGCTCACTCTGCCTGTGTCCCCCTCTGCCCTCTCACATCCTGCTGAGGTACCGACCCAGCAGAACCCGCCCTGGCTGGGTGAGAGTGGACAGAACACAGCAAACCTAACAGTTCCTGAGAGACGTTGCCCTCATCTGCAAGACAGCCTCGATGATGACGTCATGCGGGCAAAGATCAAAGGTTTGTGTGGTTCATTCCTGGATGCGGGGGATCTGATGAGTAAATGTGAGTAAGTGGGACGTGCAGAGCAATTTAGGGACTCCACATCTGACCTGGACATTACTTAGTGTGATGTTATTCATTTGAAAGGAATCTGGCACCATGTGGCAGCAAGATGATTGCACAGTTTAGCTCTTTCAGAAGGGAAATGGCACGTGACAAACGCAAAGCACGCATTGGTAATGACACTGTGAAATCCTATAAACACCTCATACAAGCATAAAAGTGTGATTGGTGCTGCTAAAAATCAGATGGTGGCATTATGATAACGAGAGAGAGAGTTTGAGGTTTAGGATCATAAAAACTGAAGGTAGTACGCTGAGTACTAGGGCTGGGGAGCTAACTAGTTTCTGGGGTTCAGACATACAGGTGCCGCCCCCTTGTGGAGGGAGCTGTTTGTGGACGCGCTCGGGCAACACAGCGGATGTGCTTTGACAGTCTTACTTACAGTTCGGGCTCCTTCTCGACTGGGGACTTTTGCTGGGGCTGAAGAACGTTATTTACCAGCTCGGCGATCCCACTAAAGGGAAGCCACCTGTCCAAACAAGCAGACGATAGGTCCTGAGACACGCCCGCACCTCCCCCAGCACTGCCAGGCCAGGTCACATGGCAGGGGTAGGGTTAGTCAGGAGGCCAGGAACAACAGCGGAAACTGAGGCAGCGGAGGAGGGGGAAGCAAAAGCTGTGAGGTGAGGGCCGGGGGGGCCGAGGGGCCGGGGGCCAGGGGGCTGGGGGCGATTCATGTGTTCGCTGGACCGCTACTAGTTTTTCTTGGCCAATTTCAGTTGGTAAACAAAGGAAAGCAAAGTGTAACCAGCTCACACGTGGATGCTGTAAGAGACCGGGTGTAGCTCTTACAAGCCAATCAGGCAGCAGATGATGCACAGCGATATCGGGGTAAGAGAGACCACCCCCCATACCTGAGGAGGCCACGGGAATGACAGGGCACAAAGCGGCAGACAGGCGTGTCTGAGCCTAGAGCATTCTGGGTAATCTGTTACTTACTGTGCTGACTGTGGCTTTGATTCTTCTTTGTCCCTAGAAAGGGAAGTTTGCACAGTTCAGTGCACACACACACATGATGAAAGGTTGAAGAGCACAATATTGACACGAATCCAGGGAAACACCAGAAATAACAAGGCATAACCGAGAATATCGTCACAGTACTATGATGGTTGTGCCTCATGGCTGGACGGGACTCTGACACCCTTAAATGGAATTCTTTTAGGAGAAGGAAGGTTTTTCAATCACAAAAAAATAAATAAATAATAAGATCACCATGGCAATGGGTGCCGCCAGTTACCACTGGGGGGGAAACCTTAGCAACCTGGCTGCAGTCACATACACTTGGTACAGGAGCAGCCTGAAGCCACTGTCACTGAAGCAGGAGTGACAGAAACATCCCCTAACCGTTTGGGGTTTTGTCCCCCTGGTGACCATGCATGGCTCTATTTCATGAGGCACAGCAGATGTGTTCAAATCCACTCGATAACCCCCTCCCCCACTGCTTTGACCTCACGCTGCCTCACTGCATAGACTGAGGTTCTGTCACCTCGTGGAAGATCTAATGGAATAACAAGCTACTTCTGGCCCAGTGGTTCTCAACCTTTTTTTGCACCGTGATCCAATTTTTACCACACCAGCTCAGTCGCGACCCTATATCAAGCATAGGTCTAAATTAACGCTATTATCAAGCGTGCAGTGCACTCTGCAATTTGCGTCCATCAATGCCTATTGCACAAATCTGATTGGATGTGCCAGTGAATTTTAAATTAAGCACCTGTGGTTCGGCTTCCTTGATTGGTTGAGTGTTCAGTAGTTTTGCGCAAAGCAGTTGCACACCCAAGACCGATTTATATAGGTTAACTCTAGGATTGGGACTTGGAAATCTGATCGTGGATCAGCACAGGAGCTTGCTGGTTTTAAAATGCTTGCATTTCCAACTGTGACTCGCGACCCTTTCAAAACTATTGGTTCGCGACCCACAGGTTGAGAATCGCTGTTCTGGCCCACTGACTTCCACAACTTGAATCTCTGATCCTAATTCTTAATTTATTTCTGAGAGTAAAGATCAGGGTGTCAGTTGATTGTGTCCACACGAGGAATGAGGGGTATTAGGAACTGATTGAAGGGGGGGGGCTTACAAGCACTCTTTCTTTTTTACTTTCCCATACATGATATGGAATCCTTTTTAGAACAAAGGACAGAGGAGGAAAGCACCAGTTCTATGAACCTGTATCCAAGATCTAATAGCACACATGGATATTGGACTGACAGTTTACATCCACTAGGTGGCAATAAACCAAAAATTCTCTCTTCACATCAACAAAGTGTACCCTCTTTGGCTCTAGGTGCTTACATTCATCTACACTGTCATTTCAAACAAGCCAGTGGGATTTAGCAACTGGTAATTTGACTGGAGGATCAAGCCCTACGCTGTTCCTGTATATCAAACCTGTCACAGCATCCAATCAACACTGCCGGAAAGTGACAGTGGTCAGTGAAGAAGACCCCTGAACCTGCCTGCTTTCAAGAAGGGCATCACACTGTATGTGAAGACCTTGGAGTGATGTATCTCAGCATCGTGCTGAGATGTAGACCTCAGCATAGAGGAATCTTAAAAGGCTCAGAGGTTACTGATGTGGTCACACTGAGCATTACATTCCTCAAACACTAAGAATCGTATTCCCCCAAACACCAGGCATCACCTTCCTCTAACACCTGGAATCTTGATCCCCAAACATAGAGAATTGTATCCCCCAACTGTCAGGACTCTCAATCTTCGAATATTGGGCATCACGTTCCCCAAACCCCAAGAATTGTGCTCCTCAAACACCAGGCATCTCAATCCTCAAATGTTAAGGATCGACTCGGCCAACCGTGAGGACTTGCATTCCACCAAGCATCACATTCTCCAAATGCTGTGAATCGTGTTCCCCAAAGACTGAGCACCACGTTCCCCAAAAACTGCTGTGCTACCATAACATCAACCTGCCTTAGTACATCAAAGGTATGATTTGATCTGATCGTAAGATTAGCCTAATCTGGCATCTTAGAGGAACACTCCCCCCAGGCACACTGCGTCCCAAGGTCAAGGTCAGAGCCAAGCCTGGGGCCCCAGGGGCCGCTGGCTTCGACTACAGGAGCTGCAGCTTCCTGTTAATGCAGGAAGTAGCCACACCGGGCCTCAAAGCAGTGGGCAGTGTTTGTGGTAGCAGATTCACTTTCATTCTTATTACCAAACAGATGTCATTTATATATTTATGAAGTATTTTACTCACTAACCATATATATAACATCTATAGCACAATGTGCCGCATGCTCTGTTCCTAACATACAGCCTGATGTGCAGTTTAATTAGCCAATTAATAATTAGCTTTTTATGGGACACCTTGCTCCTTGCATCCCCTGCAGCTCACAGGCAGGGTTATAATACCTGGATGTGTGTCCAGATCGCACAGGCTGTCAGCTGCTTGCTGCTGAAAGCGATCTGCAGCTACTTAACCTGCCTGGGGCGGGGGGGCATATGCACTCACACCATGTGGAGGGAGGTGGAAAGGCAGGCAGGTGTCCCTTGGGGTATCAAGGAAGCTGAGGCAACCATCACGTCAATGAGTCAAATCAACTCTCATTTACTACAGGTTTTGGCTGTTGTATGCCTCATAAATATCTGATCCAAATTGCAAGGTATCCATCTTGCTGATACCTCAGAGATATCCAATGCAAAGTGCAAGGTATCCATCCCGCTGATACCTCAGAGATATCCAATGCAAAGTGCAAGGTATCCATCCCACTGATGCCTCAGAGATATCCAATCCAAAGTGCAAGGTATCCATCCCGCTGATACCTCAGAGATATCCAATGCAAAGTGCAAGGTATCCATCCCGCTGATACCTCAGAGATATCCAATCCAAAGCGCAAGGTATCCATCCCACCGATACCTCAGAGATATCCAATCCAAAGTGCAAGGTATCCATCCCGCTGATAATTCAGAGATATCCAATTCAAAGTGCAAAATATCTATCTCACTAATATTTCAGAGATATTCAATACAAACTGTGAGGTATCCATCACACTAATACCTCAGAGATATCCAATCTAAACTACAAGGAAGCCATCCTCACTCAGAGAGGACCTGCAGTGACCCAGATGGTCCATAGAACTGACCACAGACAAGAAGCAGTGATCTCAGCCCATAAAGAGCTGCTTTGAAGCTGAGGGCATGTGCAGCTCTGTGGGGGACAGCCGGTCATGTGACCTCACTATGATGGGAAATACCAGTGCTTAGCCTTCCTAATGACTGATGACAAATTTGTTTTTTAATCACTGCGTATGAGAATGCATGCAGCATCTCTTGTCATTCATTGGAAATCCGTAAATACCAATATTATTCAAATTACGGTTATCTCCAGAAAAGTTGTCATTTCCGGGTCTTTTTCAAGGACAGAGAGTAGCATGAGTGAGTGCTTATGGGAAAGCCCTGTCGCAGGGCAGGAAGAGAGCCGCCCGAACCCGGCACCCGCATGATCACCTGACCTGTCAAAGGAGACGCTAAAAGCTAGAGATGCAGCCATTAGCCAGCTGCCGTTCGCTCCCACGGAAACACACAAATGCTCTTTTAATTTAGCAGCGGCTCCTGATGACCGGCACCGAGGCCACCCAGAGCCGCACCTGGCGCGAGCGGGCGTGCAAGAGGGCAGTGCGGGGAGGGCGGGCAGAGCGGGCAGAGCGGAGAGGACAGGCGGAGTGAAGAGCCGGCCAGCTGGCACACTGGCACGGCACGGACACCATTTAACACTTACGGTGATCCCACGGGGGCCGCAAGGGAGCTGACTGGAGGCAGGGGGAGATAGGGGGCTGGAGGGAGCTGATTGGGAGGACGAGGAAAGGCTCGGAGGTCAGGAAGAAGGACAGGGGGAGCTGGAGGGCTTGGAGAAAAGGTCAAGGGGAGCTGGAGAGGTCGGAGAGAAGATCAGGGGGAGATGGTGGGTTTGGGGAAGTTTAAGAGGAGGCAGAGGGGAGCTAGGAGGAACCATGGAAATTGGGGAGGACGCAATGGGGGAGCTGGTGGGAGCAGGGGAGGTCAGAGAGAAGGCCAGGGGGAACCATGGGGAGTTGGGAGGAGCTGAGTAAGAAGTCTGAGGGGTGGAGGGGGTCAGAGGAGCTGGGAAGAGCCACACTGCCATTAGCAGGTCCGTCTTGGCTGAATACTGGGATTCAGATGACCAACACAAATCAGAAAAAAAGAGACGTGTCACTTAATTACTTTATAAGCAGATATCATATTTTCACACCTCCTCCAGCTTCATCTAGTTGACATTCAGACTGTGCCCAAAATGATCATATGCTATTCCTCTCTATTTTGATGGAGCTGACATGTACTGATGATATTCACACCTACACAAGCTGCTCAGACAGAAATCTCAGCCTCGGCACGTAAACGCAGACTGAACACCGATCCACGATCACTTGCGCTACTCGTCCAGCCGCACACGCCGCTGTCTGCTCCCTGTTTTCGCTGGCAGCACATCAAAATCCATAGACACCCTCTGTGTCAATCCCCCTTCCACATGGCCAGACGCCCTGTGCACCAGATGGACATCATGCTGTAGATGTAGACCACAGGCAGAGCTACTGATCAGCCGAGGAGCTGTGGTCTGTGCTGCATACGGGACTGCAGTTTGCACTGTGGTCCAGACCGCTCTTCCTGCCCATGCTAAATGCAGGAGACCCATCAGACAGGGTCCAGCAGAATCCATATCTATCCAGGTCAGGATGGATCATGAGAGTCTGACTCAACAGGACCGAAGGCCATAGCTCTGAGCCGTCCAGAATATTTCCAAGCGGATCGCAGACCTTGGTTCTGAAATGCCATTTTCAGACCTAAGGTGATGCCATTTTGTGCTTCTTAAATCAAACATCGGGAAGCCAGCCAGGGCCCCCCTGACGCATACACAACACAGCACCCAATGCTTCAAATACTGCCCTCTAATAATAGGCTGGTATATGCCCCAGAGGCACATTGACAAAAGCAAAACTGAGAATTGATCCTTAAAAATAAAGGTTGCCAAATCTAGTACTAAAAAACAACTCCACCCTTCCATTCAATCTCTATCAATTATCAGGTAAAAAGGAAGGAGACCTAGAAACTCTCCCAGGGTGTTAGGCAGCCCCACACCCTGGAGGGGGCGCTGTAGTGCACTCACACGTGTTCACCCTGATAAACGAGGTGATCCTGCAGAGTCACATACAACCACCAAGTTCAGCCACTCTCAAAAGTTTTAAAGATTGTGCTTTGAGAACGTCACCCGCTGCAGTCAAGGAAACAGCAATGAAGGTTCATGTCCCTGCCCATTGGTTCAATGATGGCCTTCAAGTCACCCTCGAAACCTCATAGCCATGTACCAGGATGTCATTATACGAAGATCACCTGGTGGTGGACCTCAGCTTCGCACGACGGTTAGTGAAGGAAGGTGAGGAGACAATGGCTGTTGCCACCAATTATGGCTGTATAGGCAGCAGTAGTGTTTGTCAGCACTCAAACCATGCATTACTGGAGGCCCCCTGTTGGCCATAAATAGTCATTACACTAAATATTAAATAAATAAAGCAACTGACCGATGGCTGCATTAAACATAATGGTGCAATCACGATCATTTGCATCAGTATATCATCGCAAATGCCTTTGGGTTTATAACTTCCCATGTATGTCTGCAGGTATTCCTTTTTTTTCTGCTTACATGTAACTGAGGAAAGAAAGAAAAAATCAGCAGGTCCAGCAGGAGAACCTCACGGGGCAAGAAAGCAGAACGTTTGATGACTCTGGTGCCACAAGATGGGCTCGGAACCTTCCGGATCAGTCGGCCGTGAGTGATGGAGCACCTGCTGTCTGTAACTGTGGTCCAGTTACTTTTGCTCTGCATATTTCTGTGACAAGCACACTGTGTTTTTCTGCTTTTAAAAAAATAGCTCA
The DNA here is from genome assembly GCA_015163995.2 of Mormyrus lacerda. NCBI lineage: Eukaryota > Metazoa > Chordata > Actinopteri > Osteoglossiformes > Mormyridae > Mormyrus > Mormyrus lacerda. The sequence continues at coordinate 5,026,010 of JAABNX020000053.1, read as the reverse complement.
CTATCACCTTTCTTAAAAAACATGATTTTTGGTTTTCCTTCATAAAAGAAAAAGCCTGATGCTGAATGAGACAATATGGAAGCAGTGTCTTCTGTGATGTACGAATGTCCCTGTTAAGGGTGAGGCCTATACTTGCTCTGCCCCATCAAGGAAGGGTTAGAGTCAGCGGGTTAGAGGTCAGGGTTAGAGTTAGGGTTAGGGTTAAGGTTAACCTTAACACTATCAAAGAAGGTCACCACTGGAGTTGAAGGATCCAGGCAGTCACGTCAACCATGATGATTCACAGAGGATTGGCCACGTCAACACACTCCTGAGTAACATGGACCCAGATATCAGCTCACAACCTTCTGAAAATCACCTAGCAGTATTCATCATCCACTACTTCATGCTGCTTGGCCTGCACTGAGAAGAGCCGGAGCAATTCTCACTGAGCATCGGCTCCTCAGCCTAAAGTGAGAGCAGGTTTTCTGGAAGAAGCACCGCTCTGTGTCTCTTTCTGTGTTTGTGCTTCTGCTGAATTGAGGAACGTGGGTCGGGGTCTGGACAGTCTACTTCTCACTCCTTCACATGCCTTTGATTCAATTCCAACTGTCCATTTGTGGTTTGCGACCACACCGAGTGAAGCAGCCTTTGTAAAATGAACAACAGAACAACAAAAACCCACCAATTAATGGCAAGTGTGTCATTCCGCAAGATAAAGAGGGCGAGTCTGCTGGCTGGCTTTCGTTTCTTGCAGAGATGCGCTCTCGTAATGAGAGTCCACCATCACGGCATCACTTTGTTATGTCTGAGACAGCCTTGAAGAGCCAGGCCTGCAGGCACACGGGGCTGGTCTACGCGTCATAGCTGTGCTCCGGTGTCGAGGGACAAGCTCTTATAAAGTCATAAGACAGCAAAGGAGGTGTTTCTCTGGTATCATGAGTAACTGAAGCAGCACCTTAAACACACCGAAGATGCTACATTATATTTCAGGAAGCTGCAAGTGTCAGTCACAGTAACAAAATGAAAGAATGTCCAGCGTAGCCCATCGAACCCATCAAACCTGATCCCATCAAACCTATAAAATCCTGTTCTATCAAAATCTTAAAACTCAATCAGGGTCTTTGTTGTAAATCTGTATACAAATATATTTCATGCACATTTGTAGCACTTAGAGTAATACTAAGTCACGTTATATTGTTGTGGAAAAACTAGATGCATGAGACACCAAACCTGCAAAAATTTACATTTATCGGATGGTATCCGTCAAAGGAGACTTTTCAAATTATGCTGTCAGTCTGTCTTAAAATTAATGTTATTATTTGTCCAGTAGGCATCAAGCCTTGTTGACTGAAATAAGATCAAGTACAACCGTGGTGCTCCCCTGGGATTTGCTATGATGACCGAGAAGTCTTTACAGTCTAAATGCTTAGACCTCCAAGAAGCTCAGGAGCAAAGGTGACATGACAGCCCGCCAGGTATTTTTATTAAGGCTTGAAACTGCTTTTTACCAGTGACCATGCAGGTTCAGACCAGGTTAACTTAAGAAAGATATAAAGACCTATGATACCAAACCTGACTCACTCAGTACACATCACGAGTGCAGCGTAAATCCACACCCGTACCGGCAGGAAACACGTCCTGACCTTTCAGCTAAAAATCCTAACCGTGAAAGTTCGAAAGACACAACCCAACTGAAATGACGGAAATTGGCGACCGAGTGTCCACTGTTCAAGTCCCATCTACTCATTTCTTAACAGGTTCGAATGTAATGAATGACTGTAACAAAACTGGAAAAAATGAATGAATATACCAATACAGTGGGATACGCGCATCTTGTGCAACGTTAAGGTGTAACGCAGATCAAGTGCGGTAAAAATATCATCTATTGAGCATTCATCGCCGCTAATTTTTTTAAATAATGACATGCAAAATAAGAGATAGGTCGGTGTTAACGTCTTTCAATAACAACCAAAAAAATAACTCTGATCATAAAGCTGATTAATTAAACAGGTAATTTTAAAATCTGATTATTTTCGTCTTGTCTGACATAATTTAACAGACGTTATCAGCGCTAATAAAGCCTTTTGCATGGTTCAGGTTAAAATGAGGAGTTATTCAGTCGGTCACATCTGAAGTGATATTAAAGCCGATGAAATTTTATCCAGAAAGCGCCGCTAAGGTAAGTAAAGCGGCTCCACCTTAAAGCGGAGCGGACAGCGATGTGGTTCTGAAAGCGCACCGGGAGACGCGCAGGAGCGCCGCTCATAGCCATCATCATCATCAACACCCTCATCAGCATAACAATAATGATAATAATAATAATACACAGCGTTCATGTCCGTAACCCCAGGGCAGCTCCTTCGAGAGCATCTCAACGTACTATCATCCGCAATAAAAGCGGGACTTGATAGGATTTCTAAGCGAAGATGGCGGCCGTTGCTTCCCCAAACCAAAGGCATCAGAAAAGGCAGTGTATGTGCGCTAGGAAGGGGTGCAGCACATCGCGTCTGCACACTGAAATGCAGCGGGGCTGCGCCATCAGTGCCAATTAAGAACCGTGCGGCCCCCCCGCCTGTCCCCAGCTGTGTGGCCGGGCATCATTTCCAAGCTGGGGCATCGGCACGGAGCTGGCACCGTAGATGCGTTTCCATGCCGGATTTAACACGCTCCTCGGACTTTGAGACACGGACAGAGGAGCTGCGGCGACCCGACAATCACTGCAGCAAAGCTGCTGGGGTTCAGTGCTAGTAGCACACGGCTTACTTCAGCATAGATTGCTCCTTCTCCTCCTCCTTCTTCTGCCGGTCCATGACGGCCAGAATGATCTTCCTCTCCTCCTCGGTGAGATGGCTGAGGTCCGGCATCTCCGGCAGGACGGCAGCCGCAGGAGGAGCGGCGGGGCCGCCCCGGGGCCCGGGCGGAGCAGACATCTTTAGACCGGACTGTGAAATGATCAGCCATTTAAAACATGAAATTCAAGAAAAAACATTTTTAAAATAATTAATAATTAAATGCAACATAATCCCCATATTTTCACGGCGTTCCGCTGTCAAACAACAATTCTCAAACAGCTCTGATTGTAAGAAACAATCGCCGTGCTTGTCATTTGTTTATCAAATATTGATTTTTTTTTCCCACGTACTGAGTCGGACATATGTGTGCGCATATCACACGCATGATTAATGCACGCAAAATGTAACATCAGCTGGAGCATGGATACGCACGGTCGGGGTAAGCACCTCTCACTTAACGCCGCCCCCACCCCCCTTACACCAAATCTGTGTCTTTCCAGGTAACTGGAAGCCAGCGAAATGATGGCAGAAAATCAGGATTTCATTCACATCCACATGGCATTAAAGGCGAGCACAGTACCCCTTGTAGACGATCTGCATGGAAAGCGCGGCTTCCCCTATGTGAAAAAGCATTAAAAAGGACACGCGCGTCGCTGGCAGCTGTGAGCACCGGAGAACCGCTCGGTGCTGCATATGCAGGCATTTAAAACGAGCCCTTACCTTTTATTTGCCACTCATGGTAAATCCCGTCTAGCCCATCGCCGTCCTCCCTATTTGCACTCTTCGGCGGTCGCCTTTTGGTCCCTTTTCATCGCCTCCTCGCCGATTTCCTCCTGCTGTCTCTTATCCCGCTCGTTAATTCTTGAATACTTCTTAAACGCACAAAAATGGATGCAAAAAAAATAAAAAATCCCGACAAGGCAGGTAGGCGGAGCGATGGAGAGACGCCGGAGGGGGCTGAGCGGCACCCGGAGAGGCGAGCGGAAGAGCAGAGCCGCGGCTCCTTCATTGACAGGCGGGGCGATCGCACTGAAAACGCGGACTGGACGAGCCAGGTACAGGAGATGAGGAAATATCAGCCAGTTAACGCGGCCACTGCCGCTTTGTCAAAGCGCCATATGTATATAGGCCTATATATACCCGGCCACCGTAAAAGCTCATCAAGACGCGAATGGCCGACACATTGTCCCTATTTAACCGGGAAGAAATGCCGCACCGCCTGTTCGGGGTTCCACTTACTGGACCGTATGATCTTCATGACGTGACTAATCAATTCAGAATGTGTTTTCGCTTGAACCCCTTTATTTTACTAGCTTAGTGTTATATTCCCCTTATGTTTTGTTCCATTTCCGAGCAAAGACCAGTGACTGGGAAAAGCAGATTTTGTTCATTTACGTCACTGCCTCACTGTTGTACTTACAGGTTTCCGAAACATTATTCATTTTGACAGTGCAGAAGGGGAACAGAGCTCTATGATGCTTAAATTCAAACAGCGCTGGAAAGACCCTCCGGTGCCAAAATGGGTAGATGTCATTCTTAGTGGAACTTAATCATCCAGTTAATAATTTTGTGTTGAAATTTAAACACACCACTTAATAGCCTATACCTCGCCTTAATGCCATCACTCAAAAACCAGCTGAACATTTCAGTCATCCAGTTTAGGAAAATGTTGCTCGACATCCTTCAACTGGTTGTAAAGAAGGCAGTAAAAGGTTGAGAAGAAATTATTCTAACACGTTCAGCCTGTTTGCTCGTTATTGCGTCCAGCAATTGCGATTATAAACATGAGTATAAGTATTGATCGAAATATATACAACTGACAACCTCGCACTCCAGCTAAGCTGTATGTAGTAATTTAACAAAATTAGCATACACATATGGCTGCTGCATGACCTCATTGACTGAACGTATAGTATACCAAGAAATATATTTCATGGTCCCATGTAGATATTGATTTTCATACATGTATATTTCGAGGTATCAAGCGCAACCTCTTCGAAATGCACAAGCCAGGTCTGGTTATGTGAATTCAGAGATCGAGCGATGGTGTGTACAGTAATTTCAAAATGATTCAAATAACGATTCTGGAAACGAGCACGATTTAAGAGCCCGTCCGAGAAGCCTCACGGGGCTTTTACTATAATTAAAAGCAATGATTTTTAAATTTAATTTGCTTAAGAAAAAGCAGATAGTTGCTGATCTTGTTGAAGCAGACTGCTTCCCTTGACAAAACAAGAGTTTGCACTCGTTAAAAAAAAGTTACTCGCAGACATCGGTGCAATATCACAAGCTTAACGATGACTGCGGGCTTCGGTGGGCAAATGTCCTTTTCGAATAAATAAATGCATAAATTTATTTACAAATACGACTCTGTGTTTCATATGCAGAAGACTTTTAACCATCCATCTTCCAAGCACTTAAGCAGTAAAGGTGCATGGGGATATGCTACACCCTGGACAGAAGGCTGGTGCATCGTAGGAAAAATAGACACACAGCGCGCGCGCACATACACACGTTTGTATCCATATGTCTGTGGTGAGAGTCCAAAAAAACCTAGTCCCAACAATGACAACCTTAAACCCTACCCAGTCCTATACCTTAACCATAAGTAACCAAACAAAATACAATGTGTTTTTAGTTTTCTTAATACATTCACATTTTTATATATACAAAATTGAGGTTATAGTTACAGGTTTTTATCACATTGTGGGGATATCAGGTCCCTACAATGTAGTAATTACAAACAGATAAAAATAGGCACACACAGTACTGGCAATTTTAAAATGCCAGTTCACCTAACCGTATGTGTTTGAGCTCGGCTTGGACAGGAAGAAACAGGAACACTCAGAGGGAAACCGCACAACGCAAGGAATACATGTGAACGTCATACACGCAGAGCAGGGGCGAGATTCAAACATCTAGTCCTGGGAAGGAGGGGGGGGGCACTAATTAACCATTATGCTCGTTACCAGTTTCTAGTGTTCTTCCCACATTTCCGCTGCTGTCTTTTAACACGTTGTTAGCGCTTCCCTGGAACTTTACTATGATCTTTTTAAGGCAACACAACTGTACGTCAAAATACGCTTCCATCTGCAACATATCTCTATATGTTCCAAATTGATGATTATTAAATACCCAATTAACTACAAAGCTGAAAAAAATCATGACAGTTTATTACTCTAAAGACAATTATTAATACATGCATAATGAATAAATAGCATATCCTTAAATAATGTTTATAACGTCGTACTTTTTTATTTAGCTGATGCATTAATAATAAACAAATGTTAAATTGTTCCCATGTACAGAGCTAGATATTCCTCTGTAGCTGTGTATATGTGTTTCTAAAATATTAATTAGCTCGTGGGAAAATACACATTATCACATATTAAAATATATACGTTAATTAAAATATATGTTGTGTAACAGCATTTCAGAATTCCAATTGCTCGTTGGCTCCACCTATTGGGCAGTTAAGACATTACATTCAAAATACATCGTGTTTTCATAATGATCTACATTTTTCTATTTCCGTAGGTAAGTCTTACATTAAACCATTATTACTTTATAAGCTTGGTTAATTTGAACTCCTCCCAAACATCTCATGTATCCTGTATTCAAAGAAGGCTTTATGTATAATTAAATAAATTATTTGTAAACCTTTCACATTTTACATAATCGGGTACAGCCATCCTTAGCTATTGACTTTTCTACTACACATTTCACTCCACACTGTTATAATAGGCGTATAACACGATAAACATTAATATTACCATAGAGTTATTTTGATTTCGCAGTCGAAGCTTATTTATATTACTATGACCATCTATCGGTGTGGAAGAGTAACTGCAGTCAGACAGTATGAAAGATTGAAGGATGTTTCATATTTTAACCTCCAGTTTTTTGTGGTGAATTCATAGTAGCCTATTGTAATATTAAAAGACGAGAGGGTGTAAAAATTAAAAGTATTTTTTAAAATGAGTTTCTATAATTACACCAAAATATAGTGTTTATTACGTCCCTATCATAAATCAAAAACACAAAAAATTGGACCCCTTGATATTGTGATACTAGTTATAATTGATCTCATAGTGCATGTGTGTCAAATTCCAGTCCTGGGGGGCCGGAGTCCTGCATTTTTGGGTTTCCCATCATTTAACACACCTGATTCAACTCTTTGTGCTAATTATCACACAGCTCTTTATCTGAATCATTTGTGGTGGAACAGGCAAAGAACTACGTTACACGGGGCTCTGGCCCCCCAGGACTGGAGTTTGACACCACTGTCACAATGGGTAAAGTAGCTTGCGCGCTGCACTGTGGGATATGTAGCTTGGTATGACGTCGCATGTTTTCGTCTTGCTGACGCGCTGTCAAACTTGCAGTGCCGCGGTTTGGGCTTTGCGTGATACACGCAGATCTGCTCAGCGCCGCATACAAAGTGTTTCGGGTTTGACCGGCGCCGGTTCTATAGCTGATCTCTCGATATGTGCCTCGGTGCAGAATAGCGTAGTGCCAGCAGCGTTTCTCTTCCTCTTCAACCTCCGATGCCTCTTCAGCCATGTACTGCACGAAAATCTGGCTGCGGGGTAGTGGAGGCCACTACATTGCTCTATCCTTTGGATCTTGTCAGAATCAGACTTGCAGGTGTGTGGTTTTCATTGCCTTGCAGCTGCAATGACGTGGTGTACATAAGTGACAGATGGCTGGCTGTAAGCACTCAGATTAATACCCATCTGGCAGAGGTTTATTGTTAAAGGCTCGGGGAAACCCGCTTATCTTCAGTGTAGCTCAGTCGTACTGCGCCCTATGTGTTATACGTGTTTCTAAAGTATGTAAGTGCTTTGTAACGTTTGCAGCTAGTGAAGGACTGGAGCCGAGACCCCAGTAAAATTGCATTATCCTTTAAAAGCATCTGGCGACTGGAGGGAATCTGAGGGCTGTACAGTACCAAGGTGTGACCCCCACCATCCCAACATCAGGGAAGCTGGAGCATCCGGCAATCTCTGTTTTCTCTCTTATCAGGAGAAGTTCTGTACAGGTGTTTCGTACACTGCCTGAGCAAGCGAGGGATCAAGGACAGCAATCAGTGTGGTGTTTGGCTTCCTGTGTGTTGGACGTCTTCCAATCTCTTAATGAATGGAGTCTGATTGGGCTGGACTTTGATGTAGCAATACTTTCAAGCAGCAGATTCTGTACAGGGAGCTTTTTATGTACATAGGAATAAAAAAATGATGTGCCTAACAAACTTCTCATCACTTTAGGTGGAAATTAGCGGGACAGCATTTTAAACTGAATTTGAGAAAACACTTCTTTACACAGCGTGTAGTTGGAGTATGGAATAGTCTTCCTGCTAGTGTAGTGCAAGCTAAAACCCTGGGTTCCTTTAAATCAGAGCTAAGTACGATTCTAACATCTCTGTGTTATTAGTTAAGTTCTCCCCAAACGATCTTGATGGGCCGAATGGCCTCCTCTCGTTTGTAAATTTCTTGTTTTAATGTTGTACATAGTGTAACAGCACGTTTCAGTATTGCTCTCCTTTATCAGCAGACATAAAGCAGTTTTTTGAGAACTGGGTACTTTAAGGTCTGCAGTCCACATGCCTGCTCATTCCTGACATCTCCATTCACGGGAGAAAGTGCATCCTGAGGCGGAGCGATAGAGCATCCAGAGCAGGCGATGGCCTGGGGCCCTGAGCTGGGAGAGCCGGGTGGGGGGGGGGGGTCAATTTGCAGTGACAAATCTGCATTATTTGTGTATTCTGTTTTTCACAAAAGTGTAAATAAAGGTCTCGTGTTTATTAAATTCTCTTTGTTGATATTATTAATTTACACTTCACAGATAAATTTTACCATGTTGGGGGGGGGGAGGGTACATTTTCTAATTCTGCTTGCCCCATCTTCTTATTCGCAGAGTCACTCCTGGGCTCACACAGATAGCTTGGGATAAAATTACACTCAGATTTTTAATCTATTACATAACCTTAAAATCGTTTGAAAATTACTGCCATTTCTACAGTGTTGCTTGATTATCTGAGAGCAACTGATGTACTGCAGCAGGATGCACATCTCATTCAAGTTCCTGGTGTCGCAGAAGGTGAGGCTTTCAGAAAAATGGGACCCAGGCAGCACTATACAGTACAGGAATCACTTTCAATTTCATGGTATTTTCTAGAACAGGCACAGCTGCCTTAGAAAAAATGGAAAGGAACATCAATTTATTTTAACACTCATTTATTCTAAACAGGAATGGTCAAATTTTCAGCAGAAGTGAGAATTTAAAGGGGAAATCAAATAAGTGCAATGTAAAAAAGTTTAGTGCATAAAAAATCTGAGAAAATAACAATGACATGCCAGGGGGAGATTTTAGAAACTATGAGATGTTAAAAGAGGATCCCCAAAGTTCATTGGCTGGAGTTGGAGTTACCTCAGTACAGTGCCTTGAGGTACTTTTAGAAGACCTGGGTCAGTGAGATATGAGAGTCCCTACAGCTGGCCAGAACTGTAGAATTAGCCGGAATGACCGGAGATGCTTTGAAGATCAGCTGAACAGAAACCCAAACCAAGACCAACTACAAGTACAGGAAATAAATTGCCATTTAAGCAGAGGTTAGAGAAGAGTTCCCTGTGCTGTTATACTCGTGATTTGACTGATGCACTGTTTGGCACTGTGTTGGTACTTTGGTGAGGATCGCTTCACCAGTGGCCTTCTTGTTTGCAAACATTGTATTTGAACACAGAACTCCAGTGTTCCTTTCTGCAGTGTCCTCTTCTCGCTTCCTCTTTCCAGGCGTCACAACACCTTGTCCGGCAAACCTGCTGGGAGTCATGAAGACGTGCCTGGCCCTGCAGTATAATGCCACTCCCTCCAGGGGGCAGTACAGGAACATGCTAAATGCTCTTCTGAATATATACCATCCTGAGGGTCCTCCCAGTCTATACCTGTACATGGTAGGGTCTGCGTCACATCTCATTTTCATATTCATCTAAGTTCCCTTTAAGCAGCAGTTTCAAGTCATAGTTTTGAACAACCCCTTTTTCGTTTTGAAATCCCTTCTTGGCCAGTGTAGCATGCCTGACAGCTAGTGATAAAATCTATTTATTTAGCAGAAATGAGAGCGTGATGAATGGAGACTCCGATTTTTCATAATCATTTTTCCAGCCAATTCGTGACCGGATCACAAATTTAAGTTGTTTAATGGCAGAGTTAATTTGCATAATGGATGGAAGTGTCATTCTTTATGTTGCTTCGGATAAAATAGTCAGGCACATAAACAGACACCCTTCCAGGAGTGAGACGTTTGGTGTGTGCTGACTTGGGCCTGTAATGGTTTTTCCAGGGCTCCACTCTGGGCCTTTTCAGCACTTCCCAGGATGCACTGCAGTTTATGGCATATGAGGAGCATATGAAGGGGGCATTTAGACATCTTAGATCTTTAGAAAGGTGCTGTCAGAAGCAGTGCTAGTGGGTGTGGCTGCCGTGGAGGTTATAACCATGTTCTGCCCTCTCCTGAGCTTTTTAATGCTTCAGTATCTCTCAGGTGGCGGCCGTGCAGGCACTGTAACAGGCCATCTAAGTGCCCCACCGCCTGTAAACAACCCCCACACTCTTTCTTTGTTCAGAGTCCATGGGAATATTTCGCCATGGCAGCCATATCGAGAATATTCTGCCTAACAGGTAACCCGTGTGCGCATACAGGACAAGCACACCTACAGCGGCACCGAGGACCTCCTGAGGAGGACATGGAGGCAGGTTTGGCTCACTGATGCCAAGGATTGGTGCTTTCTCTCCGGCTCCATGAACAGCCTTGTAAGGACTTGAGTGACTTCTAGCAGATTTATCTGTTTTGGTGTAAGACGGTGATGGACCCTGATGTGAGGCTGTGCTAAAGCACACATCCATGTCTACGACTTCTTTCCCCTCAGGAACGAGGATGCCATTGGCTTTCACAAAGGGACCATCTCCACCCTGCTCAGAGTCATCTATGAGAACGTCTCCAGGTTCCTGCTCGTCAACAGAGAGGGCATTCGTGTGGAGCCCCGGAGTTCTGAAGGGGGCATTCTGGGCAAGGTGAGATCTGAAGCACTGCTAGTCCTGGTTGCTGTGGTTACTATACCTGGCTGAGAACCTGAACACTTCTGTGGTACTCAGACAACGTTAGTCTCTTGTCTTAGCTGGAAACCCTGCACTTCCTCCCTGCCACGAGAGCTGCGATTCTGCTGTAAATTGTGTGAGTTTCTTGTGGAAAGATCTCCTAAAGCCTTGGTGATGAGCAGACAGACACAATGAAGCTAAACTCTCAGCTACCCTGCAGCACTAAAATGTTCTTCCGGGGCCATCCACAGGCAGCAGCCGGCATGTGTTTTTTGTTCAGTAACTTTTGGTAAAATAGGATAGAATGCAGTATATTTTAGTCTTTGAACTAGAGGGCACTGAGACATCTCATGTACATATACAAGTACAGGTCTCCTTATGGAAAATCCCGACTGTGGTTGACATACTGATAAGTCACCCACCTAAGGGGCAAATGGTAGGTTGCGCAATCCCGAGGGACAAGGCCCCGGGTCCTTCTGAGGGCCGCGTGATGTTATTATGGGCTGTGGCGAAAATGACCGTGTGGGACCTGCATATCTGAGCTGAGCATTGCTCAGGAGAACATGCACAATTCCGCGTATGGGGATTCGGGAGTGTGATGCTGATGGCCCCTGTGTGGATGCAGATGCGCATGGCGCCCAGTAGGTGGCAGCAGATGCTCTCCATTTCTAGGCTAACGTCACACGAACGTGATCTCTGAGTGAAACGAACGCAAGACGACAATGTATGAGAAGATGAAATACCCTCAGTACTGAAGTACTGGCTCAGTCTTACTGTACAATTATTCTATATTATTCTATTCTATTATA
>JAABNX020000053.1:4981698-4998611 GCA_015163995.2 Mormyrus lacerda | reverse complement strand
AGAATGGGACATGGAAGCATCAACATACACACCAAGGTCTTTCTCATAATCAGCTACCTTTATTTCAGTAGGACCCAATAATAATAGCACTAATAACTATGTGAAGTCAAGTGTCCTGGCCTTCCTTAGATGTGTCCCACATGACATGAGGCCCCAGGCTGAAAGTAGAGGGTCTGTACACACACTAACGCTAAGAGACAAGATGTGAAGCAAATTTCTCTCCTTAGTTTCCTGCCCATAGCGTGTTCCTTAGGCTCCTTGTGTCATGTTCCCGATTCCAAAAGAAAACTCACTTTTTAAAATAAGAGCATCAATGAAGTCACCCAGTAAACGATGCCTTCATATTCATTACATGCTACACAGACTGCGGACGACTCACGTCAGCTAGGGGGAATAAAGCCAAGTCTCAGAAAAACAGGCCCTGGATTCTCTTTTCATCTTAATGCATTCATTATTCCGCTCTGCAAACCGAATGCTGATTAACCAAACGGCGGCTAATTAACTGATTGCAAAGTAGTAGCTACAGAATATGCAAATCCTTAATTAAGTATACAGAGCGACAGGAAGTGGCACCTTCGCTTTCTCATGTCTCGGCCGATTAACCTGCAGAGATGGCGGAGGGACAGGAGCACTGTCATCGCAGGAGTCTTGTGATGTTCAGCCAAGTTAAGGCTGTGGTGATGCATGTTGCGTCACAGGGCGCGGTTGCGAGTGTGTGAGGGCGCGTACCACTCCAAAACCGAAATGCAGACATTCCGTTCAGTGACGCAAACGCACCTCGATGGCTCAATGGCCAGGGGAAAAGTAGCAGAAAGCCTGAAAGGAGATCGAACCAAAGATCAGACTGAAAACAAATATGGCTACGAGATTCGGTGAAAGGTTTGCTGAAGAAGTCAAGAAATTTAGGCATTTTTGATTTCTTGCTACGAGATTATGAAGATTCCCAAATGGGCAATTTTGAACCAATACAGTTTGAGATAATTTTTGATGTGGTTTTATTAGAGATATACATTTAGTGTTTATGTTTTATCAGTTTTGGTTATAGATTCACTTTCACTTGCTACTACAAAAAGACTCAATGTAGCACCATTGGCTGGTTCAAGTACATCGAAGATAATTCATTACTTTAATATTTCAAAACAGTAAGGAAACGTATCTGACTTTGTTTTTATACCATTTCAATCCGTTTCGGGTTTTATTTTTGCATATAATTTTATTTCAGTTTCTGAAAATGTTATTGATAATCCTGCCTTGCATACCTCAAGCATTTAATATTTGGCTTTGCTATATATCTTCAAATATATTTGTTTTCATCTGTACCACACTTCACAAACGTGACTTAAGAGCAGATTCGCTTTACAGTGCCACCCTAGGCCTGGCAGGGTACAACAAGGCTGCCTGGCACATTGGCGCAAGGCGCATGAACATTCTGGGTCGCGGACGGTCCAGCACTATGGCTTAGAGGCCTTGGCGCGGCCATGTCTGCATGAAATCGGAACCAGGCCTGAAACCACCAAACTCAAACCAGAAAGAACCTATGAACCAGCCGACGGCCCCGGGCGTTACAGGAAGGCATCACACCCTCTGAGACATGCGCTTCCTGAGATTATCATCGCCGTTAAACCCAAGCCAGTCTTCAAGAAGGACGAGGATGAGCAGCATTTCCACAACATTTTATTTGAAATGTCAATGTACACTTTGGAGAGCAGGGAATGAAAACAAAAGCTGGTCAAAAAAAAAAAAAAACGAAAACCTGGCTGCAGAACAATACAAGAGCCAGACATTAGGCGAGGTCAGAAAAGTCATCACCTGATCTCTAATCCATTTAACAATATTACACACAGATCTGTAAGGGAGGCACGTTTGCGTCCTCGTCTACAGCCTGACAAGCGGAGCTTACTGAGGAATGAGGCTCTTCATCTCTCCTGCAGACCACAGAAGGGCAACTCACAGATGGAAATCCTCCAGCACTGCAGATGCTGCTTGTCCAAACCTGGCCGCCAGCGTCCATGGATAAATACTTGAGATGGTCAGGACATTTTTTCAAACACAAACACCAGGTAGATACCTATGTGAGAAGAAGCAGGAATATGAAGGACTCTGCAAATAAAGGTTATTTACATGCACACCGTGTGAAGCAGCAGCGTTCGATTCCAATCATTCCACATTCCAAAACTGCCGATAAAAGGACTTTAATGATAATGACTGTCACATGACTGCACAGCCACAGGTCCCCATCTGACCAGCGGACCTCAAACATGAGCGTCACAAAAAAACACCCATGTTCCAGGGGACAGCTGGGTGTGAATTTGCGGAACAGCACATAGACTTACTGGCTGCCTCCCATTCCGATCTGCTTAAAGTGCCCTGGGGTGGGAGAGAGAGGGAAGTGGGGGGGGGGGAGGAGAGACCGAGTTAGTTACTGGTCTGTAGATAGCTGAACAGAGAAGCTGCTCTTATTTTACTGGTCCAGCTACGTTAAGCCGCACATCTTTTTCCCGATATAGCAGGGCTCTTCAAATCTGCACCTCAATTGCAGATCCAGGCCGTATTTTCAGTTCTTCCAGGTTAAAGAATTACTGATTCCGATTGGCTGGAGGCTTCACAGCTGGCTTACAGGTGAAGGAAGGCCAGAAAATCAGCAGAGCTTGGATCTTGAGGACTGATTTGACTAACCGTCATATGGTACTTAAACGTATGCATATTCTCATCCACAATTTACTGGTCTAGCCATTTTATTTTAAAAATGCTCCACATTTTAATCTAGTATCAATGTGTAAATTTTGTATTTTATCCACGGTATATATGCATGTTTTATTAGTTTTATCTACTGTGCTATTGCTTTTCATTCTGCAGCATCTGGAGGAGTGAACAAAAGAATTGCATCATGTCCTGCACAGACAGCTGTCGTCTTCATTCTCTCGTTCACCATTCATCCACATTGCGGCATGTCCGCATCATCTGACTCTGAGAAACATTTTGGACCGAATGCGCCAGAAAAGGCTATTTGAGGCTTATAAACAAAAACAGTGGGAGGCGCTGTGGGGCACGGTCTGCTGTCGAGCAGCTCTGTGGATGGCTTGTTTCCGTGGCAACAAACAGCAAGCACTCACAAGGGGAACTCTGGCGTCGGGACTCTCCACTCTGCTCCTGGCGTGTTCGTACTCGCTGGCATCCTGGTAGGTCAAGCGGTTCCTGTCGTCAGCAGGATATGGCTGGAAAGTAAAGGCATGCATCAGTGACCACTGATGCAGAGGGCGGGTTTTTTTTATAATATCATCAAAAAAAAAAAAACAATACAAAAAAAAGGGAAAGCCCTTTACAAAGAAAGGCTGTAAAAGTTCAAATCAGCACTAAACGCTCATCAGCAAGCTGCGGGGTGTGCAAACGCACCTCCAAGGCCTGCATCCTCTTCATCAGAGTCCGGTGCTGCTCATTCGCAATCTTCTCCTTGAAGAACTCGGAGAAGGTCTTCTTAGAAACGAGCCTCATATTATACTTTTTTGCCATCCTGTAAAGGTGCAGTGGAGATCAGTGGAGCCACCTGCTGGTCAGCAGCGACACTGACACTGGCGCACAGACTCACTCTTGGAAGAGTGGGAAGTAGACGAGGAACTCGGGCACGTTGACGACTCCTTCCAGGCTGAAGTCGTACTGGCAGCCAAACAGCGGGTAAACGCCCTTCTTCTGAAACGTCACGCGATACACGTCGTTGCCGAAGGAATTGGACTCTGAGGCTTCCAGACGCTTTCTGAGAAAAGGCAGACGACACCTGGGTGATTAGGGCACTTTCTTCAAGTAATACATACCCAACCTGTAACAGAGCGGTCCGAGGGCGACCACTCGACAGGGAGTTAATGTCAACAGCACATTCCAGCCTTCGCACTATGAGGGCTGCAGAGGAGACGAAAGGGGAACTAGGGCAGGCATCAGTGAGGAGGAAAAGGTCAAACTTCACACGAATATGAAGAAATCATCCGCAGAGAGGGGCAGTGAGCCCCATCCGTCAGCCAGCTGTTATACAGGGTGTCCATAAAGTCTCTTTACAATTAAAAAAAATTATTACAAATGAAGAGACCAATATATGGAAATTATTACAAAACGAGACGTATACATTGAAGTTTTTTTTGCCTCATTTAATACACCTCTATATGGGCACCATTAGCTGCACGAAGCACATCAAGACGGTACTGGATTTCTTGCCATGTTCGTTGTAGCTCACCCTCATCAACGACGGCATGGTATCAGTGATCCTCTGCTTTCGATTAGTGATGCCCTGTACCTTTGTTTGCAATGTGATTATCAAAGTTTTTAATCACTGAGTACATAGAACAAATCTGATGAAGCTATCTCATCAATTGCCTTTGCAATACATTTTTGAAATTGTAAAGAGACTTTATGGACAGCCTGTAAAATAGCAGCCACTGTGGGTGGATGAATTAAGGAGGAATATAATCTTAAATAAGTAAAAAAAATAAAATAAAAACGGACAGACGTGGTAAAAACACAAAAGCATGACAGAAGAGACTAAGGGACAGTCATACTGAAGTTAGTATTCCCACAGGGTTGGGGGGGGTGGGACAGTGCGGCATTCTCA
This sequence comes from Mormyrus lacerda, assembly GCA_015163995.2. Taxonomy (NCBI): domain Eukaryota; kingdom Metazoa; phylum Chordata; class Actinopteri; order Osteoglossiformes; family Mormyridae; genus Mormyrus; species Mormyrus lacerda. Next base: position 4,994,014 of record JAABNX020000053.1, on the reverse strand, counting down.
CACAAGCTCGAAGGCGTCCGGAGTCGTCCCGATGAAGAATCCGCCCGGGCGCAGCCTCTCGCAGGCATTACGGAGCATCATCTCAGCCTGCTGCTGAGACTCAAACGAGTAGTGATAGACGAACTGACAGCTGCAGACATCGAATGTCGTGTTGGGATCCTTCAGTTTGGCCGAGAGGAGCTCCTGGACAGGAGAGGGACACAGAGGAAGAACGTGGGACCACTGGAGATGCGCATTAGCCCAGCATACGGAAGATCGCTTGAGGGGTCCCTATATGGCCATGTGGACACACTGCGCACCTTGGTGCAGTCAGCAGTGATGAACTCGGCGCTGAAGAGGCGGTCCTGCCGGTGGCTCTTCTTTCTCATGTCCAGGTAGCGCTGCTCACACTGCTCGACAGATACACTGGCAATGTCTGAAGAAAGAAATAAAGTATATGGAGCGAGCACAGACAGAATCACTGTAACCAATAGAAAACAGGCTAAAGTGGTGAGTGACAGGGTCATCAGCCCCACCCACTCTGGCCCTCAAAGCTCCACTGGTACTAACATGTGAAAAAGAGTAACATGGTTGCTTGAGCGGACGCTAAGGCCAGAATGGAGCCCAGCTGAAGGGCACTGCCCACTGCTGGCGACGTGAAGCACCTCCTGGGTTCCACTGACCTGCACACACTAGCTTGTGGATGTTCCCCATCCTCCACTTCAGAAGGTCCCCCCCTTTGCCGCAGCCAAGGTCCAGAACGCAAAGCTCCTTTCGGCTCTGCCTTACCTTTTCCAGGATCTCCCCTGCAGCACAGGAAATAGGGTCAGGTTTACATCCCACCCAGCAGTAGGGTAAAAAGACAAGGAATCATTCTTTCAAGCATTTAGTCAACATTCATAAATTCATATATAGCAGCAAGATCAGAGACACACAGCCAGTCGCTTAGGCTTAAATGTAACCCTGACTCAATTCCTGGAGCGCAACTCACCAATCAGAACGCTCTTCAGCCAGTTGTTGAAGTTGCGCATGTAGAAGATCCTGCTCCTGGTGCGGGCTTCGCGACTGCACTCCTGGAGGGTGTTGTAATGGCTAGCTACCTTGAAGCCGTGGCCCTGCGGAGAGCACTGCAGGACATTGGAGTACTGAGAGCACCGCTTACCCATCACGTGGAGGGCAAGTCACACCACTAAGTCAGTTCACTTACCACCTTCTTACTGGGGGGCCCATCATCTTCACTGTGGTCATAATCTTTCCCTTCCAGCTTCCTCTTGGTCAAGCCCCCATCTCCACTGCCACGCACCTCGGGTCTGTCTTCACTCTCTCCTTCCAGGTGCCCTGAATACACCAGACTATATCTCAGCCAGTTCCGCACTATTACAATTCTGTACTTCGATCATTTCTGTATTTCGCTCTACACTTTCTTCACGAAACAATCTAAAGGGACACCATCTTATACGATATTAAAGAAAGCTCTCAAACCAACGTGATAAAAGATATTAGGAGTAAGAAAATAAATGACCCCCCGCCAAAAAAAATCAGTAAACTGTACAAGCTGGGCGGTGCGTGTGGAGACGTTAAACGAGGTAAATGGAACAAGCTTTACCTATGTGCGACTTGCACACGGCTGAAAAGAATCAACACATAGCAAAAACTTAAGTAGACAGAACAGATTAAGATAAGCTAGTATGATCTTAAAAATTATTTTCACGCGATGTTACAACAAAACGCCGATATCTCAAAAGCATCAACATCACTGCTTGAGTTACTGATTGTTATAAACAAGCCTTGCTAGCGGGACGCGACATGCCTGACACAGTGACCTAGTAACTCCTATTTTACCCGATATAGACCGGTTATTAATGACAGAAAAATAAATAACTATCGCAGCATTAAAAAGTAAGTAGATGTTGTCGAGGACATAATAAAATGTACAAAAACGCTACCCCCGGTACACACTCACTTGAGTTTTCCGCCATCACGCTGAAGAATAAGCTTTCTGCTTCCGTTCCTATTTCCGTTTTGGCCTGTACCCATATGAACTATGGTCAATGAAGTTCAAACGCCCCAGTCTGCGTGATTTCTAATGGCGTAAAGACTACATTTCCCAAATTGCACTGCATAACTTGCCGTTTCCCGAAACGCTATTTTCTGAATGACAGAGGGGGCATGGATGGTCTTTCGTGAAAAGTTTAAGCGTCCCTATACCATGCTGTATCTCATTTACGTAAGTAGACACCAAACATTTACATTTATTCTGTTAGAAAGATATTTGTGAGAAAGACTTGTGGGAAAGTAGTTTGAGATTCTGTAGGATGAGTGCCTGGGTCATAAATAATGGGTATAAAGGGGTTATTTTTAAATACAGTTGAATTTAATAAATGGTATAATGAGGATCATAAAAGGGGCTTCTTTTGGCATTTTTACGAGTGAATTGCTGCTCCTGCCCCTCTGGCGCCAATGCTGTAGTCGCAGTAATACCAACATGGCGCCGTCCGCGATCACTTTACATGTGCTGGGGTGAAGGATGGGTACCGTTTCATGTCCCCCCCCTTTTTATTCTCTGCCTGTCCAGATCGCTCTGGCAAGGCCGCAGTATTGATGTTGAGGAGTATAACTTGCTGAAGGTAGGTGCTGACACAGTATTGTGCTTTTAAACCGTCATAACGCGGATTGCATTATAAATTAACGTTTGTCGATTCTGTTGTTGGCACTTTTTGGAATCTGGATTCAAGACTGCTTGTTTGTGTCAGTGTTTTAAAACTGCCACGCCTCAGTATCCTGGTTGGTATTACGCGACTGTAATCCTTTTTTAATTGATGACACTGGTTTCTACCCTGACATCTTAATGGTGTCCGCAGGCTCTTGGGTGTGAGTGACAAAAGGAAAATGCAGCAGCTCCTCTGCCACAGAGCCTGGCTGCGACTGGTCGCCCTGCAACCCACAGTCCAGGGCCTGTCCCACAGCCCGGTGGGCCCCAGGCCCTGGACTGGGAAAGGGGGTCCCAGCCTGTGCTACGTGAGCACATCAGAGGTAGCCAGAGCAGCGTCACCAACACAGAGGGAGAGGATGGGCAACCCAGAGCAGCCTGGCGACTCCGATCCCCTCCAGGACAAGTCCATCGGGCTGGTCCAGCGCTTCAAGAAAATGCTGAAGCAGTATGGGAAAGTGATGATCCCTGTGCATCTGGTGACGTCTTCTCTGTGGTTCGGGGCTTTTTACTACACAGCCATGAAGTGAGTGAACCCTGGTGGTGAGGAGGACTTAGGGTTAGCATTATGGCTAGCATTAGTGTTAGAGGTTTGGGTTAGAGTTGGCATTAGCAGTTAACATTAACATTAGGGTTTAGCGTTAGCATTAGAGGTTTACATCAGGGTTAATGGGAAAGGTGGGGCTTTTGGGTTGTGGTCTTACTGTCGTACCTTAAGAAAAGAAGCACAACAGGGGTGTGTTGCTAAATAGGATTTTTTTTATGTTCTGGAGGCAGGACATCTCATAAAAAATATGTATAAATATGTATGTTCCCGACAGTTATTTCTCCGTTAGGCCCCTGAGCAGAATCCTTAGCCTCTGGTTGCTCTAGGGACTGCGTGACCTCGCTTTTTCTCAGAAATATATGTCGCTAGGGATAAAATGCATCTGCTAAAATTTTTTGTCTTTATCCGCAGGGGTGTGAATGTGGTCCCGTTTCTTGAGTACATCGGCCTCCCAGACAAACTCGTTGACCTCATGGAGAAATCTCAGAGTGGATACGCAATTACCGCCTATGCCATGTACAAGGTGAGGGTCCTAGCATGCCTGGACGGGGGCTGCCCGCAAGGAGCCCCCAGGTTCTGAGTGAGGGTTTATGTCTCCAAGGGCATGCTTAAGTGGACAGTTACTGACATGTCATCTGATTCTCCTGGAGATCGCCACTCCAGCCAGGTACACCGTCACGCTGGCTGGGACCTCTCTCTCTGTGAAATACCTCCGCAAGCATGGCTACATGTCAACCCCACCCCCAGTCAAGGAGTACATACAGGACAAGATGGAGGAGACCCGGGGGCGATTTTCAGAGAAAATGGAGGAAACCAAGGGGAGGATTTCCGGGAAAATGGAGGAGACTAAAGATCGGTTGTCGGGGAGAATGGAGGAGACGAAGGACAAGTTCTCAGAGAAGCTGCAGCAGACCAAAGACAAGGTGTCTTTCCGAAAGAAAGATCAGGGACCCTAAACTTTAAAGTGTAACTACACCCTACATGAGTCTCCAGCAAGGGGGACAGTGACCCCAGTGTCTCAATTAAAGCCGAACTTATCTGCGATTGTCTTTAAAAAAAAAAAAAAAAAAAGAAAGAAACATAATAGATCTCAGCGTTATTAGAAGGGGAAGAATGTGAACCTCAACTCAAAGGTCGGTGGGATCATTTAATCCTGGGTCAGACTGTGCTGTGTGGTAACAGTCATAATTCTCTGTGTCCATCTTTTAAATGTGTTTCCTTTGTACATCGTTGTCATTTTCCATCCATCGCTGTTAACATCATGTTCGTCATGGAGTGGATGCCCGGGTGTCTTGTCTGTTTTTACTTTAGTCACACTAGAGTGCTTTGAAATCTACTAAGTACCTCTTGTCCCAGTGAAGCTGTCATTCCCGTAAGAGCAGTGTTCTCACAGAGTGATGAGAAGCTCCCTCCCGTCACTGGCTCAGGCTGGCATTCTGGAGTGACTTTAACGGTGACTATCCTGCATAATAGGCAGTATATATGTCAGGCATGTCCATTTGCACACGCATGCTGAATGTGCTGACCGAGAATGAAGGATCAATTAAATCTACTCTGCAACTGGCTAAATCATCCAGCCCAAGTTTTTCGGTTAAAAGTCAGACTAAATACGCTGTGAACTCTGTGTTTTGTATATGTTCCCTTTGATTGTTCCTTGCCTTGTGCCCATAGGCTCCCAAACCCCGGTGACCCTGAATAGGACAAGTTGTTACAGAAAATGGATGGGTGGATGTCAGAATAAATATGCTATGAACACATTAGCGTTTTGTATATGTGCCCTGTGACAGGTTGGTCCCTGCCTTGCACCTCTAGCTTACAGGATAGCTCTAGATCCCCACAACCCTGCACAGGACAAGTGGGTAGAGGAGATAGATGGATGGGCGGATGTTGGAATTTAAGATATTCTGTGCTTTGACTGTCAAAATGGAGGACTTGGCTGTCTTCCCCAAAGTGTTTAGCCCCCTGCTGGCATGCTGAAGTATTGCTGTGCTCCAGAAACCCTCAAGAATCAGATTAAATCAAAGTAGAACTGGGTTCAGACCCTTTAACAAGCAATTGTGGCAGGGAGTCCTCAAAGGAATACGAGGACTATAAACAGGGGGCTCATCCCAGTGGGGGTTTAACTCCGGAGGCTGAGAGGCGCCTGCAACATTAAGCAGAGAAGCACTGATAGCAGCCGGAATGCTTTGTGTTTAAAGGGTTTTAATGGCGCCGCAGTTTCACCACAGCATAAGTACAAGCATAAAGTCTGTATGTCCAACTGCTACAGCTTTTAGCAACCGCAACTAAATGCCTGCCATCCTTCCTGTGACAGACCTATGACATCATATGGCTCCAATGTTAAGAGGCAAAAATTACACACATTTCATGTGCATTATTATTTTAAATAAAGCAAACAAATATCCAGCAGCTGATTATTAGTTCTGCATGTCTTTCGTGTACTTCCTGGGGGTGGCACGCTTTCTGCTGATCCAGGCTCAATCCAGTGGAGGTTCCTACCACTGGTGTGACGCGAGGGCATGTTCGGGGATCACGACGAATCCTGTGATGCACGGTTCCACGTATCTTTTCCTTTCATGGTACCAGGGTGACGGTGGTGGTGGTGGTGACCTACTATCTGTTGCGGGGGACAGGTGAGTTGTGACGTCTTATTTGGGGCCGAGATGTTGCCATCCTATTTCATCCATACATTACTTATATTTTTCATAGGAAAATAAAACAGGCAGTTCACTGTATTTGTTCTGTAACCAGTATTAAAGCATCTCACTGTTCTGCTTACAAAAACACACCTGCCTAGTTCATTTCAATATCTGTACAGTATATTACATTATTCACAATGTTTTCTGGACGATCTACCCATTGGGTAGAGTATGTGCATCATATTCTTATATTCAGCACCTTATAAACAAGCGCGTGGCAGATGACTGGGGGGTATATACATCTACACTGTGGAAACAAAGTTCTGGGGGGGGGGTCCCAACATTTACACTAGAAACACTTAATGCTCTGATGCACCAATGGGGGGGGGGGGGGGTCCCTGCATTTAAAACACCTGTTTTCAGCAGTTGGGCGCTGTGCTTGTATCACATACACATGCACCATCCGCCAAGGAGGAGATGGAGTTCAGAGGGGTCATCACAAGTGAGGGCAGGAGCCTCTGCCCAAATGCGATGAGAGAATTTAATATTTGAATATTTTCATAATTCAAATGCAAATATCTATGTATTAGATGGAGACAAATTAAGCAGAGTTCAAATATTGGGGGTGCGCACACTAACCCTAACCCCGCCCCCAAAACGTATGCCCCTGTCTCCACCCGAATGCTGGGGGCGGCACCTCCACGCATGGCCTTTACAGAACCTAACCCTCTCTGCTCCCCACACTGTTCCCAAGCCAACATGGCGACCAAAGCTGCCTTTATAAACATGGATTTGCCATGATTGTCCACATAATCGAGTCACTTCTGGAGGAGACTCCGCCAACCGTTAAGTAAGCTGAGGATGGAGCCTTGCTGGCGTCTGAGAAAGCAGCCCAGAGCCGGATCTAATTTCATTATTATATTAATCATAATAATTACCTTATTAAACTGGTTAAGTGCTTTTTTTCCCGGCATATAGCACAATCGACAGGAAGGTCAGTTACCATGACATATGTTGCCCCAATGCACAAACCCCAACAGGTGGGATTTAAATAATGTGGGGGTGGGGGGGGGCAGACTGCAATGACATGTTTTATTAGTGCATGAGGCAGGTCAGTTGGCTGATCTGTTAGTGATGGCGGCATGGATGCATGTTAGCATCACTCTCTGGGGCAACTAAGCTGGGTGCCTGACCTCCATCGTTACTTTGGTAGCCTGTCCAGTATTTGCATCATTTCCAAGTCATGAGTCACATCTCAAAATAAAAAAAAACATTATATATATATATATATATATATATGGCAGTCAACTGCAGAAAATAATAGCAAGCACTAAGATATGCAAATTCTCTGATCCCAACCAACCCAAGATACTCCTTAGTCCTTCTAAGAAGGTAAAGCTTTCATTGCAGTGGGGAGGAAGCCTGAGTACCAAATCAAAGGGGCCAGGCTTCTTTTCATTGGCTCTATAAGCACTTTGACTGTGTGGAATGGACCATCTGGATGGAAACGGGGATGTCTGTAGAGTACAGGGACAGGGAGGACGTGCTGGCGGCTTCTCAAGGTCGAGCTCTACACAGGCAGCCCTTCAACAACACACAGGAGACCCACACATTGCTCAGCTTCAGCAAACCAAATGACAAAACCCACCCTCATTTATGAATGGATCTGCAAAGGTACATGTAGATAAGAAGCTGAAAGCAGGCAGTGGGGGAGGGTTGAGGGACCCGTGAGGGCGAGGGAGGAGAGCACAGAGGAGGAGCGCAACTCGCACGCTCACTGGCTCCACGTCCTGGGGTGACACGGCCATTCGGAGGCCCGAGGTCCACTCTACACCTCACAGAGACATTTTTACATGCCTTTAAGTGCAATACAAGGTGAAAAATGTACATAGAATATTCCGGCATCATTCTGACGGGGAGGAACGGCTGGCTGAAGCTCTCCTTGAGTAAAACACACAAATAAAATTACATTTCCCTCCATCCCTTTGAACAGCGAGTAGTGCAAACGACCAGACTTCTGTCAAGTAAAGTCCCACACAGCTCTTGGCACAAAGATGTTAATTTTGATTGTTTTTTGTGCACAAATCCTCATAAAATACATGTTTTTTAATTAATGAAAATCCCTCAACTAGCACAGTCCATATGGAAAACAAACTAGGCAGCTCTGCTAACCGTCATCCAGGTTGCTTTGGGTCAAATATCAAACATCTTTCATTGCTGCTACAACGAGGGCGGATGTTGAGGTGGGTGATGGAGCCTTCCACAGAACACCACACCCCTTCAGTGTTTGGGGCAGGGCAGAAAACACAGCCCCACCCCTCTCCTCACACCTGGTTGTCCCTCTGACTCTCCCTGGTCTTTATGGGTACTGTTGTGCTTTCACTGCTGCTGTGCTGGAGTGTTTGAGCAGGTGCCCCCTGCTGGATGGGAGGGGTATCGCCGTGCTGGTGAGGAAAAAAAGAAGAGCCTGGATGTTTGCCCATGACCTCACTGTATGTGGGCGGGGGCCCCTCCATGTGCCCGTGGCTGGCAGAGCGGGAGGCGCTGATGCCTGAGTTGCTGCTGGGCGGGAGCACGGCGATCAGGTCGCTGTCGAAGACGGTGCGGTTGGGTGGCGCGCGCACCGATTCCCTGCTGAGCTCCATCTGCTGCTCAGGGTCCCGCAGCTGCAGCGTACAGGGGCCCTGGTAGGGAGGGGGCTCCTCCCCATCCGACAGGCAGATGGTGGGCGGCAGGTCGATCTGATGCTGCTGGGGGGGGTAGGTAGGCTGGAAGCGGCAGAACCGGTCCCGCTGCATGAAGGCGGGAGCCGTGAGCCTCTCACGCTGTGCGTAAGCTGCCTGCAGAGACAGGAAAAAGTGCATTTAGCAGAATGCGATGGCAGTGTCTGAGATTGACCAGGATTGGAGGGGCGGAGCCTGTGGCCAGCAAGGATCAGGGACGGAGCCTACGGTTTGCAGTGATTGGGGGAGGCAGAGGATGACAAGAACTGGAGGTGGAGCAGAGGTCTGCTGGCTTTGGGGGTGAAGCCTGTGGTCACCAGAAATTGGGAGGCGGAGCCTAAATTTGGCAGGAATTGGGGGTGGAGCTGCACGTAAGAGGAGTCAGAAATGGACTGTTTGGCTGAAAGATTATAACCGGACTCACCTCAGAAGCTCCTTGTGTTGGTGCTGTGCTATCCTGTGGCCAGGATCCCTGGGATGAAGGAGACAGAACAGTGAGGAAGGGGCAGCATGCTATCTGTCCCAGACTGGTCTGGCCTGACATACACCCCAGACCCACCTGCTGTAGCATCTCCTCCTGCCTGCTGCCCTGGCTCTGCCGTGTCATACCGGAGCAGCCGGAGAACTTATAGTGGTTCAGCAAACAGATGATCAGCACCACCATGACAGCCATTACCACCATGATGAGGATGATCTGAACAAACTGCAGTTCAGCTGCAAAAGACAGAGAAGCTCATTAGCCACTTGTCACCATTAGGGGGCAGCAGAGAACACTGATAAACCTGCCTGTCATTTTTTTCCCCCAACATGAAGGAATGTGTCTTACAAGATTATGAAAACTTTATATATAAGTGTATCTAACTAGCTTGAGAAACAAGAGAAGAATTTGAACCATCACATGTTAAAAGCCACAACAAACAAGTAACACAGTAAATTGTGTTAAACCAACACACCATAGATGATGTGTTGGGGAAGAGCTGCTCTAGAATAAGATGCCAACTGACCTCCAGCCTACCAGACCCTGTATTTGAACGAAACGTTCTGTCACACGAGGTATGAGGGAAGTGTGAAGGAGGTGAAAGGCCAGCCAGCTCTCCAGAACAATAGTCTGCCTGTGCTTAAGGATCTTGAAGGGTACAGACATGAAGGGGATTGATGAGAGCCCCTTCCCCCAGTGCATAATATCCCGGCCGAACATGCTGCAGCTCTAAGCGGCTCATGTACTTCAGACATCTGGCCAAGAGTGCACAGAGAAAGGGGAAGGGGCTTCGAAGGCACAGCCCAATTAAAAAACTCACACATAAACCACATAAACGCTGACAGGCATTCAGCTCCGTCTGCAAAGTCCACGGTCTTTAATCTTGCAGGCGACATGACCAGTTGATCTGTACCCCCCTCTCAAGTAACCTCCAGGTACCACTGATGGGCTCCAGAAGATCTCCACTGGCAATTTCACTTTAATATCATCACTTACTGAATCTTCAGGCGGCTTAGACTGCCACTCTTGTACAGCTGGTCAAAGTCATCAAATCCTTTTAGCAAATCTTCCAATCATAGGTGAATCATAGGTAGAAAATCACACATAAACCCTTCCAGACAGGAAGACCACATGCTGGAGTAACCCCTCCAGACAGGAAGACCACACACAGAGGTAACCCCTCCAGACAGGAAGACAAATTGTAGGGTTAACTCTTCCAGACAGGAAGACCACAGATTGGAGCGACCATTCCAGACAGAGACATAACACAATAACCTTTATAGACAGAGTGATTACAGAACAAGACAGCTGTAAGTTTCCAGCCACAAGTCATGTCCATCCCAATGAGAATTTCTGATGAAAGGACAGAAACACCAGACAAGCAGCCATACATCCTGACTCCTGAAATCACTATTCAGGATTAAAATGAGGTATTGCCCCTGATGTGATGAAATCACGTGTCCAAAAAAGGCTTCCCGTTTCAGTGAAGGAGCGTGAGAGCAAAGAATCGCAGTCTGCTGCCAGGCAAAATGATGACTTAACCTCTCCTCCAGTACAAACGAACATGAAACGAAACTTCTCCCCCCTGCGGGAGAGCACTTTACCAGCTCTGTCAAACACATGCTTTAACAGCCATGGGGAAAGCTGGCAGGGATAGAGGCGGCAGCACTTTCCCAGAAGAATGTAAACATCTGGAAAGCATGATGAGCACCACCTTTCTTCAGATGCTCCTCTGCAGCCCCAGTGTCACCCTCGTCCTGACATAACCAGCATCTATTTCTGGGAAAGCCCTCGTTTATCAGCGGCATATCTGGGTTATGCAGTTAACTCGCTCCTTACTAAAGAATGGACAGCGTCCCTGATGCCCCAAGTTGCTGGGCCAGGCCCACAGCTGAAACAGCGCCTCCCCATGGTTTTGGGCAGACGCCTCAGTGTGGCGTCACGGTTGTTTGCTTAGTGCAGAGACATTCAAACAACAACAACAACAACAAAAAGATTAAGCGAAGAATTAAGCGTGAATAAACCCCTCCTGCACTGGGAGAAAGAGAGGATGGTGTAAGATGGCTGGTTAATCAGGACCACAAACCACCGACTTGACCTCCCCAAGCCACAAAGGAGTGGAAGCAGCCTCCTACAACAGAACGCTGCCTCTAAGTGTGACGAGCCACAGATGACGAGGGTGAGGAGTCTTTCCCAAGCTTCATGTCTACATCCACATGGTGGGAGGGGGGGAGTTGGCTCTCCCTCCTCCACAGCTCTTAAATACTTTAAGGATGTAACTATTTGGTCGGAAATCTGTCTCAGGTGTCATTTGGAAACTGTGCTTCATCCGGGGGTGGGGCTGCAAATTTAAAGGCGCTGAGACACTGTCCCAAACTGGCACCAAACAGCAACTCCAAACAGCAAACAGCAAACTGATTCTAAAGATCAGGACATCTCCTCATAGGACTAAGAATGAAACGGCTCTGAAGGAGGTACATGCAGGGTAGGGACACCCTACACATCTGCTGACTTCAGACGTCACCACAAATAAGATTAGCTGAAGTAACAAGCTCTATAGTTGAGATGAACGGGTCAGACAAGGAGCCAAAATGCTTCTCTCCTCAATATGTCACGACTAGGTAACCGCAGCTAATATTATACAGATCTATAGTGGATTGCTTTCATTAGTTACTTTCCTTGATTAAGGCAGACAAATGATTGGTCCTTTGCCAGTTCTCTGCAGGGCTGCCTTGGCCTATCAGGACTCTCACAGGGGCACTTGTGACCACATCAATGATAAAACACAGATCCGTCACTCTGCAGTAAAGTTAGGCAAGTGCTGTTCTGGTCTCCCACCTATCTCCAAGACCGGTTGACTTACACCAAAAGGTTGGCGGCGGCAGGAGAGCGTCGAGCTCCCATTTGAACGTGCAAGCAGGCCGTGAAGGTGCCTCTCTGCACAGCAGCTGGAGAACAAGCGCTGACCAGTCACCTTCGACACAGCACAACCCGCCCTCCGACACAGGTGCGAGCCAAGCCAATGTTTACTCACACTGGTCATTTTCACAAGTACAGCCCCTTCAAGCTACAACAGATGGATAATCCACTAACTAAAAAAAAAAAAAAAAATTCCCATGAACCAGATACAAAATGAGCATCTTAACACTCAACACTACATTAGCCCCTTAAAACATGTACTGAAAATTATATTGTAAGATTGCAAATGAAAACATAACAGAAATCCGCAGAGCAGATGGG
>JAABNX020000053.1:4951786-4967417 GCA_015163995.2 Mormyrus lacerda | reverse complement strand
GGTGAGGAATGAGATTTTCAACTGCCATCGTATCCCATCATAGTAAGTCATGGCCATGGAATCTCCCTGTTGACTCCTCATTATACATGATGGATCATAGTGAAGCACCTTTAAGTCTAAGGAGCAACATATTCCAAAAAAAAATACAACCCCCATTCAAAGTAATTATCTCTAAACCAACTTGGAAGAGCTTGTTCATGTTGCATCTGAAAGGATCCAAGATGGCTTCCCAGATTACATGCCTGCTGAGCCGGTTCCTCTATTAGAACCCAATCCTTCCGAAATCCGAAGCAAATTAACGACACTGTGCAGAGCCCTCTAAAAAGTCACTCTTAAGATACTGCGAGTGATGGTGGAGATGGAAACCCGACAATCAGTGTAGAGAAGGACTAGTGCAGAAGCCTCAGGTACTCCAGCAACGACAAGAGAGGGAACAAGTAAAACATGGAGAAGTCTTTATTGCATAAATCTATTCAGCTCTGGTGCTTATTCTAAACACACAAAAAAGCAGACACCAAGAATCTGTTAGGACACTAAATCTTTTGTTTCCCCAAAACTTTATTCAAAAAGTCCTTTGAAGACACTTTTCTCACAAGGTTCGTAACCAAGGAGAGTTTACTGATGACCTCCCTTTCCTGACACTGTTGTCAATGTACAAGACAGCGAACAGAAGATCAAACAGGTAAATGTGAAGAAACAGCAAGTAAGAGTTACTCTTTAATTATCCAGCTCAGGGCTGGTGCCTTCATTCCCACTGGGGTTCAACATCCATCGTCTGGTACCGAATTTAAACTATTACACTGTTAATTTAGCTCTGAAGTCATCAGAGCCATAAAAACGTCGGTGCTAAAGACAGTAAACCGGAAGAAAGTGGAACGTCTTTTGTAAATTTGAAATGGTCCCTTGTCTGAACTGAACTGGGGGGAAAAAAAAATTAAAAAATCTTTGATCCGCGTTTTGTGAGCGGACAGACGCGCCCCACCCTGTATTAGTAATACGTGGGCTGGTGGAAAGCCTTTGGGGAGGTCGGTCTGCGCAGGGGGGGGGAAAAGGGGGCCCTCTTCCCGTTCCTGTGTGTGCATACAACAAGCAGCAAAATGGGAAATTACCCCTTTAGCCTGGGAGCAGATGAGCTTTCTTTCTGTTAAAGGGGACATGACAGGAGGAGAAGGGAGGGCAGGTCATTGGGCAGTATCCAGGGGGTGAGAGGTCACAGCAGACAGGGTCATAGGTCACAGCAACACATCGACCGCAAGTACCAGCCGGGCCATGGCAACCAGGCAAATGGCGTCATCCGGCAAAAGGAATCTAGCAACTTTAAAGTGATAGCCTCAAGAAAAATGAATCATCACTGCCTTATTTATATGCTCTGTACAGCTCGTCATATGCACGGCCAAATTCTGAAGACCAAGACAACAAAATTTCTGAAACTTTAAAAAGGTTAAAAACGCCTTCATAGAAGAAAGTACACTGTAAACAAACAGGATTCTTGCCCTGGTGGGTTTAGCTCATTTCCAACATGGGGTAACAGTACTGGAGTCCCTGCATTTAGAACACAGGGCTTCTGACACGAGTGAGGCCTTCTGTCCCGGCCTAGCTGGTACATGGGTCATGAATGTCATTTTATCATCATCACCACCAAACCGGGGAGTGTTCCCACTGAAACAGCGCAGCCTGCCACTGCTGACCGGGTCATTTTTTCTAGTTACAATGCATTCTCCCTTGCTGGCATTATTATCGATTTAGTAACTCTTTCCATCAAATATAGGCAAATCATTCCAATTGGCTAACATCCATAACCCATAACATCACATAGAACGGTATTTTAACAAGGTTATAGAATGAAATAGTAATTATCCTTAAAAATTCATGTTACCGCCCCATCAAAAATGGTGCTGTATGCTAGTTGTAATAGCCTGGTCACACCATGCTAACATTCTGCCTGACAAACTCACCGTGTTTTTTTTTTTTTTTTTTACAGGACACACTACATGTCAGAGGACAGGACTACCGATACAACACGGAATATTTCGGTGTCCCAAACCCTCAGCAGCATGTTCAATATGAACAGGGTTCTGGGGTTTAGAGCGACATTCCCTGTGGGATACCTACCTTCCCACCGAGGTCCCGTTCAGGGAATTCTGAGAGGCTGCAGCCAAGGTGCCCCCCGCAGTGCCGAGAGCCCCGGTCTGCCCGGAGGAGCCGTTTCCAGGGCTGCCGTCCCCCTTCAAGATCCCTGTGCACTTCCAGTTGTCCATGTAGTTTGCTGGAGGGACAGGGAAGGGGGAGAGTAAAAGAGAAGCACTTCCAGCGGAAGTGACACCTCACATCTCCACGGCAACCGAGAGCCCAGTCTGTCACATGTAAGCAACGTGGAACCAAATGCATGGGATACTGGGTCAAATGTGCGGCACGGGGACAAGAACAGCGCGGAAATGGACCCCACCTTTCCAGAGACGCACGCAGCCGTCATCCCCCGAGGAGGCCAGCAAAGTGCTGGTTATGTTCCAGCTAACTCGCCACACCTGCGAGTTGTGATTGTCGAACTGGGCCACGATCTGCACCTCGAACTTCGTGGGCCCGGTGGATGAGGCGATCTCCTTCCTGCGGAGCCCCCACATGAGAATGCAGGTTAAGCCCTCATATCCAGAATTACGGGCCCCACGCGAGAAGGCGGGGGGCAGGTTTAGCGGCAGGAAATAGGGCCTCACCGCAGGGGGATCAGCTTGAAGATGCGCACATCCTTGGTGGCTATGGCCAGCACATGGAAGGAGCGGCCCAGGTTCGGGGCGAAGGCGACGTCGTGCACGGGGTCCGTCACGGTCACCAGCGTCTCCGCCTTCGCGTACTTCCTGTCCGACCAAAACAGCAGATAATCAGTGGATCGGAGCATGCGGCTAAAAACCAGGAGAGTGAGAGGTACGTGGGGAGGAGAGAGAGGCGCCGACCGCGTGTTCTCGCTGTATTCGTAGATCTGGACCTTGCCGGTGTACGTCACGCTGCTGTCGTCGCTGCCCACTGCGATCATTGGGGGATGGGCGCGGGAGCTGCATGCCGCACAAACACAGACTCAGCAGGAGTGCCTCATCTCCCTAATACTGCTGGGGACACGCTTTTAACAAGAAATAGTTTGCGCTGACTTTCCAGCTTAGGATCAGCAAAGTATTTGTTTATATAGACTACATAGATCTATATTGGTCACATGGTAAACGACCAAAGCTTATCAATGCTGGAAACTTAAATGGGAAAAAAGAAAATCATTCAGCCGTCCTGAAACTGTAAGCATTCTTATACATGATCAGCGCTCAGAACCAGACCACACCCTGACCCCAAAAGCACTACATCCTCAGCTGAAGGGGAGCCCAGGAGAACCACACCCCAAACCAAAGATGGCCACAGCCAGTGCTGGAAGGGAGACCCGGAGGAGCACAGTCCTACCTGGAGGGGTTCCAGGAGATGCAGCTGCAGCTGAGCTTGCAAGAGATCTCGTGCTGCAGGGACCACTGGCTGAGGTTCATGACATCTGGCGCCTCGTAAATGCGCACCACACCGTCAGCCGAGCACGTGGTCAGCATCAGGCCCATGTGCTTGGGGGCAAACTTCACGTCTGTCACCGAGGTGCGGCTGTCCACCAGCGTGGTGCGTTTGATCTGTACAGAAACAAGCCAGAAAGCACCGTTCCTGAGACCCGCTGATGCAAACAAGCAGCCTGCCCCGGGTCCCTGGGTCTTACCCAATGGCTCTGGCCTCTCTGCTTGTCATTGGACTCGCCGACGATCTCCTCCCACACGGCGGCTGTCCGGTCGAAGGAGCAGGAGGCCAACACCTGCCCGAATTCGGGGTGGGCCCACGTCACCCTCCACACTGAGCCGCTGTGAGTCTGCACAGGCATTCACGCATCAGGCGGTCTGGCAGGCAGAAACGGACTGGCCTCAAACAGCACAACTCCAGCTGCTTTCCTCAAGGTTCTTTTTAAAAGAACCCTTCTAAGTTTACCCTAAATAAACGCACAACCCCCCCCCCCCCCCTTACCTTCCAGCTGGCAGTACAGTGCCACTCCCCGCTTTCTGTTTTGTCCCACACCTAACATAAAACAAAAACAGTGGCAGCTTATAGATACAGATATACAGTTTTACTGTCATATGCACGGAAAACAAGCAGTTTCACTGTACAATGACTGACTTTGGACATCCTCCTTTCACCACAGAAAATAGAATAAGAATATAAAGTAACATAAATACATAAGTAAACTGGTAAGGTGTCATACTTCAGCGAAAAGTTCATATGATCGTTCACAGGTGAAAGTGTTTATTGCAGTAGTGTAACAGAATAATGGCACAAAACTGTTTAGGTACACATGTAGTACTACCAGTCACTATTGGGACATTTTCTATACCAGGACTTTATGCATGCTACTTGTAAAATCCGGATTAATTTATTTAGTCATTTAGTTTACAAACAGCTGCCCAACAATACTTGTAGGTACCGAAGTAAACTGCACGTCTTACTTCGTTCATTTGTCATGGGGGATGTTTCAGCGCCTCGGTGCTGCGCTGCGGTGTATGTCAACAGTGTCTGTGCATAAACACAAGGATCGGATTGTACCTTCACACTTTGATCACTGGAGCAAGTCGCCATTCTCCGGCCATGGAAGTCGTAGGAAACATCGTGGATGAGATCTTTATGATCGGCCGCAATACTTCGAGCAACGAACATTTTTAGACGACACGGAATATTTTTTTTCACTTAGAAAACCCTCAGTGGATCAGGATATTTTTATAAACTGGCTGACATTTCTAAAACACGAGGTTTGTCATCCAGCGTTAAGCATAGAGACTGGCCAGTACCGCCACTTCCACTTCTTCTTCGGTGAGGTTTATAGAGGTTACCAACCTCCGGGTGAGGCTCGACAGCGCCACCTACTGTGCCGGAGAGTCGTAAGGTTAGACGTAGGTTCTACAGCGCCGGTCAGTTTACACCCTTGAAAGCAAATAAATATCCCTCTGCAAAAAGGATGTTGATAACGCCTTCCTAAGGAACTACAACATTATGGCGACTGCGAGATTTAGTTGCGAAGTGGGTCCCATATGTTCCGTTGTTGCGTGGAATAATGTAGAATCAGATTCACCTTAGAATATATATGATGTAAGAAACAACATATTCAACAGAACTCAGTCCTGAAAAGAATCGGGATTATCTATTCAGCACGTTATTTGTAAATTCCAATGCCCACCTTCTTGACAATGGACCAATGAAACTGTTGAGTAGCTGCAGCGCTAGTTATTCCGGAAATGTTGGCCTTTGACAACGTAGCTTATATTGAAAAACAGCCTAAAGCCCCAATGTTGTATCTTGTAATTACAGTGTTTTATTAATCGTTTCATACTTGTGACGTTAAAAATAGCATTTTCTCCCCAAAATCACGATACTAAATGTATCTCTTAGCAATGTTTTAAAACTTCCTGATAGTTGCCGGCGTTGAGCCGACGCCGAATGAGAGCGCAAGTACGTGTTCTCGCGCCTCGCGAGGATCTCCCGTGTTTCTGTTGTGCGGCGGGAGGCCCAAGCACAATCTACTGCGCATGCGTAGCAGCACCACTTTCGATGTCAATGTCAGTTATCACTGGTACGCAGTTTGTTCCTTTCTGTTCCGGTAAATGGCTGAACTGGATGATGAGCAGTGAAAGAAAACATCAGTAATTATCACAATAACAGCTGTATTTCTAAAACACCGCTGTATTCAACAATATAACATGGAGCAGGAGTTTGAGGACATGGATTCGGAGGGCCGGTGGCAGAATCTGTACCTTGTGAGTAATGTGTGTGAATCTTTATCGGAGTCAGTTGTGCTTTCGGTTTTGTTTAGATACAATTAAACTCTTCGTGCCGAGGTTGAAGGGCTTCAGCTTATATCGGTAACGCGCAGCATGAGGTAAGGACGCAACTTGAATGCGTAGCGCGAGAGATCGAGCGGTCGGTGGCGAGCGTGGCGAGGACGCGCACCAGCAATTGGCGGATGACACTGAGCTGTCATGTTAGAAATAACCATCCTGTCGGGAACCACACACTTCCCGTACGCTCTCACTTGCTTATAGGTAGGTTCGCCAAATGATGAGGATTCCGGCCGCCTAAACGGGGCTTTTACCCCGGGTATGTGGGGGCCCTTGACCCCAACGGAACGCCCGGTAGTGCTGGGGTGGCCCGGTCTTCTTTACAGCTGCCAGACACCGCGCTTAGCGTGCGTTTTCTGTGAAGTCATCTGTCTTTCTGTAATAAAGAGCTCCACGCTGCATAATTACAACAGTTTTAACTGGTTATTGTTATAAAACAATACTGTCCATGAATGTAAAGTCATTCGTGAATTGTTAATATAGACATGGGATTTTCTGGCGAGTACTAGTAGTTTACAAAGTCACTCTGTTTAGTATTCATGAAAACAAGGTTTCCAACTCTTTTATACAGAGCAGTTACAAAGGAAAATGCAACAGCAGGTGTGTGGTTAGAGATGAATGGATCAGGGGCTGAATCTTGGGGGGTGGGGTACTGATGGAAAGCTAAAGGCCTCCTAAAATAGGCCAAACAATGCCCCTGTATAACACTAAAGATAGATTTGATCTGTTTTATCCCTCAGGAAATTCGCAATCAATCCCATGAATGTCCCTACAAGGTGGCCAAGTATCCGGAGAATCGGAATCGAAACCGATACAGAGACGTCAGCCCATGTGAGGCCGGGGGACGCTGTGTGTCGCATGGGGCATCTTTGTGCTGGGACAGAGCGCCCTAGCAGCTGTAGCTTGTGAGATAAAGTCATCTTCATTTCATTGTTTTTTTAATGATTCACGTAGTAAAGCCCTTGTCCTTCCCTCCTAGTTGATCACAGTCGGGTTAAACTAGAAAATACAGAAAATGACTATATCAACGCAAGTCTCGTTGTGATGGAGGAAGCTCAAAGAAGTTATATTTTAACTCAGGTAAGAGCTGGATCAAGGCCTCTCATTCAGGGTGATTGTAGTGATGGGTCAGGCCTGCCATCCATCCATTTTGATTGGTTGTGTGTGTTATTAAGCTAAAAATGTTGATCCTGATTGGCTACAGTCACAATTTGACCAATTACAGATATTTTAAAAATTGAAATATAATTGAAAATGTGATACAGATGTTGACTTGGAGGATATGGCTTAAAATTGAATAGCCAAGTTCCTCATTTATTGCATATGTCCTAAAAATGATGGTCTTGATATTAATACTATTGTAAGGTTCAAAAGTTTAGAACTCAACTTTTTAAAGAAACAGTCAACTGATAATATATGAGGTGAATTTTTCAGTGTGGTAGAAATAATATTTAAGGCAGACAGGTGAACAAAATGCAGAATAAGGGGGGGGGGGGGCAGCCTGTGGTCCACCACCATGACCTGCATCTTTGTTTAGAATGATGGTGGCTGGTACTGTGGTTTGTTTTGCAGTCTAAAAAAACAGGATATATACATTGTCTGAGTTTAGCTTGTAGTGTAGCTGAAATCAGGCTGGCTACTGGATGACCACAGTGAATGTGAACCACAGGACAGCCTGGCTTGAGGAAAATTTCAGCATATGCTGTGTCTCTTTCAATCTCCAGGGTCCGCTCAGAAACACCTGTGGTCACTTTTGGCAGATGATCTGGGAGCAGAAGACCAAAGCTGTGATCATGCTTAGCAGGGTCATTGAGAAAGGATCAGTGAGTACCGGGCTTTTTTAATGAATAACCTAAACCAAAATCAACGTGTAGACAATAACAGTGACCATACCAGCTGCAGTGATGAAGAGTGAGCTGTGTGGTCACTGTGTCATTGACTGCAGAGGAGTGAAAGTACAGCCCGGATCAGGCTGAGCGCTGCTCATTGGAAGAAATGTATGGCTCTGAGCACTGGTCATGTGTTCAGATCTGGATCTGAGTGCTGGTCACGGATCTTGATCAGTCAGTGACGCTGTAGCCCCAGTAAGCACATGAGAAACGGTCCTGTCCTACATTTTGCAGGAAACGGATCCAGCTAAACAGATGAGACCTTTTAGATACTTTAAATGACCAGGAAACACAGGGCGGTCAAGTACACATCTTCCAAGCTCTAGTTTTCATGAAGCTACGACAGGAGGATTTGATGAAGAGATTGTACTCATACCCCATTTTGGGGTGCAGGCAGAATACAACACTGGACCACATCAGCAGTTAACAGGAACTTCAGAAATGAACAGGGAGAGATTATTATAGATAAATTGTAGGTTCCAGTTACTGTATGTTTTTCTCACTTCCCTTGTGATAATTCTGTTGGTTGGATTAAAGGAAGTGGAAAGAACAACATGTAGATATATTATCTACATGTTGCATCTCCCTGGAGCCATTCGGTCTGCATTCACTCGCCTTCTTCTGGTGCTTATTTCGGCTAGGGCTCATACTGCAGGGTAGTGAATTGTTGTGTTTGTTTCATTCCTCCTCCGTATATCTGATTAATGGTGTCAGTGCTGTGCGTGTTTGGGCTAACTGTGCCGGACCACTCATGTTCGCTCTTGTTCTGATCTTTATCCGTCAAATCCAGGAAAAATGCGCACAGTACTGGCCGACACATGATGAGCGTAAGATGTCCTTCAGGGACACACGCTTCCTGGTGGTACTGGAGTCTGAAGAAGTCAAGTTCTACTACACAGCGCGAGTTCTGAAGCTTCAGAACATGAATGTGAGTCATGGGGCGGAACGGCGTGCCTTTTCACTGGGGGCAGCTGAATAGTCCCACCATGTCCTGCGGCATGAATGTGCTTAATTTACGTAAGGACAGAGGTGCAGGGATATTACTGTGGCTGTGTTACCGGCAACTTTGTCCTGGGTTTTTTGATCTCCTCCTCATTCCTCTTCTCAGACCGGGGAGAGCAGGGATATTTACCACTACCATTACACCACCTGGCCTGACTTTGGCGTTCCGGAGTCTCCCGCCTACTTCCTCAACTTCCTGTTCAAGGTCCGAGCGTCAGGCTCACTGGGGACGGAGCATGGGCCTGCGGTGGTGCACTGCAGTGCCGGGATTGGCCGATCTGGGACGTTCGCGCTGGTCGACACCTGCCTCATCCTGGTGCGTCGTTTGCCGCCGCTCCACCCCGCAGCATAATGCTTCCTAAACATGCTGGGGCTCTTTGCACTGCTCGGTTTTACCTGAGATGCTGCATTACGCTTCATCAATGAGCAACATATAATTAAGCTGTGTGCTTATCTGGAATGTGCATCTTTTATTAACAATGTTGCACCTGGGACCAGATGGAACTTAGGAAAGATCCCTCATCTGTAGACGTGAAGAAGGTTTTACTGGAGATGAGGAAGTACCGCATGGGTCTGATCCAGACCCCCGACCAGCTGCGCTTCTCCTACCTGGCTGTGATTGAGGGCTCCAGGTTCATCATGGGGGACGTGTCCGTCCAGGTGAGCGAGCGCCACAGGATTTCGGGCTGCTCTAACCAGCGCTCACGTCTGCATGGAGACCCAGGGTGAGAAGGTAAAAACGCCAGGGTGTCTCTCTCCTCTTCAGAAACGGTGGCAGGAGCTCTCCAGAGAGGACCAGGAGCCTGCGTCGCATTCTCCTCCCCCTCCCCCACTTCAGCCAGCCAAACGGCCCTCCGATAAGCTCAATGGCATTCGGGGGCCCTACCTGGAGGAAGAGGTAGAGCCGGAGCTGGACAGAATACCCTCCACCGAGGTGACCTGCAGACTGCAGGATGCCGACGTGAGCCCCGGCAAGTAAGTTCCCTCTGGCCCCAGGGATTGGGGGGAGTAAGGCCCTCCTGAAAGGAGAGAGTTGTGGGAGAAGGGTCTCCACACTGATATGTGGCTGCATCTCACAGCGTTCGCAAGCGGAAGAAAGAAGAGAAGAGCATGAAGGTCCAGCCCAACAAGCTCAGGAGTGAGCCTGAGAGGAAGAGGAAACGGTGAGGGTAAAAGGCGTCAGCCATCCTGCGCCGTGCCTGGTAGCATGTGTGGGTCCTGGAGAACCTTTCCGCGAAAGCTGTGCTCTTCACCGTTGGAGGGGTAGCCTGCTCATAAGAGGGGATTTGCGTCACTCGCACTACTGTGGACTGATAGCTTGTTTGGACTGGGGGGTGGGAAGCCATGGGGAATTCTCAGTAATGACAGCGGCGTATTTTGCAGGAAAACTCCATTTGAGGATGGGGGTGGGGCCTTTAAACCTTCAGCTGTGGTTGGGGTGGCTTTCATTAGCCGTTGAGTTGGACTGTTTGAAAAGATCCTGTTGACTGTGGCTCTGCCCTCCACCTTCCTGCCTTTTTGCAGTCTTATACACAATGGGACACGATACTGACATTGTTGATGATCGCTTCTGAGAATTCTCACGAGGGACAGGGGGAGCCTTCCCCTGCACCGTTTTGATTCGCTTCAGACTCTGAGGTGGTGGTCCTGGGAGCGAGGCCCACATGGGGGTTTTAGATGCCCTTTGTAAACACACCGAAGGAGTTTACAATCACTGTGAATTCTCAGCATTTCTTCTAACTTGTGTAACAGGACGGCCCACTGCCTCGTATTCACGCAGTCCTTGCAGATTTGTTCATAAAGGTGTGGAAAACCATTGCACTAGATGTATGAATGAGAAGAGTCTTGGTGTGTCTGTGAGGGTGCATGACGCATCATGAGCAGTTAAAAACCCTGTGCAGGGTTGATAATGGGATTGTTAGAAGAACGTTAACCAGCTGTTTATTTTCTGGTTTAAGTTATATCTTTACTGGGTGAATCGCCTAATTAGATGCTAATTAAAGCTTAGGTCATCTTTTGAGGGGGCTTGTTCGTTGGCTGACTGCTGTGCAGGCTGTCAGCCTGGTGCTTTCTAGATGCTTGTTTTACTGGCAAATTGAATTTATATTCTAAATTGAATTTCAGCTGCTTCGTTTTGTGACTGGCTGTGGTGGGCTTTGCCGTTTTGTGATTGGACGATGCACAGATGGTCTGCTCACGTGGTTGAGGATGTGCTTTATCTGCCCCATAAATGAACAGAGACGCCAGGTCATGGCACGTAAGTGTCAGAAGGTTGCTGTGAGGGGCTGTCATCCAAATGTGGTGGATCTCTCGCCAATTTGCTCAGGTCGGCAGGTCGTATCCCAGGTATGAAGGTCTGGAAGAGGCTCAATGCCATCCACACCTGAGTCTTTTGTGTGTCCCAAGCATGCACTACCATTGTAGATGACAGGTAGGGTGTCCCCACGGCTTAATGTTGCAGATTAAAAACACTGACACGCTTGTGGCGTGCTGTGCGTGTTTGTGCTTTTTCACATTGAAAATCTGCTGCAGTCCTCTGCAGTGACCGAGGCAGGACTACAGACCCCAATGCATCTGCAAGGACGCTGCCCTCACACACTCACGCCTACACAGCCTCAGGTTTTTCCCCCATCATTTCCCCTTGGTGCTGCTGACGGGGCTCCTCGCTTCTGGCCCTCGGTGACCCTACATTAAATCCGTCATCAGGTGTCTAAGCTGAAGCTGTCTAGATAATAGAAGTCATTCCTCTGACCGTCAATTTGACAGGGAGAATGTGACCCCTGCCCCACCCATCATGGGGCTTTCTGTTGACTGCATGGAAATACTGCAGAACTCTGAAGAGCATGCCAACTCTGCTTGTGACACCAAGGGGCACCGCTGAAGCCGCTCTTCCCTCTGCCGTATATGTGTGTGTGTGTGTGTGTATGGGGGTGCGTATATGCATGGCAGGGCCAGGACAGCAAACACCTAACGGGCATGGCGAATCCGGCGGACAGTAAGATGACACCAGCGGGAATCTCCAGTCCATCCCGGGGGGCCAGCCGCACACCCCCCTCCAAGCGTTTACAGCGTTAACTTCAGCAATCTGCGGATGAAGAACACTTTCAGTGGGCCTCAGCCCACATGGGTCACGACGCTCACTCTCAGGTCTGCTTCATTCCCATGCTTTCCACACCCATATTTTTACAGTTTCCCCTCAAATGGTGAATTATATACTATTTTTATAAGAACTTGACATTTCCTACAGTCTTAAGTTGTAAAATGTTTGTTAGAAGCAGGTTTCACAAGTGTACATACTGTACCTTTTCGAATACTTTTTGAAAGAAACATATTTTTGATTGTGTGAAAGGCACAGACTTATTTGGTTTTAAAGAAAATTGTTCATGTTCTCCTTGGAATAAAACCTACTGCTTGGAGAATAAACTAACTTCGTAATATTTAGCTCAAGAATACCTGACTCGTCATGTCCGTTTCTACCATTCAACCAAGCCTCACTTAGGAATATGTTGCAATCATACATGCACAGTTTCAGAATGATTCCTACAGGTCATGGGGATGCACGTGGGGGTGCATCAAGTTTAACTCCAAAATGATTCTCTAAACACGGGCGCAGTTTTACTACAAATTTTATTGAGGCGCTTCCAAAATGCAAGCAGTGCTACTTTGTCTTAAACCAAGGTGACCACAGGGCTCCATGGTAACAGACACGACAGCCAAAGCTGCTGTACATGAAGGTGCTCTGCATAAGCCAGGCTAGCTGTCCGCATACTGTGGGCAGCATCCTAGCCTCAGCCATGTGCTGCACTACGCAGCTCAGCAAGTTCAGAAGATCGCAGGGGGGATCCCACTGCCGAAAAGCAGCCTCCAGGACCCTGGGACCCTCCACTGGGTTGACATCTGGCTCTGGGGATGGGGGGTACAAGCCGGTTAACAGAATGCCTAAGTTGGCCTAGTTAACAACTCTAACACATTCCACCATCAAACAACATCAACCTCATCCAGAACAGGGTAAGCCAATCCCAGGAAGCGCATGATACAGGGCAGGGGGACGTGTTCCCCATAATATGCAACTTCGCAAGGATGATGCAGTGGTTAATACTATTGCCTCACACCTCTGGGACCAGGGTTGAAGTCTCTGCCATGGTCCATGCATGTGGAGTTTGCATGTTCTCCCCGTGTTGTGGGGTCCCCCTCCCCAGTTCAAAAATATGCCAAGGTTAATTGGAGTTACCAAGTTGTCCGTAGGTGTGTATGTGAGTGGTGTATGCGCCCCATCCTGAGTTGTTCCCTGCTTTGCATCTGTAGGCTCCAGGATAGACTCTGGAGCCCCATGACAAGCGGGTACAGAAAATGAATAAATAGATTTCATTGGGCTTCATTCATCACCACCCCCTACTAAATTATTGTCTCCCCCAGAATATCAAACTCTCTCTTATGCCATTGACCCCAGATATGACTATCATTGTTACAAAGATATTGAATATCAATTTAAAATCGACTTAAAATTTTCTCTCTCATTGGTGCATTCTCCAAAGAGGATACGGTCTCTTAACATCCATAATGCCCCGTGATGTGTAAGACATGATAAATCAACTTATCATTCAGGCAGAGTATTTGAGGAACACTTACAGGTTTATCCACAAGATGGAGCCAGTCATTGAGATAATTCACCAGCGCAAATGCATCGGGGATGTTGTCACCTTCAGAGCAGAAGATCAGAAGAACTGCCATTTTGATGCCTTCTGAACAACTGTAAAAACATTTATTGCAAATAAATATTTTCAAATGTTTTTGCCATCCAAGTTCAAAATCTTACTATCTTCCCAAATCCTACTACAATCAGCCCAGTGACAGTGTGGTGACCATGTACTCTGCCATACCCGTCTGTGTAAAGGCCTTTAGTGATCCCGCCTCCTGGAATGTAAAGGCGTTTGTCTGAGTCATTGATCCCTGGGAAAGCACACACCCGTTCCATCTCCTTCCACTCAAGCGTATTCAGTTGGGTTCCAGCCTCATGTTCCAGGACTGGGCTGAGCAGATACCGCAAAGGTGCGCTAAACACAAACGAAGATGACCACTGAGTTTTAAATATCTTTCTGTAATCACCAGCTTCAATACCAGCATGGTACGACGTTTTCAGACAAAACTGCGCTGTACCCAAGAAGCTGCCGATCATCTCTCTGGTAGGCATGGCTGCTGGACAACACGACAGTCCTGTCAAAACCACTAGACTTGATCCAAGACACGATAAGTTTCCGGAACTTTCTGGACTTTCTCTAAAACGGAGAATGAATAGTCAAACCGAGCGATCTGAACTTACAAAACATAATTATAAACAGATGATAAAAATCCCAAGATATTTCGTTTTTTCTGTAAATGTAGAATATTAGTCACATCTGAGGTTTCCAGACCAGGATTTTAAATAAACAGATCATTCTCAAGGAGTTTGCGTAGGTTTTGGATTATGCGCTGTGTAGCATGTCTTACCTGTACGAAAGGTGCCCGTATCTGAAGTACAGCCAGTTTCACGCCCGGTAAACAGTAAACTGCATAAGCAGAATAAACACCTCATGTGTGGACATGTGCATGAGGTCTGGATCACATCATCGCTTTCGGATTGAAACTCCACGCACCTTCCGCGTTGGTGTTCAGTTCGGCCGCGTCGTCCGCACATGTCGTATATGGGTTGTTTCCAGCCATGGGAATCAAGCAGTCGGTATAGATATAACCTACTCGGGGCATACCAAGAGTCGAGATGATCAGGTCCGTGGCCAGCTGACCCACATTCCCGACGGAGACTGCTGGCTGTTGAGAAATATGACCAACATGACAACTGTACACTGACGACATTCGGTAGAAAATAAACAGGAACAGCGAGAAAAAATAATGGCATTTACCATAATAAGAGTGAAGCCTCGAAAGGAACTCGGTATGCTTTCAGTCGCAATAAACATG
Organism: Mormyrus lacerda; assembly: GCA_015163995.2. Taxonomy (NCBI): domain Eukaryota; kingdom Metazoa; phylum Chordata; class Actinopteri; order Osteoglossiformes; family Mormyridae; genus Mormyrus; species Mormyrus lacerda. Next base: position 4,952,680 of record JAABNX020000053.1, on the reverse strand, counting down.
TTTTAATATTAAAAATATCGCCAGCTATGTTACATGTAAACTAGTCTGTAACAAATACAACAAGAGTCCAGCTTCACTTTCATTTCAACTCTACCGACTCCTCGAAGGGGTCCTTTGTCGCGGTCCGATGACGTCATACGTCAGGGCTACCTTCTGATGTGCCTTACGGAAATTAATAACAAAGTTATGAGTGTGCGTAGTATGTGAAATGAGAAGTATGTCCGAATCCACAGTATGAATGACACATTAGGTGAAGGGTATCGAGATAAGATATTAAATTCCAAGAGAAACCAGCTGCAGGCGCCTGTACAGTGGAGTTTCACCGGAAATGCGTCACCTCCACAGGAAACACGTGATCTTTAAGGGCGTAAGGTGGAGCTCCGGTTAGGGTTAGGAAGGGGTCTAGTTTTTTATTTTTATTATTATTGAACAATTATTCATGTACAAACAACTCGGCAATATCAAACATAATTATATTACTACAGAACAGGTGCATACAAATAAAATAGAAAGTAAACGGAGAGAAAAAAAGGACCTCCATGCAAGAGGGCTAGGGTTTTTGAAAACAATTTAACTGCATTTTTGCCTTTCATTACCTTTAGAACTTTTGTATACAGAATAAACTCATTATGAACTTTCAAGTATTTTGACTTATGTATATAGAATTTACCCAACATGAGGACATTATTTAACAAAAGATCATCTTTATTATTCATTACAAGTCCATAGCTAATGTCCTAAGTTATCAAGGTTATGTACCTTTGGATAAAGCCAGTCATGGATGTCCAACCATAATGCATCTACATACATACAATGAAAAAAACAAGTGATCTGTGGTTTCAATATCATCACAGAATATACATTTGTTGGTATCAAATCCAAATCTAAGTCTTA
>JAABNX020000053.1:4902356-4916350 GCA_015163995.2 Mormyrus lacerda | reverse complement strand
GAGATAGATGCCCCCAGGTGATGGGATGGAGATAGATACCCCCGGGTGACAAGAGAGAGATAAATACCCCCAGTGAGACTGTGAGCCAGTGAGACTAGGGTGAGGAATCAATGAGACCAGGATGAGGAACCAGTGAGGACCAGTGACGGGGATGAGGAGCCAGTTAGACTGGGATGGCTCAAGCCAGTGAGACCGGGATGAGGAACAAGTGAGACCGGGATGAGAAGTCAGTGAGACTGAGATGAGGAGCCCGTGAGAACGGAATGATGACCTAGGGAGACTGGGAGGGGGAGTCAATAGGACGAGGATGCCAGTGAGATCGTTATGAGGAGCCAGTGCATGGCTGGCAGTGCGCATGCGACCTGCATCTAAATAATTAATCTGTACTCTTGTCTTCTCGCCGACAGAGAGAGAGAGCTCTTGTAACCTGGCAACGCGCCATGGTTTCCACGGGCTGCAGAGACTGGGAATCCCTCTCCAAGGAGGGGGTGGAACGGGTCTGTCAGCTCAACCCCCCCTGGTCAGCCAGCACAGAACTGTCTTCCAGATATACTGGCTGTCACTGTATAATTCAGTGACTCTGCCTGAAGCTCACCAGTCCATGTCCCCTGACTGGGCCGTCCAAGCAAGCAAAATAATTCTAACAGTTTAATAAATATCCTCCTGTGTGCTGGAACAGACCGTGTATTAGTCAAAAAATAACTGCACAGTGCAAATGCTCATGAAGAAAGTGGCCCTTAAAAAGGAGATAAGCTTTATTAACCCACTTTATTAACATACACAGCTTTATTACCAGGTAGCCCCATTGCCTGTGTACTGCTTGAATTATTAATGTCCTTCCATGAGGAGCAGAGCTATGTCTCTGAAGAAGGGCTCTTTCATTTATAACAAGGGCCACTCTGGGACGCAGCTCCACAGGCTGGGGCTCCGGGTTCGATAATTATACCACATGGAGCGGCAGGCTCCCGTCCCGCTGGCAGTGCCCTCAGAATGACCTTGGGTTCACACACCAAGCCCTCCCTCACGCGGATGCGGCGGGTGGGACGGAGCTGCACGGCACAGCCTCCACCTTCCTGCTTTTATCTCCATGGTGATTGTTTATTAGCTGCCGCTGTTATAGATACATGTGGAGTGTAAGAAATGTGCTTAGAGATCATAACCTGGGATAGAGTTAACCTCGCTTTCTCCATTGTACACAAGGCCAGGATCTTGACAGATCTGCTCTCAGAGCTTGACTGCTAGGAGACTCAGTGTTTATCACTGCTGACTGAACCCCTGGTCCCGAGACTGAGCAGGCTGTGTGGCGTGGGTCCTGATCCACGCGATGTAGCACAGACGGTCTCACCTTTCTATGATTTAAGCACGTCTGGGTGTTTTCCAGTCTCCCAGCAAACACTTTAACCCCCTGATATAAAGGACCGTATCCCTGAGCGACGGGACAGTCACAGTGTGACGCTTCACGGCCTCCAGCCAATCACAGCACAGCCACAGTGTGAAACAGGACTGGTGTGGCCAGGCCCACTCCTCCAGTACCCGCATTCATTTCATCCAATTTCTGACAGAATAAGAGAGATTTCCTCCCCAGCTTAGCGGTGGGGGAGCGGAGTATTATTTTAAATCACGTTTCTCCTTCAGAGATAAAAAAAAAAACAAACAAAAAAAACCGTGTGTCTTTGTTCCACAGCAATTTGCATCTGAATAGACTCTGATTGAACTGTGACAGCTAAGAAGGTCAGGACACCTTGACAGGTCTTCGTGAGAGAATCAGAATGTCCCTGGTGATTACACACTCGTTTGGGATTCACGCTCAGCCAGCGTGCACGGAAACACGCCGAATGCTGGCTGGCTCATCCCGCATTAAAGTCCCCCCCCCCCCTTTTTTGTAAAATGACGTGCTGTGTGTCTGCCGCCCATATACGCTGGTTGTGGTTTTTGGTGTAAGTTGCAGGTAGCACATGTACAGGTGTTTTAAATGGATAAGCGTGATCACCTAGTGACAGGCACAGGGACGGGTTTTATTTTGGGTACCTGGGTTACTGGACGATGGGGTCGACGCCGTGGAGCTGGCAGACGTGATGGCAGAGACAGACAAAGGGGAGTTGAATGTGGTGAACAGGGTGCCGTTACTCAGCTTATGATGGTGATCACAGGCGCATCCTAGGGCTGGGTATCGTTGGGTTTTTTTTCCGATACCAGTGTTGAAACGCTACTTTTAAAATGGTGCTGGTGCCTAAATGGTGCCTGCACTGGTACTGGACATAAACATAACACAAAGAAAAGGTCTTTTACCTTTCTATCGTAAATTTATGCATTAATTTGACACCTTAAATATTTAAATATAAAATAAATTTGACGTGTTCCCCCCCTTTACACGCAATTGTTTTTAAGCATGTCCCCCCGTGTTCGAATCCTTTCGAATGAAATACAGTCACATTTTAGAGCATTTAGATTGAGGCATTTTAACAGTGTTTCGGTTAGCTACTAGCTAACGGTGGGCATCTGCTAACATCAGAGCAAGTGTAATATTATCTCGCGAAGGATCGTGGGGTGCAGTGATGCTTCTGTTGCCGGAGCACTGGATGGCAAATATTTCAATCGACAGATCAGGCATTTAAGTGGCACCGAAATCGGAGTTGTGGGACGGTCCGGTACATGCAGATCGTATAGGATCATATTGGCACCGGGTTTCAGGACTCAGCCCCGCTCATCTCACAGATGAGCTGCAGAACCTTTAAGGGTCTCCTGGAAATACGCTTTAATGTGGAAATGAACGGCGAGGACTCCCCAACACCTGTGGGATCGGGGCAGCCAGCCAGCCGCCCTGGCGCCCATCCCAGCATCACTCTGCATGGGCTTCCCTCACAGCGTCATGGAAACGTCTGCCAGCTTTCCAGGGGTTGTAACCATCTCAATTAACACTGCATCTAGCTCACATTAGCTTATTAGCATAGGGGCACCCTGGGGAGTTTCAGCATGTGTGTTTGTGTAGCACAAGCTGTTTGGGCACAGTTTGAGTGCCAGGATTTGAGGGTGAGCATGTTGGCCTAATACACGAGTATATGTTCGATTATATGCTCAGGTATATGCTAAGCCAGTGTTTCCCAATCCGGTCCTCGAAAACCTACAGCCGGTCCAAGTTTTTGCTCCCTTTGAGCTCACTGTTAGTCCACATTTTTGCTTCCAGTAGGGAGCTAGGAGGGAGCAAAAATGTGGGCTGTCTCTGAGTCCCCAAGGACCGAACTGGGAAGCACTGTGCTAGGGTAAATTCTGTGTGCATGACTGACTCTGCCTGTGTACGTGGCTTAGTCTATCAGGAGAACTTTGACCTGAACAAGGGGAGCAGATGTGATGTAGGAAGGTGCGAGGTGGGGGCTGGGAGTGACAGTTGCCCTTGGGTCCACAGAGGTGCAATACCACATCTTAAAGTCAGTCACTGCAGGGTGCATAAGCAGCTAAAATGACAGACGGGGTAAAGAGGTCTAAGGACAGCAGGGCAGGGGTAGATGGGGCATTTAGAGAAGGGGCAAGCCCCACCCCCCCAAACCCGGGCCGAATGATGACTAGAGAATGATGCGCATTCTCAGAACACCTCAGGGTTCAAACACCACCTATTACTCTCAGGATTTCAAGGTTTCTGTCCTCTAACTGCTCGAGCAAGAACTCCTCTTCCCACGATTACCAGCAATTCCTACCTGTGATGGGAGACTTTAATGGGAGACTGAAAGCACGTTTATGGGAGGCAGGAGCTCGGCAGAGCACGGAGAAGCCATGCAACAGCACACGAGCCATTCATCATAAACAGATAAGCATCTGAAATATTTAATCACCAGGGAACATTTGGAACAGTTATTTGCTGTAAGCATGGAAAAACTAATTAACTAAACATATCTTCCTGTCACATAATTACTTCTAATTGCACTGGTGTAATTAGCTAATTTGATGGCCATTCCTGAGGTGCAGAGATTGCTCCTACCATCCTAAAAGCACGGAGATGCAGAGACAGGTTAAGTGATTATAAAAAGGAATTTTTATGATGAACCGTAACTTTAAATATGTGGGCGACGATTTGTGAGCATGCAGTTTTCAGCGTAATGGTCAGGGACTGGAACAATCTCAACCCCAGTTTCTGGGAAATAAATGATCGGTCGTCACATAATGACATCGGAAACGAGAGCAGAGATAGAGAGACGGAGATGCTGCCAGTGTTATGGGATTAATTTCAAGCATAATAAAAGTAGCGCTGAGGCCAAACACACTGCCACACTGTGTGATGGTGCCATACACACTAATACAGTGTATCTTGGTTCAGGACCCCCGTTGCCCGGAAGCATCCGGATCGGGATGGGTTCTATGCCCCCTCAGCCCCCCGCTGTCAAGGGGGATATGATTGGCTGAATTGCTAACAGGCCATCTGTCACAGTACTGCCATTAATTACACTGAATGAAGGTGTGTTGATGGGGAGCCCCTAGAGGCGGGGTTCCGCCCTTCTTTGTGTGCCTCAGGACCCCACCTGAGCAGGATGGCAGACCGATGTGAAATCTTGTGCTACCTTGCACTTTACTGCATTGACCAGACACAAGCAGATGACTAGACTGGACAGTCTAGTATGTCCTGGTGCGCAGTCTGATTCTCCTCCCCGTTCACCCCAATGGGGACTTGGTCACATAACCAGCATGTCCCGAGTGTCACATGACCAGCAAACCTCACCCAAGTATGCCCTTTACTAAGTATTCTCTTTACTAAGTACTGGCAGCCCTGGCCCTGGTGTGAAGGCTGAAGGTATCCCTGCGGACACCTCAAATTGGATCTGACTGCACTCAGGTACGTTTACGCTCTGCTTAATATGTGATATAATCAGCCTGTCCAAAGGAATTAATATCACAGGAAAACATGGCCGTCATACTCGGCATGAGATGCATCCTACTGTGGTCAGTCAGGTTACTGAGAGCCAGCTCACTTCAGGCTAACAAACATGAGACAGCGAGAAGGAATCTGCTGCGGTGCCTCTCGCCCTGAATCAGAGCTTCTGCCAGAAGAGGGTCGTTTGTAATGAGAGTCACGACAGCGCAATAGGAGTCTAAAGACAGCGAACAGAATGTGACTCTCAGCAGACTTTGGTCAAATGACATCAGATGGAGAACAAGCATCAGCTTCTGTTTGCTCGTCTCAGACATTGTGTCTCTCCCTATTGATTGTGGTGACCAGATAGTCCATGTCATCCTGGAAACCTTGAGCTACTTCAGGTTTTACAAACTACCTTAAAACCGAAAGGCTCCTGGCTCCTGTGTTTGGCTAATTAGTTCAGGTCCTTCTTGTGCTTTGACTGGTTTGTTTCCTTGACTGAAAGACTCATCCAGCTGTTTCACATTAACATTAGAGACACATGCATGACTATAGGAGACCGACCAATCAGCACACAGCAAGAACTCAGTGCTCAAGTGAAATTGAGGTCCTTTTTAACTGAAACGGTAGGTTACAAATCCTGTCCTAGCTCAAGGTGTCTTGGCTGACGTGGATTTTCTGGTCACCCTACTGTTGATCAGCTGGTCACTCAGCTGCCTCTGATCGTAGACAGAAATGGCTAAACAAGGTTCACTGTCTTCAGGGCTGGACTGGAAGGTCCTCCTCTCAAGGCCAGTGGGTCATGAGGTCGTGGCTGCCCTGGCGCTCCCCATTCGGGAGAAAAAGGTGAAAGGGAAACTGGGAAGCAGTGAAAACACAGGTCCTCTTTCCTGTCCCAAAAATCAGGCTCCTGAAATGCATCCGGTAGCTTTTGCTTCCAGTTTAATGCCTCACTGCTGTGTTTCACATCAGCTGTAGAGGATGATTAGGATAATGGTTCTGGGGACTGATGTTTGCCAAAACCAAAATTCTATGGACAAACACCAGCAAGCCTGATCCATCCAGGACATTTACGGGAATTACAGTAATCAGCAAACAAAAACAGATGCTCCACAATAACCCATCTGCAGAGGTCCATATTTCCTCATATAATTTATTCTGAATTTTGATTCTGAATCTGGTAATTATATCTGAGGAAATATGTATATTTCTGTAATAAAACGTTTGCTGCTCTGTGAACAATGGCCTGACGCTGGCAGTACAGTACAATAATCTGTATTCTATATTATAGATACATACATTTAAATAAATTACCCCTAAATAACTTGATTGCTTGGCCCTCGTGTAAGGAATCGGAATGAGATATTTCCCTGCGCACCGGCGCTCGGGGTCCCTTACCTTATGCTTATGCCCTGGGCGAGGTGTTGCGGGAGGATGGACCCCCTCCGCAGCGCCAGCTCGCCGGAGACCCGCCTCACTGAGCCGCGGCGCCTCCCTCCGTATTAATGCGGCACCTGACGCCGTGCGGGGCGCTGTGAGGGAGTTGCGTTTCGCGGTGGGTGTTTTATAGCCGGATAGCGGTGGTTGTTGGGATTAAGGCACAGGCTGGATGGTATATTTATATTTATATACAGGCTGTGTGTCATTAGCTCTCGCTTGTTCTCCGTTACCGGACCCGGTCCCGTCTTTACGATGAAGGCATTGACTCCGGCACGGCCCCCTGGCGTCTCCGCCGCCTGCGACGCGCTGCCCCCGGCTTGGGGGGACGCGACGCACCGGCTCCGCGGCAACATGAGCGGCTGCTATAGCCGGCTGCGGCGCCTAGTGCCCACTATCCCGCCGGGCAGGAGGCTCAGCCGCGTGGAGATCCTGCAGCACGTCATCGACTACATCCTGGAGCTGCAGAGCGCGCTGGAGACTCACCGGGCTATGCTGCGCCGACGCCGGGGGACCCCCCGGACCCCGCTGACGACGCTCAACCTCGGGCAGGTGAGCTTCTGCACCAGGGTTACAGGTGCACGGTATCTGCATCCCTCCGTCCGTCTAACCGGTTATCCTCGTCTGGGCTGCGGGGGAAATCTCTTTATGAGATGGGAAAATGGGTTTTCACGTTGTTAAGCAGTTAAGGCTTCCTTTGCATTCCCACAATAACATTTTTTTTATTTAAGAGCGCCATTTCTCTGCTTTAGTGTGCAAGGTGGTGAGAGCCGTGCAGGGTCCTGTGTGCACGGACCCCTGCGCTTGTTGGGGGTGCCGCCGCCGCTGCTGCCTGGGGTTCTCTCGCTTTATGTTCATTCTCCTCCGTCCGTTTTCCCCCGACTAATGTTCCCATGTTACTGTTTTCAGTTTCCGGCTGCATCTATAGCTCAGAAGCAGGAGGAGGCAGCTTCATGTACCCGAAGCGCGGCAGAATGGTGAGGGCCGCATTCAAATGCTTAAAAACATCACGCTGAAAAAGTCACGATGTTTTTCACCTTTGATCCTTATACTCAGTGTGTATACTCCGACTTTGCTCTGCAATATTCACCCTTTCTTAAGGTGGGCTTCATCTGGGTGTCATTTGCTGGCCCCGGTCACCAGATGGCGCCCTCCTCACCTGCCCCGCGTCACTGGTCCTGAGCAGCCCACCAGGCTTTTGTGGGGAGGGGGTTTATTTGGTCTATATAAGCTGTTCATATGTAATCGTTCCTCTCTCACAGGTGTCCTGAAAGCTGATTCGGAGTTTTGAAATGTCACGAGACTTGGTGACAGAGTGCGGCCTGGTGCTCTGGGCAGGTAAAATGGAACCAGATGACGAGTTTGACTCAAGCCAAACATATGACCAAAAAGTCGTGGGACCAGGGGGGAGGGGGGGGACTCCACTTTGAAGATGCGTTGGATAATTTCATGGGCATTTAACCGATAACAAAGGATCCCTTTAAGACGTGAAGGTAACACTGACAGCTTTATCGAAGGACGCCGTTCGCCGGCTTGTTTAAAACAGGCGAGGTTCACTGTGTTTCCTCATTTGAGAGACGTAGACTACCTTCCGGCTGCCGTGGGCTTCACGGCATCTTACGTGTCAGTACGGATCATCCAAAAATATCGAACCCAAAAAAGCGCATCTTAAGAGCGTCACTTGCTTTCTCGGGGCAGGTCAAACTACACATTCTTTGTCCCCTGTGTTTTTTGGGAGGGATGTGTGTCTTTTACAGGGTTTATATTCTCTGTTTTTTGCTATTTCACACTGTGACGTTTGCCGTGAGTTATAACAGCGAGTTGTATATAGTCGACATGTTAATATTGTTTATGTTACGGTACATACATGTTCAACTGACTGCTGTCGTTTTGATAGCCGTGTTAAGCTCACATATTCTATATTGTGCCATTTTCTGTTCATTACTCTGCTATATTTTGCAAATAAAACCATGTTGTCTTCATTGTGGTGTTATATGTGTGTTTATTAGTCATGTTAGTGTTCATTTTAAGCAACAATATTCATGGGAATACGACAGGTTTAAAAAGTGTCCATACCTCAGCAGAGGGAAGCATCTGCCTGTTAATCTTGCAGTATGATGATGTTGAAGAGGAGGATGAGGATGACTCCTTAACCTGAACAGTGCACTTTGCAGAATGCCGATGCTGTCCGCGGTTTGCGTAAGCACATCATGCTTGTGTCTTTACAGGAAGCCTTGACTATGCCCAAACAGGTTCTTCTCTATTTTGCTTGCTCCGACATGAATCCAGCACGCATATCAAATGATATTAATAAGGAGAGGACGCTTGGTACTTTTGGGGTGTTACCCGGACCTCTAGAGGATCTGTAAAGATGATTTATAAAGAACACAGTTTGGTTTTCTTGGGATATTTTTAGCAGATGATTTGTAGTCTTCTGTGTGTGTAAGTGAAGAGGTTTTCGCTTAAGGCTGTAAGCATGTAGGATCCGTGTTAATGAACTAATCTCTGGGGCTTTGCTGTCACCACGCCGCTCATTTGACTTACTCTTACAGAGAAACCCCCTACAGATCAGTGGCCTTGTTCGCGCTCTGGTTGTGTGTGACTGGCTGGGGTGGGAGATGAGGGGGAACCAAACCAGCAGGGACAGCAGATTCACAGAGGTGAACAGCTCCTCCAGCAGGAAGGCGTTTGATAATTGAACGAAGCAGTAACTTCCTGTTAGAAAGTCAGAAATGCACTAACACTGTGGGCATTTTTGACAAACACTTGCATTTCAGTATTTTACCTGTTAAGAAATTCACTCATGGAATTCATGCGTTTCCCTGTATTTGTGAAGACGATGAGCCTGACAGTAGATAAATTAATACGTTCAGCACCTGGAGTGACAAATCTGCCGGACCCGGCTGCTAGATGCTGCCGAGGGTGTTTCCGGTCCACGGTCGTGGTTCAGACATAAACCGCAACCTTTGTCTACCTGCATCTAACTTCTGGTCACGCTGTTCCTCTCGTGGCGTCTTACAGGTGTCAGATCTGCTTCCTGTCTCCAGATGGTGGCTCAGCACCTAACAGATGTCATGTCCCTGATGAAGGCAAATCTGCTTGCTGATGTCTTTATCCTGTAACCTTAACACTGCGTTCATACTCCACGTGTCGGGCCCCAGCTGCACACGCAACCTTAGGATCAGTCCCATATTTGTCAGGTCTCTAATGGTACTCACCAGCGCCTCCTGTAGGGCTGGCCCCAAACTGATGTCAGTAGACTCATTATCTGTGTAGTTGGTCAGTGTGCTGTGCAGTGAGCTACGATGGCTGTTAGGGTCACCCAGGCAGAGCTTCAGGGGCGGCCTCGCTGCTGTGTTATTGGCCAGGTCATTATCTCAGGGTTTTCTTGCCGGGTGGTCTGGAAAACGCTGAGGTCTACCGAAATGCTGACAAGATGTGAATTAATTTATGGGACTCGACCCAGATAAGTGGTGGAAAATGAATAAATGAGTGAATGAATAAATGATTGATGATGATGCTTTTCTACTTGCAGTTCCATTTTCCTTCATGATTTAAAAGTAGTTTATAGTATTTCCTGAAATCTTTTCCTAAAATTGAATGTTACTGCAGTGGTGTTTCCTCTCTCCATGTACAATGTTTTTTCTCTCTCTCTATTTCCCCCTCTCTCTCTCTCTCTCTCTCTCTCTCTCTCTGTCAAGTTTACTCTCTTTCTGTGTATGCCATTCTTTCACAGCTTGATAGAAACCTCCATATGACTCTTTGTCTGGAATCTGTGCATTGCCTTATCCAGCAGGGGGCGCTCATGAGCTTAGCTGACAGAGTTTGGTCTGTTTAGCTGTTTCATAATCGCATAGTGCCAGTCCCAATTGCCCTTTAGATGCTTCCTGTTAGTTTGACAAAGGCGGCAGAGTGTCTTTCGAGCATGACATCCTTCCTTCCATTCATTCCCCGCCGTTCTAATGAAGACTGAACACAATATGCAAATAAAATCTCATCTCAGTGATGTTCTTTGGCCCTTGTGCCCTTAGTGGTTTTGGGCTGGTGACCCTGTATCGCTTTCCACTGGTGATTAAACACAAGCAGGTCATTTTGTCCCACAATAAAGGATTTCGGGTTAAGATTCCTGGAGGTTTTCTTTCTAACTGTGTGGCTTGAGAGTAAATCCCTTTATGCTGCTGTTATTCTCCTTTAGCTTCTGCTGCGGTGATTAATTAGCAGTGTTTTCTGTGGCACAGGTGTGGGTACCTGAATCTGGGCCTCCTACATCTGCACAATAACCTCTTGAGGCCGTCCAGAGGCTGAAATTACACCCCTGGCCCACGCCGGCCCCACTGGGCCTCAGGTGTGAGTGCATGGCACAGTGTAAACAGCAAGGGCAGGTGCTCGCCTCTGTGTACGCAGCAATTAGGCTGTAATATCCCCACCAGCTGGTTGGGACCTGGCCGCCAGAACGACGGGCAGGAGCAGGAGTAATAGCTGGGGGGGGGGTCTGTAGCTAAGATGCCCCCCCCCCTTTTCTCCAAGGACGAGGACAACAGCCACCTGACAGACGCACAAGGTCCCCACCAGCTTGGGAAACAAAGGATTTTCATCGCCGCGACATCAAGGCCACGTCAGACTGCAGAAAGATCCCTGATTTCACCGGCTGCCGAAGATCAGGGTCACATCAGGATGAGGATGAGGGGCTGATGTGAGGTGGACAGGCCGCAAAGTCATAGTGTCCCTCTCCTCTGTACCACTGCGGGACCTGGAAGTGTAACAGATATGAGGCACCTGCATCACCTCAGGCCATACGAACATTCAACAAAAGAGCACAGGAACAGTAACCCTCCCGTCTCTGGTTACAGGTCAGAGCAGGGCGTAAGGTGGCCATGAGCATGTTGTGGGACAGGGAGAGGACTGAGGAGCAGGGACACTTAGCTGTGTAGAGCTGGAAGCGGGCCTGGCTTTTTAGGGAGGGTACTTAAGTGGACTGCAGCAAATCGGAGAGCTTCTCCTGGAAAACGTGACTCTGATTGGCAGGGATGAAGCCTTGTCTCCTGAAGTAAATATAGAGGATGTATAATTACTTAGTTTGCAAATATTGTTTGGTCATATTTATGATGCAAAATGGTAAATTGTCATTGGAAATGTAGATTTAGTACAAAGGAATGGTAATTTAGTAAGATTACTCATGATTTTCAACTCAACCACTCATCTGTCCTGTTTTAGACACTCAGGCAGCAGCAGTGATCAGAGGGAAACAATTTACTCATATATGCAGCAGCTCTATCCCCCCAGCCCCCTTTCATTTTGGGGTGAACTGCTGACTGAACCTACTGCAGTTCTAACTTAGTAAAAACATAGAGAAACACTGGACATTTTGGCCATCTGGTTCCAGGCCAAATCTTGCTCTTTTCCTCTGTTCCTGGTGGTATGATAGTTCAACAACTGAGCTACACACTTAGGGTAAGCTGCAGGGGCGGCAGGCAGGTGGCAAGGCTCTGACTAACATTATCACATCCTCACTACAGAGCAAAACGCTCCAGCATCTTGTGCAAAATAATGGCCAGCAATTTGCCCCTGGCTAATTCAGGCTGTAAGATAAGGCAGATGTCAGACTGAAAGGATGAAAACTAGGCCGTCATCGTACAGTTTTAAAGGCTTCAGTTCTACAGTCATTTTCCACCCTGCACTTTGGAAGCACAGCCATTAATCTCAGTGACTTGGTATCACAATGAGACACTGTGACTGAATGTGCTCTTCAGAAAATAGGAACAGTCCCTTTATGTGAATTTCAAAGACAAAAATACTTTAGTTAGTGTAGTAAGACACAGACATATATGCATGCCCATAACTGGCCATTTACAGAACACTGTTTTTAATATAATCGCATGAGTTAAATACAGCAAATATTTTGAGAAGTTATTAGAAAGCAGTGTTCTGCTGCCACCTACTGGACACACTGAGATTTTGGTGGTCAGGTTTCTCTCTGCTCTGTTTAGAGGGCTTAAGGTGAAATTGCTCCGCAATGCTGTGTTTAGTCTTAGCATCGCTTTGTCTAAAAATTAATGCATGTTTGTAAAACATATTTGTGGGAGAATTTTCCTTTGTATGTATAAATCTGTTGAAACAAACAATTCCGCGCATTCTTATAAGTACGACAAGCTCTGGAAGACCGGGGAATGAATTCATCATGTCTTGTAAATAACATTTACCGGTACTTTTCAGATAGACGGGGCAAATTTAGTTTTGTCTGAATTTTAACATTGTTTAGTGTGTCTTCTATAAAAATGCCTTCCTTGTGCCAAACATCTGAAATTAGTCCAATTTTATGCATTTAGAGCCAGAATATATAACGATGGCGTGGTGTTTTGTTCTGAAAACCTTCAGAGTGGGTTTCCAGATACTTACCAGTGATTGAGAGGTAATTCGCGGTTTGCTGCTGCAGACACCAAGAAAGACAAGACAATAAATTGACATTATAATTACTGTCACTTTAAAATAAAATGTAGCTTTTACTTAAATGATTCAGATTTTTAAGTGTATAATTTGACTTCCATTATGCAAATGCCACTCAATCAAGACATGTGTCATGAGAAAAGCTGAAACAGTAAGCATTTGTCGTCCCATGCTGTTAAAACTCGTTAACACATGACTAAGTCTGCTTTTTGCTGTCCAGTTATTCACTAGCTGCCATGTCCAGTAATTCTCCTCACTTTTTATAGAGTATTTTATAACATCCAACAAAAAAGCTCTGCTAAGATGTGTTACATATTTTCGAAGAAATTCCACTGCAGTATCTCAAAAATTCAACATTGGCATCCTTCAGCTACTCAGTCTGAAAGTCCCAACCCCGACCTGGGTATGAACTGGGCCCTCTAGGATGTGGGTTTAAAGCCCCAGTGACTCATACAAAGCAGAACTGTGAATTACTTGCTTATCCGAACATGTACTGGGAAAGATGACAAGCAGCTGGACACTATCTCGGGCTCAGAACATCACCATCACACCCTTTTCTGCGTATGTTCAGCACCCTAACTGGCAGTGTCAGCATGGCACCTTGTTCGCAGGATTGCTCTGTGTGCAAATCTACTTGAAATGTCTTCCTGCACTTATGGGCAAAGCCTCTCACCTCCAAAGGCGATAAAAGTTTCGAACAGCCTTTGTGAAAACTCTCATGTGCACGTTTCTCCATCCGAGCAGATGAGAAAAGCCACTGAGGAACTTTTGACTCATGATTCATGGCTTTAGTTAGTCTGATTTACACAGCTGCACGCACATTGAGGATCAGGTGAAACATGTACCTTGTTGCAGCATCGAAGGGCAGAAACGGCATGATGAGGGTCATGTGACACTATGCCTAGCAAGCCTCACCTTCCAGGGTTCCCATAGTCCTTTGCCGGCATTAGCCGGTCCACGAGCAGCGCTAATCTGGGCTCATCAGCATGGCCCTGCTGACACACCCTGAGAGGGAACATCTTTGATCCTTGTAAACACCGATTCACGTTCTGAGACACGTTAATCCGAGCACGGCTCACTGGCTCGGGGGGGGGGGGTAAACACGGGGATTTGTTATGAAGGAAAATCATCGTCTCCAACATCAGGTTCAAAGCACTTTGGACTAAAGGTCCAGTGGTGGAATTTCAGAGTCAGTTCTGTCTGGACTTGAGTAAATAAAAATACGCAGTAATTGAGCAGTACGCTGGAGGCACTCCTGGGGGAAACTCCG
>JAABNX020000053.1:4888551-4902256 GCA_015163995.2 Mormyrus lacerda | reverse complement strand
CCCCCCCCCCCCCCCCCCCCCCCCCCCCCCCCCCCCCCCCCCCCCCCCCCCCCCCCCCCCCCCCCCCCCCATCTCTGATTCGCTCCAGTGCCGCTTGATGCTCCCCAGTTTGTTTTGCTGCCACTTCGCTCATCTGTCTAGCCAGACAGTCCTGTGCATTTTACTTGCTCTCAGGTCAATTGAGTGTCGAAGAGGCTACAAATCTGAGGAAATGTACATGCCCTACCAGGGCCATTTTATCATCCATCCATCCATCCTCTTATCCTGATCAGGGTTGGTCACAGGGAGGCCTGAAGCTCATCCCAGGCAGCACAAGACAGGGCCGCACACTAGATGATGTAATTCAGAGATGAGGGCTAATCTTACTGCATACCTTTGGAAGGCAGGTGGAAATCCCCAGACAGCTTTCAGAGCCCCGGCCCATGTGGCACGACACGACAGCGCCACCCACTGAGCCAATGTGGCACAACCCAGCAGAGCATTTTTTGTTGGTGACTGTATGTATAAGATTTCAGCTGGAGTCTAATGTAAACTGACACAGACAGCGGCTCAGCTTCCCTGCGGTAAAGTGAGCCCACAGAGTACGCCATGTGAGCCCCAATGATGGGTGTTAAGTTTTAACTGACTCCTCCTCCAAGATTCCCAGCATGCTTCAGGTCTGAGCAACTCCACCTGCTTGGGCCCTAATCCTTCAGGATTACCCCACCCACGACGCATTCTCCTGGGGTCAGCATGATGCTTGGCGGCTTGCTAGCCTGCTTTCCACGCCAGCGCTCCCGACATCGCAGAGATCAAGGAAAACTGATTGTTTCTTCCTATGTCAAGTCGCATGCAAGGGTCCAGGATCCGCAAAGGGTAGCTGTGTGGGCAGGATGCCATTTTCCTGTCCTGTCAGCAGGACTTCCATTATCGTGGCGCAAATGTTTCAAGCCACTCTTCAAAATGTAACACTGAATTACTCTCTAGTTTAAATTTTATAGGGCAGCAATACGGAGAAAGCTTTGCACCCCCAGATTTACTGTGGTAATGGGCATGTGAAATGGACGAGTTAGAAGGTTCCTCAGTCGCTCACCTTCAGCAGTCCAACATGCCTGCTGATCAAAAAATTGCTTCCAAAAATAAAACAGGAATAAACTTTCTCCTGAAAGCTTAAGATCACCACATTTTAAATTTACTCCAGACGTATTTCTCATGTTCTACTATTATGTTGCTATTTTGGCTCTTTTTTTTTATTAGGCCATCAGGTGTCTTTAGCCCATTTTCTAGAACATTTTGTACACTTTGAAGTTGGAACTCAACAGCTGTGAAGCAGAGAGGAGACGGCAGCTCCGTGGGTGTGGTGAAGGACATCCAGCACCACATAGACATCAGGCCGCAGAGCTATGGTACTACAAAGCTAGCAGGGACCTATAACCGGTTACTGAAATAGCTTCCTGACAGCCACATGAAGGCAGAGCAATTAGATAATAGATAATCTGCAAGATCCTTTAGCTGTCCTTTGCCTTAACCATGCCAGTAACTATCCTCAGTAAAGCTGTCATTATCTAATGACAGGAGACCAGGCACAGAGCAGTTTATTTAAAAAGAGCTCAAGAGTTGAACAAGTTGAAGAGAGCTGGGTAGATGGAGTCATACAGTGTTCAGTCCCCAACCTACAAAATGAAAGCTTGTTTACAGGCCAGACCGTTTATGTGTCTCATAAATGCTAACCCAAACCCGAAATGCTAACCCAAACCCTAAATGCTAACCCTGTATGCTGACCCAAACCCTAAATGCTAACCCTATATGCTAACCCAAACACTAAATGCTAACCATATATGCTAAGCTAAACCCTAAATGCTAACCCTATAGGCTAAGCCAGACATCCCAAGGATCCCGGAAGTTCCGGGAGTCTCCCGCATATTGATAGCGTCTCCCTGATGACTGCAAATTGAATAAAATATCCCGGAAACTACAGCAAGCAAACAAGAGCATGCACGCAAGACAGTAGCGTGTTCATTATGAGAGAGAACGTGTGTATGTGTGGATCACTGCTGGTGTGCCTGCTCATGTAGCCGGTTCTAGACGGAGAGAATCCTGATATTGGTTTACTTAGCAAAATAAATGCTCCCTGAAATGAGTTTTTGCAGATTGGGATGTCTGCTAAGCCAAACGCTAAATGCTAATTCTAAATGCTAACCATAACCTGAGGTGACAAAGCTGAGGTCCCCTTACATTTCTGCAATGCTTCACTGCTGGATAAGGTCCCCATGACTGTGCCGGTCACCCCGTCGCTTTCAGCATGCCATCCGTCTCCTTGCCCCCCCACAGCAGCCCCCTCTTCTCCACTAGATGGTACTCAAATGAGGCCCAAGTCACCAGGAAACCACCACATTTTCACAGGGTGAGGAAGATGGGCAGTGTGTGGATAGTAAAATACTTTGGTATGTTTCCCATTTTCTATCTTGTATGAAAATGTAAGTACCATGTTTTGCTGTCATGTTACTTCATACACCTGTGTTATTCCCCACATGCCTCGCCCGCTTTCTGCTTGCTTTGATATATTTATGTTCAGTTATGAAAAATAATAATACCTGATGTGAACAACGCCTGTCATACTTGTTTCTGTTTTTCTTATAGGAACTGTTATGGGACCTTTTAGCATGTATCCTGTCTTTCAGAAACACTACAATCTAACTGGGACCTTGCATTTAGCACAACATTCTCAAGTTAAATCTGTCACATTGATAAATTAGACATTCAATTGACTTTGGAGTGAAAGGAATGGTTTCTGAAGGTAGTTAGCTAAATTAGACCTAACGATGGGATCTCGTTTGTCTAATCCTGTAAAAGAGCGCATGTCTCCCAGTGTGAGATGAGACATCTGTCCACAGTTCATGCATTGCAGTACACGTGTCTTGGTTTGAATCTCGCGTCTGTTAGGCTCTTGAGCAAAGCCCTTAACTCTGAAATAAATCTCCGGTCCTGTGCTCTAACCGTAGACTTTGGTCAGCTGTGTCTTTGTGTGTCATACTGATATATGAAACGTAAAAATCAAAGAATTTCAATGTACTTAAAAGTATGTTATCTGTGTATTATTTTTTTAAAATCATTTAAGCTCAGATTCTGGTAAAAAGCCTGATACATGACCGGTCAAAATCATTTCAGCACGGTGCCCTTGTTGCCGGAGCAACGCGGACTGGCCCCGCCCACGTGATGCAGCGTCGTGACGCAGAGGGGCGGCTCTTGGCGCCGATCTGAAGGCTCCGGGGGACCTAGTGAAGTTTGGAGTTGGATCTGCTGCTTCTTCTCCTTTTGCTTTCTCCGCGCTGCCCACCGCCCCGAGTATCTCCCACCACTACTTGCTGGGGAAAGTGCTCGGTTATGGACTGTTAGCGGCTGGCTGTTAAGTCAATAAGTAAGGTGAGGAGTTTAAGTCTTCTTTACGGGGAGGCTAGTGCCCTGACGGGGGACCGGGGGGTGGACAGTGAGCTGCCGCTGTGACCGGGGACCGGGGTGGGTCGGACGGTGCACTGCTGCTCGGTGAGGCTTCAGGCTTCGACACTTTTGTTTTAACGTGACTTTGGAGCCGATGCCGGGGCTCCAGGCTGAGATGGGGAGCGCCGCGTATGGGTTTGAGGTGTGAGAGCCGCCGGAGGACTCGTCTGTCACACGCAGGACGTTCCACTAGATGCGAACCGTGAGACCAAGCAGAAGCAACAGGCGGGTGTCGGCAGCCGTGGAGCAGCAGGGCCGGCCTGGGCGAAGGACACCCTGAGCAGGGTCGTGTGAATCTGCCCGTTTGTCTGGTCCCACCTCTTGCCGAAGTTGTTCATTCATTTCGGCGCCTTATTCCCGGGCGACATGTGTCATTTCTCATTATCTGCGTACTCTGAGGCAGCAAAAGTGGGAGCTTAATGGTTTGTGTTTATTTCCACATATATTTAACTGTTTAAAGTGAATGGTAATTTTACTTTTAGATGTCTACGTCCTCCTTATACGATGTTTCATTTTCCTGCTCGTCTGTGAGTCTGATTAACATGAGACCTGTCATTGAGGTATTATACCAGAGCGTCTGAGGTATCCGACGGAGTGGAAAGTTCAAACCTGGTATAAACACAAAAAGAGGGGAAGTGAATGAACAGCAGTTTTGAGGAAACAGGAAGTAGGGATGCTCGCAGAATAAGCATGGCACAGCGCAGGGAGATGCGCGTGAGCTGTTCTGAAAGTCCACCCTGCTCACTCGTCACTTTGAAGAAGTCAGAACTGCACTGGACCCTGGGCCGGGCTGATTTTTCAGGAGGGGGGGGGCAGCATATCCTCTTCGAAAACATGCCGAGCCTTTCAGCTGACTTCTGTCCTAGAGTTACACGAAATAAGGAGACCGTGTCCTCCCAGTGGTCTCATGTGCAGGATCCAGTGGGACAGGCTAGGGCTCTGGAGTGATAAGCGCGTGACTCAAACCAGAGGCATTAAACGTGATCTCAGATCTCAGCAGTGCTGCTGAGCATGGAGCGGACTTCGCACGCGTGTGTCGTGCCCCCACCGTGCGTGAATAACAAAAGGAGCTCTCAGCGTACTGCGAATGTTTTGATTGCCGTCTGATAAAAACTGCTAGTTTGCCCGAGCGTGCTGTGCAGATTTTACCGGAAGCTCTGCGAGGCGGTGACTCTTGCAGTTGTCGATGTTGATGATGCTGCTGGATTTTCACACCCGCCTGATCTCCAGATTACCGGCTTTGTGAGATGCGACGGCGAGAGGCGGTGAGCCGTTTGAGGGTAATGAGCCGTGGAGTCACGCCGCGTCGTGCATCAGAAAGACTATGCAGATCTTTCCACTGGGACTCTTTCAAAGGCTGACCGTCCGGAGTGGCCATGAGGCTCGCTATTCTAAACCGAACCTTGTTTTGTTCTTCTTTGTCCGGAGGGCTGGTTTATCTCCCACCCACTTTCCAGAGTTCCAGTGGTTTGATCCTTAATCAGAATCTCCCAGATCTTTATTTGTCAAGTATATTAATATAACATAATAATGTAATTAGTTTTGCGGGTGTTCTCTGGTAAAGAAATACATGCAAGACAATTTCAAGTCTATTTACAAGGATGTACACCTTAAATTTTACACGTACTATTTACGCTAGACTGTATCATCAGTCAGAAGCGGAATGGCATGCAATAAAGAGATGGATAGATTAGATTACATTATATTACACAGGGAATATTAGTGAGCAGGGGTGATGCAAGGAAAAGATATAATATATCAGCTGACTAAAGTGCAAAGTGTATGTTGCTAGCAGACCAGTGACTGTTGGTGAGAGACACAGCAGTGGAACAGAAACTGTCCCTGTATCTGGTGGTTTTGGCTGCGATGGCTCTGCGTTTCCTGCCAGAGGATAGAGGCTGGGAGGGGTCAACTCATTATTATTATTATTATAATTAATAATAATAATAATTCACAGTGGGAATTCTCCTTAGTTGATAGACATAAAGCACAACAGAGTTACTTTCTACAGATAAACAAGAACCGTTCTTAAGAATTCAATTCAATTCAATTTTATTTATATAGCGCTTTTAACAATGGTCATTGTCTCAAAGCAGCTTCACAAAAGAACCGCACCAAGCCGTCCTCCCTCTGTCAGCATTGCTGGTTGTAGTGTGGTATCGTGTGGCTAGTGGGCTCAGCCTGCGTACCTGTGATCAGAAGGTTGTGGAATCGAGCCCTGTTTCTGCACATGTGCGGGTCCTTGAGCGAGGCCCTTAACCACCAGCTTCCTGCGTCTGCAGGGAGTGGCTGCCCTTCATGGCCAGTTTGCTCTCACCTACAGAGAGCGAGAAGACAGCGGCGAGAAGAGAATTTCCCCATGTGTCAATTATTATGATAATTATGTCGTTTGTTTCTGAGCTAACTGGGAAACTGATTCAGGCAGTCCAAATGTTTGTTGATGTACATGAACTCCCTCATCTGCTTCTGCATCATCCCAGAGTGGAGACACATTGCAGGCTGCTGGAGAACCACTGACTATATGTAACCTCAGACATGAGCACAGTAACAGTGCAGTTTATGTCTCCGAGCAGCATTACACGTATTAGCGGTAAAATGTTATCTTTTTATTTCTCATAAAAACCACTTTGATTTATTTGTTCTGTGAAACCTATGAGACTTTAAAGTAGAAGCCATTTCCCATGAGATTTTATGGTGTCTCGAAATGGCCAATGAAAACACAGCAGAGAGGTGTCAAGATTTGGGATAAACAGGATCCTGGGTTATATTAGAGTAGAACAGTTTTGGGAGCAGCTCATTGCAAACTCCATTTGAGGTCCTTCGTCACACAGGTACTGATCTTATATTTGGAGCTATAGAGTTTGGTGTGCTAAAGATTTAGGCCATAGAACCACTTATCCTCTATCCAGCCGCGAAAGTCCACGATCAGGTGGCAGCTCTAATCTGACCCCTTAGCCTGAGAAGCTAAAGGGCTAACAAGTGCGAAAGGTGTAAACACTGATGTACACAAGTGCCTTAATCCTTCTTTAGCATACACATCCTCACTGTGTGAAGTTGGAGAATGTCATTTCATAACCCAGCTATCGTATATTTACTATCTAGGCAAGAAGGTTTAGCAGACACTGCAGAATTTTAAAGGCTTTTGTATTCCTTTATTTAGGTTTCCTGTAATGCTTGACAGCTAATGATGAAAGGTTTATTTCCAGTCATTTTACTGAGAGGCACACCAATATGATATTTGCGATCATTATTGATTGCGATCTATACCTAATTAGTGTGATTGAGTATCGGTCATATGTGACTGATCAATGGTTACGTAGTTCTCAGCAGTTTGTAAAAAGACAGCACCTATTTCTTGTTAAATCACAATCAACCACACGGCAGCTCTTTCACGTTTTAGATGTGTTTTCGTGGCATTCAAGATGAATGCTGATGTTGCTACTCGACCTATCTGGTATATCAATTTGCAATCTAGAAGTATATTACACTTGAATTTTGTAAAAACAAAGTTTTGAGAGGTGGGAGTAGAGTTCAGCGGAAAATCCCACTAAACAAAGCGCATGACATTGTAATATGAAAAAAGCAATGGATGATTTGGGACTTGCTAGCTTGGGCTGTTTTGCGCACTCGCTACAGCTTGTGATACACAAGGGGCTGCTATCGCAAGGAAGTGTACTGTAAGTGAGGCTGTTGCCAGTGGGAGAAAAATTGCAGAGCATTTTAAGCATTTGTCCCTAGTGTAAACTCGCTTGGATGATATTCAGATTGAACTGCAAATGTCTCAAAACATTTAAAACAAGATGTACAAATTAATGAGGTGGAACAGTTCATCTATGTACCTTTTAGGGGCCTAATTAACAAAGCTGTTTTGTTTAAAATTTGTATTTACTAGTTTAAAAAGAGTTTTGGTATCGGATTGGTATTCATATCTGCCGATACCCTCTATTTCGGTATCGGGGTCGTATCTGCACTGAAAATGTGCACCTCTAATTTCAGTTTGTTAGCTTAAAGCTTCCTGTATATATAGTAACATGATCTCCTGCTACGTTGTTTCTGATGTTTGCTAACACAGAGACTCAAACGAGAAGCTGCAGCATAAATTGCATTCAGCTGCTGCTGCTTTTTGATCCTGGCATCTCGAGCTCAGCCTGAAAAGCTTATGGAGCAGAAACCGTCTTCTGTCACGCTGAAGTGTGTGAGCCCTCATGTCAGTCCCAGTAACTGCAGTAGAGTTACTTAAACAGTATATAGTTCGTTACTATAAGGGAGCAATAGATTAGTTGGGCAACGGCTGAAGTGCCGTTATGGATTTGACTGTCCGCCACTGTTCTTGACTGACCTATCAATCTCCCCGGAGGTAGTTTTGCAGTCTTCTGCCCACTGGTCATATGTAGCAGCTCCTCGCTTTCTTATGTAACAGCATCATCGCTTTGAGAGTCATTTCAGCAAGAGCCTTCGGGTTAATCGAAGAGAACGGGCGATTCCTAAGGGGGCCTGACACAGCCTCTCATCCTCCTTCTCAGCCGGCTACTGTTAGCTTAGTCGTGCCTGCTGTAAGACCTTGAGTATCCCAGGAATCAGTCCGAGATACTGCGCTTTACTCCGCTATGTGTGTGGGTGCCGCTGGATGCCCCAGCACAAGGTTGCTGATACTTTACGATCAAACTGCTCTGTTCCCAAAGTTCTATATGACTTCTTTGGACTTATAAGATGATGTTCACTGAAGAAGTAAGATGTAAGAGAAGCATGCTCTTGGTTTTTGCTGCTTCCAACAGTCCTGGGGTGAATCTCAATATTTGTGCTTGTTTTCCCATCTACCTGTTTTATGTCATCTTCCAATGCCAAAGACCTGTTCTAATACTAAGAATACAAGTACACACGGACATTAAAAAAATCCCTGGATGCTGGTCTTGTTCTGCCCTATATATCAAGGATACGTCGGTTGCATCCTTGCCAAATGACACTAATCCCATGATTCATTGCGCCCAAGTTCATTCTTGGAAGGCAAGTATCTTTGTGTTCTTGGTATTGAGATTCACCCCTGGTTTCTACTGGTTCATGGTTCCTTCTGGTTTCTGAGTCTCTAATGTTTTCTGGTCTCCACTGATTCATGGTTCCTGTTGGGTTCTGGGAGTCACTGATGGCTCTAGCACTCCCCCCGCACATGGTTCCCACTGGTTCCTGGAGAATTGCTCCTGGTCTCCACTGTCTGATGGTTTCACCTGGCTTCCAGTGGTCTCTCTTGGCCCATATTCTGCACAACAGAGTGGCAGAACGAAATTTCATTTGAATTAACTTTTAATAGACAGGATTTTAAGTAAGACACGATATCTAATGGATCTCTTTGTTTTGAATCATTGTTCCTCCATTGCCTTTAATGCCTCTTTGTGTAAGCATTACACAGAACCATGACGAACAATGTTTTATCTGCATAACGTTTACAATTTATCTTTGTGAAAACAGCCAGCTTGGAGAAATGTTAGCATGTAGCCAAAAGTCGGAGCCAAATAAGTAAGGTGAACAAAGCAAGGATTTCATCTGCTGTGTCAAATAGTAGCTGCCCAGTCACTTTCCACACAAGCCATGCTGAAGAATTTAATGTCAGTAACTGCTTCTTCCTGGAGTGTTACATTGAAACAGTATTCAGCACAGTGGCAGGCTTACTGGTCACTGGCCAGTTATCCCATCAAGGATTGTGTACCAGAGGAGGTGAGATGAATTCCCCACCCCACCCCCAGAAGTATCTAGTCACCCTTTCCCCACGACAGGATTTGAGCTGAACTCAGAAACTGCTGCAGCTGATAAAATGGACAGGTGCAGGTCCTTTTGATGTTTGAAGCATGTAAATGGAGTAAATCTCCATAATCTCCATAATCAAACAAGCCTCTCACATTACTCCATTTATAATGGTTGCAGATGGGGGGTTTCTGTTTGTGATGGTTAGACCCTGGTTTTTAATTTTTTTATACTGCCTATGGTGATTATATCTTGGAGGCAAGGCTGTCACAATCATGAAATTTTAGTTTACAATTAATTGTCATACAGCTAATTGCGATTAACAATTTAATTGTCTTTTTCTGTTCATTTTATAACACTATCAGCCTAGAGTTAGCCTAATCATAGCTGAATATTTCATACACAACTTAAGAACTGAATATTGAATATTTTAACATAAATTGCATTTGCCTTTTAGGTTTTGTAAACCAAACAATATAGATGCCTGATATAACATTAACAAACAAGACGTTAAATGCCTAGAGATAAACCATTCATCTGACAAGTTATCTGGCTTTGTGAAACATGGCACTGACCACTTGTGTTAATGATTCAGTTGACTTAAAAAAAACAATTTTCTTTAATTGAGATTTTAAGTGCCGCGACCCAATAGGATAAAGCGGGTTAGAAAATGAATGAATGAATGAGATTTTAAGTGTTCGTTCTTGTCGTCCATTTTGTCCAGATCGCTCACAAACGGGCTGTAAAATGAACCTGAAGCAGTGAAAAGAAATACTAACGGGATCAGGCTGGTTCATGAAAGTGTTGTGAAGCGAAGTGGTAGAAATCGGGCACCATGGTATAATTTGCTGAGCCGTGTAATGTTGCGCATGGGAAGTCGTGCAAGATACAAATGGGGCAGCTGGTTTGCATGGGTTCGGAATCACATCGAGATTATGTTATTAATTAAATGAGTTAAACATTAAATGGTAGAAAACAATACGAAAATAGTGATTTGACCTGATCGCAGACAGTTTTAATAATCGCGATAAGGCAATTACGTGATAACTGTCACCTATTTAGAGGTTTCCTTCTTTTACTGCTTATGGTGGCTGGACACAGAAGGTTAAAGTTTTATTCTTTTTTTTTTTATGTTTACAACCTGAAGGTTACGAACATTGTGATACATTTAGGAATTTCAATAGCTGAGAAGTTGCCCTAAATGTCACGATGTATGTAGAAATCGTTATTTACATGTTCGGTTTCAAGTTAAATATCAAATTTCTTACACTTTACCTGTAACAATGCTATTAATCCCCATCAAAGCAAAAAAAAAAATAATAATTTAAAAAAAAAAATAGCAATCAGGAGTCATGATATATTCTAATCTGATCTCATCATGATGACTTATTTTTCGTCCTTTTTCTGATGTAACACTACGCAAAAGAAGTGAATTATGAAGTGAGGATGCAGATGTGTAAATCCTATTGATAGTGTCGTCAGAATAATGTTTGTGTTTACAGCACCTTGAAGAACCCGCAGGAAAAAAAACATTCCTGACATTTCTTAGAAAGACCTTTTGTCTGCATTTCTATTTCTGGCGTGCGAATCTGCACTGGAGGTCACGGTGTTGAGATTCTGAATTTTCACCACCCATAATCACTCTGCTCCACTGGCTAAAGTGAACTGCTCCTCCTTCCCCCCCTGATTTCAGAGCTGTGGTTTAAGCCAACAAATAAAGGCAGCACGAGTCGGATACTATCTGTAGAAAAATGCCTTGGCACTCAAGGAAAGCCTCTAGTCATTGCATCTTTATGTGGAACAGTTTGCAGTAGTTATAGCTCTTGAAGGCTCCACTTTTTATAATCAGTAGTGGGTTCAACCCCCCTCTGGGCTCAGTCGTCAAGGCATCCGGAGGACTGAGAAGGATGCTTGATGACACCCTCCACGATGGGAATGAGCCGGAAGGCCTTCACAAACAGCTGTCTCTTCTTGTGCATCATGCTGGATATTCTGGGCTCTGACGGACGTGGAGGACCAGGACCCAGCGGGTTCTCCAGCCCACGTCCAGTGCGTCAGCCCCATCAGCGTTAATCACAGCTGTTGACTTGCATCCAAGGTCTCGTTCTATTCACATTTTCAGTCATCTGAATTTAGAAACTTTATCTTTTTCTTCAAACAGTGTCCTCTAAGTAGTGTTACCACAATAGCGCTAAACTGTTCCCTGTTTTTTGTACGACCCTAAGTCCTCATGGTGCAAAGAATGACAGAAAAGCAGATGGCTCTGAAAGTCTTACTGTCTTATTCACCATTGTAACTTTGCCACCAGAGACAAAAGGTGCGCATTACACGATTCAGTAACTGATTCCCTGGAACCATTACCGATGCTTAAATTCTCTCCTTTCAATGGGAAGTCACAGGTTGTCTTACTGTGAATTCTTGTGTCACTCTTAGCACTAGAGGCTCCTTTTGAAATCAGGCCATTGTGGGTAATGGCTGAGAACTTTAATATGCGTGCATACTGATCCAAGATGAACTGCCCTGCTTGTAGCTTCAGGATGGGTAGAAAATGAACCTGTCAGGAACCTTTGAACGGGACCCGGTGTGTCGTAGCGGAGCAGGACGGTATCATGCTCAGCATCGTCTCGCAAACTAACCCAGGCTCTCGTCCCTCCAGCTTCTCCCTCTCGGGCCCTTCAGCCAAATCTGACTGTGCAACATGGGCAAACAGAACAGCAAGATCCGCCCGGAGCTGATGCAGGACCTGCTGGAGAGCACGGACTTCAGCGAGTATGAAATCCAGGAGTGGTACAAGGGCTTCCTGCGAGACTGCCCCAGTGGGGCGCTCTCCATGGATGAGTTCAAGAAGATCTACGGGAACTTCTTCCCCTACGGCGACGCCTCCAAGTTCGCTGAGCATGTCTTCCGTACCTTCGACGCCAACGGTGACGGCACGATAGACTTCCGGGAGTTCATCATCGCGTTAAGTGTGACATCACGTGGCAGGCTGGAGCAGAAGCTCAAGTGGGCCTTCAGCATGTATGACCTGGATGGCAACGGCTACATCAGCAAGGCCGAGATGCTGGAGATCGTGCAGGTTAGTACCCTACCCCCTCCTCACATACCTGCATGCTTGATGCTAAGCACATGTAAATGTAGAGCAGTGACATGGTCAGTCAGTCGTTGTTTTCTAGTACGTGCACTTGTAACCCTCTGGCTTAGCTCTTGTTGTGGTGGAGTGACTTTGAACTCTGGCACTGGCCATGTTCATCATTGTCAGAATGATGGTGATGATGATGGTTATTGGGTGATGCTAGCTGATAAAATTACATGCCTGCCAGATAATATGGAAATTAGAAAGGAAGAGGCGTCATCAGTGACACGAAGCAAGGCTGTGTTGAAGCCCTTTACCCTTCCAGAGTGTGGCCTCGGGAGGAACCTGGTGTAATTCAGAAGGAAGCTCACGCGCAGCAGATAAACTCGCTTGCTTCTCTGAATGCCTCGCCAGTCAGCTCAGCAAAGTCCGGATGCTGAAACTCTAACCACACCAGCGAATAACCTGACTGCTGATGGCGATCGGCACACGCGGTTAGTTCAGCCGAGTCCACAGAGAGCTGCCTTGAGGGGGAGGGGTCTGTATGACCCTCATGGGCTGATTACAGTCAACTTGACAGCACATGTCTGTGCTCTGCACACACCCGTGACACTTGGCAGTGGTGTAGCCGCCTGGGTTCTGCCGCAGGCCCGGAGTGGCTAGCGAGGCATGCATCAGAACACAGCTGTTGCTGCTGGTTATTACTGCAGCCGGAGAAACTTTGCATCTGTCTCGTCCGTCATATTTGCATGTCATATGTTCCATAAATTGTGGCCTTGGGCCAACCTCAAGGTTTGCCTGTCCACTTGCTTGTCATGAGCCGACCTGAGGAATGACAGGAGGGACGCCAGACAGCCTGCAGAATGGACTCCGCCCCCGGCCATCAGTCTGCTTACCCGCAACGTCTTGTGCATGACGTTCCTGCAGTTTACCCATAATGCAGTGCGCCGCCCATCTGACGTGTGCCGTCATACCGTCTCCTTCAGGCAATCTACAAAATGGTGTCCTCAGTGATGAAGATGCCTGAGGACGAGTCCACACCAGAGAAGCGGACAGATAAGATTTTCAAGCAGATGGACACCAATGGTGATGGTGAGTGGCAGACTGCCCATTCATAGGCTACTAGCTGACACTGCAATGCTGAAATATCAAGGAGGGAGGTGTGAAGGCCTGGATTATGAACAGCATAGGGGTCGAGCTGCGTGAGAGTTGGTTTATAATCAACAAGGAAAAACTGTACATGTAGTTGGAAATGAAGGTCTAGGGCAGTGGTTCTCAACCTGCGGCCCGCGATGCTGACCACGTAAAAAAAATAAAAATAAATGAACAATAAATAAAATAATAATAAATGTATCCCATTAATAGTAAGTAGAATTATACTCTCTAATGATAATAATACATGTAATTGTAATAATTTAA
>JAABNX020000053.1:4859138-4879216 GCA_015163995.2 Mormyrus lacerda | reverse complement strand
AGGCCTCAAGGCATGTGGGGGGGGCAGCGTTCTGAAAAAATTCGCTTTGAAGCTGTACAGCAGGTGGCCAGGCCAGAGGCCAAGATGATACGTCCACATCCCTAGAAAAAAAGGGGCGATCTCCTCACGGTTTTTAAGCAGGAAGGAAATCTCGTGAATGCGTTTAGAAGTGTTCTGGCCTGCATGGGTCTGGAGTCCACATGGGAGAGATGGAACTGACAGTTAAATAAAGTTATTTCAAAACTTTAGAAGCTCAGAAGCTACAGAGAACTAGAACTCCTGCTGTTCACTGGCGCCTTAAAGCACTCTGGGACATTCCTCTTTCTGTCCATACAAGTCACCCCCCCAGCATGTTCCCACACATCCACCTGCATCTGCACAACACACAAGTAGCA
Source organism: Mormyrus lacerda (assembly GCA_015163995.2). Lineage (NCBI taxonomy): Eukaryota > Metazoa > Chordata > Actinopteri > Osteoglossiformes > Mormyridae > Mormyrus > Mormyrus lacerda. The sequence goes on along the minus strand of JAABNX020000053.1, from coordinate 4,878,821 downwards.
ACTTGTCGGACACCGAATATCTCAGAGATGCTTTCCTGCCTCACCGAACACCGCCTTTGAATACCGATTAATTATCAGTAAATAAACACCCTGAATGCTGCCCTTTCGTTTTTTTTCTGTCAGCCATAGAACTGTCAGTGAACTGCAACGACAACGACGACAAACCCGTGACCTCCGCCCAGGCCACACCCACCCCACAGAGCCACAGCCAGGGGCTTAAATGCACCGTCCACTGATCAAAGCCATTCGCATGCAATAAAAGGAGCACGAGCCTCACTGCTGTTTACTGAACTGTTTACTACCATCATTATCACCATCATAAAAAAGACGGATGGGAAAATAAGACAGCAGTCCCCCACCCAATCAGAAGAGACAATAAAATGTGATCATTGGGAGAGAGACAGACGTCAGATCAATGGAGGGAAAATGTCTGTATCATAATGGGTTGAGCAATACCAATTTCTGCTTTGAAAGAACCGAAGTGAGTAGTTCCCTGTTACAGGTTACATGGTGCATATCGGAGATGCTTAACCATTGATATACCCATAACCTGCCTGTTACGCCTAGAGGCATCGCAGCTCTTTACTACACAATGTGACATCAGGGCTTCCACACAGACACACACACACACACACACACACACACGCTCACAGCAACTGGAGATCCAGCGTGTCTCACTGACGAGACCCAGTAGTCTTACCGATGTCCAGGACCCGCTGCTTGGCCGTGTGCTGGCGGCTGTGCCAGTATTTCCAGTATTTGAGCTGCTCATCACGGTTCTTCTCTGGACTGAACACCACCATGATCACGCTCTGGGGGGGGGAATGTTACAATACGGCCATCACAATGGGTGGGCAAAGTGGGCAGGTCTGCTGGCACTCACATCGATCTTAGTGTATCTCTGGACGCTAATTTCTTCTACTCAGGGGCATCATAAAAAGGGGATTAGGACGATTCCAAGGGCCCCTGAGTGACAGGGACCATAAAACATTTGGAATAAATTGGATTTGTCTGGCTAGGGGCCCCGTGGAATATACTCTCATGGGGCCCAAAATCTCTCTCTGCTTCCACTGATGCTGGGTGTAGGTAGAAAGTTCAGGAACAGTGTGAAACCAACCAACTTACAGATTTTATTAACAATTTAACAATTTGTCAATTTGCCCAGAACTAAGACTCAACTTAGTTTTATTTAGTATTTATTCTGAAATGATCACTGACATGACTCTGCATGCCCTTTGGTTGAGAGTGCCCTTTCCACAATGCACCACACAGCACTGGCCTTCCCACAATGCACCACTCACCCTGACTTTGCTTATAGGGTGACGGAGGCCCTTGTTGGCACTGGTCTCGCTCAGGGTCACTGCATAAAACTGGCCCTTGTTCAAGTAGGTCATGGGCGCCTCTCCCTGCTTCTGTCTTAGTGACTTAGTGGCATCCAGCACGTACTGGAACGTGTCTCTGAAACGGAGGTGCAGAAATGTTTAATTTGGCCACCGTGGGAGTAAATGTCCCTCTTTCGCGGTGCTCGGCATCATGGGAAACCCCACCCATGTAGCGAGGCCAAACGGGGTCGCGGACGGTTGACTTACATGCCTGACTGGTCGTGGACAAAAGCATCAGCGGCCAGGACTGATGACGGGCAGAACTTCTGTTTGCAAACATAACAAGCGCCGTGTGAACCAAGGACTAACCAGCGAGATACACACCGAGATATTAAGCGGTCACATGACCAGGAAACATTTAACATCAGTGTCCAGGGGCATAGGAACCAGGACGAGGGGGGGGAGTGTGGACGCCGCAATATTTAATTTGGCTTCATTCACCACCACCACCCAAAAAAAAACAGAACTTTACATTTAAATTATTAAGTGCCCATCTCAATATCAAATTCTCTCCTACGCCCTTGTCAACATCTAACGCACAGTATCTCCGACGTCTGGCCAGGCACAAAAACCTGAAATGGCAGGGTGTCATTGTGCCTGAATCCCACCCCTCGTCCCACGATACCCCTATCGGGTGCTCAGGACTCCCCCGCTACCCATCGCAGGCCCCCCTAACCTTGCGCTCCTGCTCATAGGTGCTGTCTGGGCTGCCTCGCTGCTCGCCTTTGCAGTACGATCCCTGATATCCAGGTGACACGTTGAAGGGGCTGACTTCATACCCACGGGCCTGCCCCTCCCCTGGCATCCTGTAGGAGGTGTACGGCTCGGTCTTCAGCAAGGGCCCAGTCGCGGCGCCACCAGAACTACCCATGTAGGGTTCTCGCTTCACGTCCGGGTGCTCAGAGTTCAGCGACAGGTTGACGGGAACCGTCTTCAGCACCTGGATGCGATTGTTGGCCGCGTCCAAAGCCATGTGACTGGTCCCAGCATCCAGCCCGCTCCTGCGAGGGACACACGACAGCGCTGAAAGGCAGGATGCCGTTCCCATAGCAACGCCTATCACGGCTTTCACTAACGTTATATGTTTCCGCAGATAAACACCCTGGAAGCACTGACCTTTTCTCATGGTCTTCTGGGGTCTCAGCTCCTTTACTGCTGGACAGAAGCCGCTTGTCCTTAGGAACCTGGGAATCACATGCCCGCAATGTAAGATACAGATAAGCTTGTGTGTGTTTCCAACGATGGACCAGTAGGGTCTCTCCCAGTATTGCAGGCCCCACCATGACCTTGACCTGCTCTATATAGCTCCAGTCACCGCAACAACTCAAGTAACTTTAGCAGACATCTACTCAAGATGAGTCATGGCTGGTTTAGGGGCTACTACAGCGGTCAACTGCCAGGTCTGACTGACATAACAGGAAAACCCATGGAAGGCCCGTGCTATGCTAGCCGTTAGCAAAGATGCTAAAGCTACACTGCTTCAGCAAAACCAGTCTAAGGAGTCTGAGGAGTGAGTAAGGAGTCAGTCTACAGAGTCACATGACTTTACCCGGACAGCTCCGCCCACACAACCAACCCCCCCACCAGAGTGACGACTCACCTTATAGTAGTCATAGAGCAGGCCGAGGGCTGCCACACTGTCCTCATCACCATTGATACTCATCATGGCTTTGGTGGCAGCCGTCAACGGGTTCTCCAGATAGGACTTCCAGGCCTCGTCCTCGCTGGTGTAGATCCTCTGCGACTGCAAGGACACCTCGTTTGGGACCACCACCACCAGCCGCCTGCAAAGAACCAGATACACCCGGTTACACCAGTGTGCGCTGTCTCCCCCCCCAACCCCTCCTAACAACACACAATCCAAGCTTCCGTGTACTGAGTGTTCACGTACCATACGCCATCTCTGTACGGCCACCTTTTACTACAGATGTAAAGTTTATTTCTGCTCTCTCATTGGAAGCTCTTGCACCTAGCTGACAGTTGTATGCTTGAGCTGTATTATCTTGTAAGTCAGGTTAGATGAACCTCTACTAAATAAGTTTATGTAGATATACGCATTTAAAAAAACTATACAACCTTTATTGAGGGGTCATAACAAAACACCGTAAACACTCACTTAAATTTATCTGTTCCCCAAGAAACTGAGACAAGATCTGTGACTCACAGTGACACCGTTGACCGCAAGCAGCCCCGCGAGCAAAGTGGGCGGGTCTGTTTGCGCTCATATCTACCATGCGGGTTGAGCAGGGCCATGCGGGTGCCGTGTGACCTGTCAGGTGTGGCGTGTTTACCTCAGCGGCCGTTTCCCAACATGGCCATCAAAAGGGGAGGTGGGAACTTGAGAAGCAGAAGTCAACATCTGTAGAGCAGCGCTCTCGCCAGTATGCATACAACATGATATCTCCCTGTGTCTATGGTGCCGAGAGAGAGTAACTCATCCTCACGTCATCTCCCATGCGCTGTGGGATCTGCTCTCTCCATCTATCAACAACCCCTGTTCAGATCTTACAGAGACACATGCCACTACTGTTCATTCCTATTACACCTAAAATAACAGTTGTTCTTCTTACCGCGGCTAACATATATCGGAATGAAGGATAGGCCCTGCCTATTATGGTTACCCCTAGACCCTCATCTAGAGCATTACAGTATCTGCACTTGCGGGGTACATGGCAGGGGGTGAAGATCAAAGTCTAAATGGACCCCTGTGATAAAGCCTCTCCCAGAATCCTACAGGGCCTCACATACAAACGACCCAAACCAACTCGGAAGTGCAGGTACCTTAACAACAGAGACGACAGGTTTTGGAAAGTCCGAGTTGTTAGTGCCTTGCTGTTAGCAGGAACAGACCCAAATATTGAGACGCATTAACGCGCATGCGTTTGCTGACTGGCGCGAGTATGTGTAAAAGATGATTAAATTACTCATATTTCAGTACAAACGCATGACACGCGTGTGAGATGTATTTACGGGTGTGTCTGATGCCGTGTTGATGTGCAATACATCATCTAAATCCCGAAGCTGTGACTGAAAAACAGTAGGTATTTTTTAAATAACAAATAAAGAAATAACAAAAAAAATTAAAAACTATCGACAGATCGCTGAGCTGAAATATGAGCCTAATCTAATTTTTTACAATTTAAGCTTTAAGCACTGAAAGAGAAACCAATTAAGTAGGTAATAAGCACAATGTTTACCGAACAGCTCAATATCTAACTACAATTTATGAAAGCTATACTTTATATTGTGAATTCATACATTTCACAAAGTAAAGTAGGCTGAATAACGACAATTAAACAATATATTATAAAATGCTATGTTTATTGGACAGATATAGGTCAATATATTTTAAAAATCACATTTCATTCACATCGGAATGTTTCCATAACAACTGTTTATTTCCACTGCCAAATAGATTAAATATCCTACAAATGTAAACCCATCATAACCGGGGAGCAAACGCAGGAAAATCGAATCTACATGCAGGATCGCATCTCCGCTGAATACGGATTTCCCCCCGCATCGCCACTGAATTAATGTAATAAACTCTGTAAAAGAACAAAACGCACGAGACTGTGGGACACTAATATACATTTTTAAAACAATTTTTTGTGTTTATAATTTTATTCTAAACATTTTACGGTCTATATTTTATGGTTATTAATCAACAATTGGCAGTATCCAGGGTAATACTGTAAAAACGGATGCCCGCGCAGAGTACACACCTACACCTGAACCATGTGCCGTCACTTACCTGTCCGGCTCTTGTGACATATCTCGCTCTGTTTCCACTTTTCGCCCTGAAACTGGACTTTCAAGTCGGTGCAGATGCTGTTGCTGTCGCAGAGATGCCGCAGCGAAGCCGGGATACAGGTAATACTGCTTTTTAAGATCAGACCAGTCTTTGCAAGGAGCCCGAGCCGAACGGCTTTGCCGTGCACCCCATAGAAGTGTACAGTTTTATGTTCGGTACCGACAGCCAGACACCAACCCCAAATGTCCCGGTCAGGCGCCCATGCACCCCGCCGGCGGATCGCGAACAGACTCGGGATTCTTTCACTGGGCATTAATTAAGATAATAGGAAAGACTGGCTGCACTTTGATTGGCTGAAACTGGTTCAACCGGCAGCCCTGATTGGCTGTGAGAGCGCAGGTGAGACCCGCCTTACCTGCAGGTACGGACTTTAGGTGGTTCCTTCTCACAAACAGCGGGGCTTTGGGATGTTTTCGGGGCAAACGGCCGGATCGCCGGCGCCCTTCAGAGTGCGAATCATTACCGCGTTAAACAGGAGACTATAAGTCTCAGCTCCAAGTCTTTTGTTGGGTTGCTTAAGGCACTAAATATTAAAGGTCTTTATACTCAATTTTCAGTTTTGGACAGACTGCCAAGTGCTGAATGGTTTCTGTCCTCAATAACTATATACAATCATGCTTGATATAACAGCATTTTTCAGGTTAGCATATAACTATGTGATGATCAGAAAGCCAGATCAACACGGTCCGCTAAATAGATAAATGTAACCGTGTAGCGTCATTGAAGAGTGACGGTAGATCTGCGGTCTTTTCCCGTGTGAACGCGTAGGTGTTGACAGTTTGTGCCAAACGCCTAACGGAAATGCCCCCGCAGCCAGTCACACGGCTCATGTGAGTCCAATTATGGGAAAGCAAGTTTTTCTTTCTCGTGAGGTCCTTATGGGGCTCGCAAAACGCTCGCATGAACTTAATATGCAGGAGTGTGCGTTAGCATGACTGAAGGAGTGAAAACCTCAGCAGTTTCATGTAAGGAAAAATTAGTAGTTTGGGAGCTTCAGCCAAAGTGCACAGTCTTGAGTGTTATGTTATTCTGTCATCTGTGCAGCTAGATTATTAGATGATAAATTGGGAGAGACACAGTGACTTCTGGTGAATTTTGTAGAAATTATATTATAAAAATTAGACTTCAATATTCAATTTCCAAATAATTTTTTTGTTTTTTCGTCTTCAGGCCTGGTACAGAAAAACAGCATAGGTTTGATTTCAGTCCCAAACTAAATTAATTGGTAGGGACATTTGTACCAAAATTTGTACCATTGGTACTGGATAAGCAATTGGAAGCTGGATGGATTTTTCGTTATTTTTTCAATTTTGTTTCCATCGATCTTCTCCATCCATATCCATTTGTTTGCACTGTCCCTTTCTGCCTCTCTTTCTGGCTCCCTGTGTCATTGTCACCCCCTACAAGTCATGCAGGAATCGAACGGGTCCCCCTTTGGGTTGAGGGTGAGTCAGTTTCCCCTGTCAGCAACCTGAGTATTGCTTCGCTACTTGGCTATAAGGTGATGATTTGGTTGCACGTGCTTCCCCAGTGATACAGGAATCTTCATTGACATAGATATAAAAATGCACAGCAAAGCTTCCCGCGACATCCGTTCAGGTTCTGCTGCTCTGTCCTTCGCCGCTCGTCATCGGAAACCTGAAGAGGGCGCCGCCGGCCCGACACGTCATGAGGAAAGGTGCGTGCCTGGGCACAGCAACCTGTTTGGCTGGCAACACTCGTTCAGTGTGAGCGCTGGGGGCTCAGGCAGGCACTGTGGAACAGGCAGAGAGGTATATAACCCCCCCCCCCCGAAGTCGCCTTCAGGAGGGGACAGAGGGCTGCTCCACAAGTCAGCCATGACCCTCCTACAGTTCCTACGGCAGTGAGCATGGTCACTGTGGTCCTTGTGAACGACAGTCAGACCACAATCTGGCAGCTCATGAGGCTCTGGTCTGAGCACGGTTCGCTTCAGCGCAGTTGACAGCCATCGCCACGTTCCCGGGACTTTTTCAACCTGTTTGACAAGAATGTGTAACGGCCGGCAGAATGAAACAGATGACATCAGGTGTCAAAGAAAGGAATGACTTGTTCTAATGTCATGTCGAAGGGAGGAAAGGCCTTTGCTCTTCCTCTGAGGCTCCAGGCTTCCCTACATCCCCAAACAGAATAACCATCTTGAAAACAGATACCTTCCCCAACAAATGAAGATTGCCTTGGAGTTGACTTTGGACTGACCTGTTGGACGATGAAAACAAATTAAAGGAAGGACTTAAGTGCCCTGTAGCTGCTTTTACTGGCTCTTACAAAACACCCTAACTGGAGAGGCATGGACTGCCTTTCTCTTTCCAGAATGTCCTGGAATTTTTTGTCAGTTAGAAGCTTTCTATGTACAGCACACATCCATGGAAACAGCCCATATCCTGCAGCTATATTCGCTATCAGTTTCTGTCATTTGAAATATGTAGGTGCAGAGATGGTTACCATTGGGAGCTGACTTTCAGAAACCTCCACGATGAACGAGACACCTCTCAGGAGAGCGACTCCACAGATTAGGTGGGTGTGACTTTCCTCAAGACATTTTGAGTCATTGTTCCCGAGTGAATGGTGTCATTAAGTAAGAGGTTGGTCTAAAGAATGCAGGGTGTGGCTTTACTTTACTTAGGGGTCAAAGGTTATCGCAATAGTGAGGGACTAGGGCCTACAGTGGGGGGCACCAGGTATCTAGCAGCGGGTCACAAAAACTTGCTTTTAAAAACAGAAAGGCACTGTAGTGACATTTCCACATTTAAAGTGTGAATTTTCCAACTCTAACTGGTCTAATAAATGTTTTAATGGGCTGTTTATAACAGTGTAATAGTCCTGATTTTGAGGATGGACAGTTTGACAGCATGAATAGCATGGAGCTCCAAGCCGACTCATCTCCCCCCAAATTGCGTTTTTTCGGATGCGACTAGTGAACTACGCCGGATCAGGCACGGCTTTGTTTACATTTACGTTGTTCTTCCATTTTTCATAATTATATTCAAATGTGTGACAGCAAATGATAGTTGTTCTTGAAATCTGTTTATATTGTGTATTTATTTGTTCGGCTCGACTGGCTGTTGCTGTGCTGTGATTAAGCAGGTGACGCGGCTCCCTTGCAGAGCCCTGGGAGGGTCATACTGAAGAGGGCATTAGCTCGCTACCAAGATGCCAAACCTCCTCCGTTTTGCTCCAGCTTCCCTTAGTATCTTACACTGTTTATAATGTTAGGAAGCCCTAAAACATTATCAGGCAGTGTTGTAATGTGAAAGATTTGCCGCTTATCTGGTGATTGGTATGTAAACAGTCAGCTAATACCCAACTGTCCCTTCAGGACGGCTCCGGGAGGTGGGGGGGAAGTGCGGCTGCATGCTGAGGCTGGTCGAGAAGCTTATTAAGTGCCATGGGGATGGAGGCTGTTTCATGTCGTGCGTGATGTGATGTCACACTACCATGTGATGTGTTAGTAAAATGATCATGCCATGCCAAATGCGATACCAGAGTCAGGAACTCAGAGGAGTGAGGCTGTCCTCCTGGAGAGTGCACCGTGATACACCTTGAATGTTTCATAGGATATATGATAAAGAATGTATAAAGAGTGTATAAAATTATGACTTAAGTGAAAATGTGCATTCTGTTATTTGAAAATATTGTCACTTTAAGACTCTTGTTGGGACAACTATATCATAAATGTCCTTAAATTAAAATGATGGATTTCATTCATCCACAGAAGCCATGCTTAAAAACATTGTAGAGCAACTATTGAGATTTTCATGACATCTTCGCCATATTTTATCTATTATGCATGTGACAGCCGTTACAAAGAACGAATGTATTCCCGTCAAAAGTGTCATAAAAATGATAACTGATTTTCACGTCAAGGTTGAAATATCTGACACACCCATTGTTTGGCAGGAGTGGTGGATTAGTTGGGCCGCTGCCACGACTCCTGTTTTGCTCTGTGGTGTGTGGCGGCTGCACTCCAAGCCAGTAGGGGGCGGGCTCATTCTCTGCACAGATTTAGCGACTGTTGTTTTTCGCTACTGAGATCAGCTGCATCTATGTAAACTGTGCCACACATACCTGAAATGTATGTAAATCTCCCAATGGATATTACCAATAACATTATAAATATGCGTTTTAATATATATTGATATATATTGTTGGATCCTATAGCCCTGAGTAGGTTTAGAAAGTGTTTAGAAAGTGCATGCATGGATCAATAACTGGTTAGATGAATTGATGACCCTATATTGGATTGATGGATGGATGGATGTAAGCAGAGGCATCGAAGGATATAGATACCATGGCAGATTCAAGGGGCCCAGCACCCGAAAACTTACCATCGGGGGCCTGCTCAGCAAATTCTGCTTAAGAAGATCCACGTGCACAGCAAATAATATATTTTGACCGTTCCTCAACCCTTACATAAGTCAAAATGTACATACGTCATTCAACGTAGCCTATCCTCGTCTACCCTAGCAGACCCTAACCTAGCCTACCCTATCGTGGTCTAGCCTAGCCTAGCCTACACTATCCTGGCCTACCCTAGCTTAGCCTAACTTAGCCTAACCTATCCTGGTCTACCCTAGCCTAGCCTACACTATCCTGGCCTACCCTAGCTTAACCTAACTTAGCCTACCCTATCCTGGTCTACCCTAGCCTAGCCTACACTATCCTGGCCTACCCTAGCTTAGCCTAACTTAGCCTACCCTATCCTGGTCTACGCTAGCTTACCCCAACCTAGTCCACCCTAGGCTAACCTAGCCTAGCCTAGGCATTTGTTGTAAACACAGACATTTAAAAAATTACATATTTAAAATACCGGTAATTTTCTAGTAAATGTCAGACATATTAAATTTGGTAATAAGCCAAGTCAATGAAATTAATTATTTACATTTGATTAAAATACTGCATTAATTAAAATAGATGTGTTCATGGCACAAGACACACAAGAAATTAAAAGATACAGCTGCCTGTCTTGTCTGGCTACGACAACTTTCACTTAACATACTTCAGATGCTTTGTGTAAGCACTTTCCATAAATAATGTGTATGCCGGGTATTTTTTTGTGTAAGTCAAATTTACTTGAGCTGAAGTTTGTCTGTACAGGGGACCCGTTACTGTTCAATGTGAAAGTGGCAAGGTAAGCGGGGGTCCCAAAGTGGCATTTTGTCAGGGGGCACAGAATTTTTATCTGTGCCCCTGGATGGATGACAATCAATTGTGAAAATATACCACTTCTAAAAAAGATGCACAGGCAGATCCCTACTTACATAAAGCCGACTTAAGTAAAACCTATCTCACTAAAAAATATCTGTGATGCGTAAAGTTAATGAAAGTGGAAACGCAAATAGGCAATATTTGCCTGTAGGTAAATTTGCACTTCATTTCTTCTTTTATTTAATGTGTGTACTTTAGTACATGTTGCTAGTATATTTTTATGTGCTTTTTGCTATGAAGTGTCTTGAATGGTATGGGAAAGTAAATACAAAGTAACATTTGACTTCTGTTTATGGAATACTTATGTCAGTCAAGGACTGTCTGTACTGGGTTTGTTCATCTTACATCTGAAAACAAAGAAGCATTTTAGCTTCAGATCTCTTAGGTTCAGGGTTCAAATTCCAGTCCTGGTGTGTGGAGATTGTATGTAGAGGAATGACTTTTAACTGTTCATAGTGTGTGTATCTGTCAATTAAACCTCCTTCCTTCTCCAAGCATATGTCTCTGCAGGCTGTAGTAGCAAATGTATTGAAAGGTTAGTGGGCATGTTGAAAGGTTTGTGGGCGTGTCTAAATGTGTGTGGGTATGTCTCAATTTTTGGGGGCGTGTCTAAATGTTTGTGGGCATGTCAAAGGGTAGGCATGTCAACAGGAATAAAGTGTAGCAAAGTGGGTGAAACCAGGCAAGTATTTTCTTTTCTGGAAGTATGGCAATAAGTGTAAACAAGTGCAGGAAATGTCTTACGCTATATGAAGAAATATGAAACAGGCATTTAATTATAGATGTCTACTAATCATAGTCATTGCCTAACCGGTCTCTTTCTGAGATAATGCTTATTGACAACATTTTCAGCCAATAGAAAACATTTCGACACGCCCTCCTTTCGATACACCCACTGCTCCACCCTCCAGACACTCATGGCACTCCTTCCCTGAGTCTGGTGTAACATTGCCATCCAGTGGGCTTTTTTGAAACATAACCCCAGTGTGAGGGGAAGGTGATTTGGCTTAGGAGAAATCACATAGTTGCTATGTAACCTAACCACAGGCCGCTTTCCATATCTGCCGGTTTTTACGCATTTGCACTTTTAGTATTGATGATAGGATTGTTTTTGTTGTCTTATTTATTGTGTTGCATGGGATATGCCCTTGTGCAGCTGCTTGTAACTCCTCCGATGGACCATCAGTCAAAAGCAGAGGGTCCTTCCCTGGTACTACACTACAAGCCACACCCTGCAAGATCTCCCATGGGAGGTGCACTGCCTGTACTGAGGGTCATCGTCTGTCTGGAGGGCTATTCCCAGTCCGGAGGGTAATCCCTAGTCACCAGGGTAATCCCCAGATGAGGGGAGAAAATCTAGCACACTGTGCAGTCTTGCAGATTTTCTTGCTTGATAAGATGTGACTCACACTTCAGGAAAAAAAAACCTACATCATTTCATAATAATGAGTTTCATTGTTTCCTGGCCTAGGTGCCATTCTCAGCCTCTAACAGAGTCTCATTTCCCCAATTTAACGACCAATACCTGTTAATATCCATCAATACTAAGCAGTACCAGCTGAGCCCGCCCACCACCAGAGGGCTGCCTGTATGTCAGCCTGAGCTCCGCCATTGTAAGCTGTGAAACAAGCAATTTACCTCCTACCAGTTTAACCTGTTCTTTAGATACACATACCTGCAGAAGCATTTTAGGTCTTGAAACACTGAAAAGGGTAAAAGACAGTAGCATACCAGATGGTATGAAAAGTGAGATAAGATTCATAGTGTGACCACGTCCTGCGGCTAATGTCTGATGTTCCTTAATTTATCCCGCAGAATGGAGCTTCTTTGGATAATAGCAGCATTACAAGTGGACCCCTTGGTGGCTTTGCATGCAATCCTGTCCTCCACTTTGTATATTCCCTCCCACTTTACACAAGATTCATCCCACGGCCCAAAGACTTGGAGCAGGGTTATTATATCTCATCTTGTATTTGTGAGATTGTGTGTGACATTTGAAGTTTATAGTGTCTGTCCTGCCACATGCTTTGTACCGTCCTGAATAGTTTTCCACCGGCTGCAAGCCTTATTGGATGGAGGAATGAGTGAATCGCAAATTATGGAGCTGTTCTCCCCCCCTGGGCAGCAACATGAATGAGTCTGTAACTTCTGGGCACACAGTGCAATGTCCAGGGCCCAAGTCTTACAGATTAATTACATAGATGAATTATGTTTTGGAGGAGGTTACTCTGGGTGGTCGCTGGAATGGCGGCAGCAGTGGGTGGACGCTGGAATGGCGGCAGCAGAGGGTGGACACTGGAATGGCAGTGGCAGAGGGTGGACAAGAAATGGTGGCAGCAAAAGGAGAAGATTGGATTGGCTGTCTAGGATGTGGAACTAGAACTCCACTTTCTCTACTTTGGTTGGGCAATATTTAAACATGATTTATACGGAAAAATATTTTGGATATGTTCAGGCCTCTTTTGTTCAGTATTAATTCTCTTCACCATCTATCACCATGCAATAACCCAGGATTCCTACAGAACTCTTAAAGGCATCCTCCATGTCCACGTTTTTGTGTTTTTATAAAGATAAAAGTTTGAGCAGAAACTGAAGAATACTTGTGTAGTTTGGCTAATGCTTAGCGTTTCTTTGGGCGTGTCAGTCAGTTGGAGCAAACGGGCCGTGGCTGCCAGCCAACAGGAATGGAAACCTTTCCTTCCTCAGTGACCTTTCCTCATTAAATAACAGCAAGTTCATATATATTTAATTACCTTTACATATCCACACTTAGATCAGTGCAGTTAGGACACATTTAGCAGCTCTGCAATTTGAAGCAGGTTAGCACCTTAATAAATAGGCCTGCACAGAAAACATGAGATAAAATCTCCCTTTGGATCAGACTCCAAATGGACAAAAATAGCACCACTGTAGCACAAACTGTGCATCCACTAATCCAATTTACAGTCCACAGCACTGGGCTTTAAAACTAGTGAAATTCCTTTCCTTCATGGGCCGTCTTACTTTAATTGTATTTCTGTTGTACTTTGTACCAGGGAATGTGCATTTTGGAAATTACTGGCCATATAAGTATGGAAAACTAGGAGTGGGAGTGCATGTGGACAGAGTAAGAACATACCAACAGCAGAGGTTCACGAGATTGCACTGTTCAGTTTCCTTTTTTCAATGAATGAATGATCGTAGTTCGTTTACCACCCACTATCGCCACCTCGTGGTGTTATAGTGTACGGACGCCTGAAAGACTCAATGTGAATAAAATTGAATGAACATGAAAGATAATTCATTTAGTTAACAATACGTTTTTAAAGGAGAGCCCCCACCCAGAAGTATTTTAAGGGGAATTTCCATCTCTAAGGAACAGCGGACCTTAGATCACGGATTTCACAGGGGCCGTATGACCAGGCTGGGAAGGTTTGTTGTCCCAGCCACTCCCGAAAGGTTTTGCACATGAACCGCTCTCATTCAATCGCCACTTTCTTTGCTGGGTCAGTGACTATGGTCAGTGAAACAGGGCTCCTGCTCGGCCGGCCACGGGCACCGCTAAACAAAGAAAGTGAATGGGGGAATGCATGATGAGAGTGAATGAAATGGGGGCGGAGGGAAAAGCGGGTCGCGTTTTCAGCGCGCTGAACGTCAATCAGCGGTTGCCTTGGTAGCGCTTGACGTAAGTGTCCCTTGCCCTGCCCCTGCTCGTCTGGCTGATCATCTGAGGGAAACCCCGTGGATCGCGGAGCTAGACTGACAGAGCCGGAGTCAGCTGTGTGGCCAGCGCGAGGAGTCCTGCCGTCGCAAGCACAGGTAGGACGCGGTCCGGTCCCGTGTCGCCTGCAGGCGCGTCCCCGCCGGCGGCTCTTCATCCCGTCCTCCTCTTCCTCCTGTAATGTCTCACCTTGCTTGCTCTTTCTCTAACGCCTCTGTGTAGATCAGTAGGTGTGCGGCGGTAGCTCGGCTGTGCCGCAGCCCGCCAGTCCGCCGTTGCCTCGTTCCACCAGGTCGGTGTCGGTTTATCCCGCTATTGAGATTCCTTCCCGGATGGCCCGTTTCGACTGGGCGTCGGTCCGACATTAGCTCTGACTGACTCAACTGAACCCGGTATTTGGGGACGGCTCGGTTAACATCCCGACCCCTTAAAAGGTGCAGTGGTTTCAGGGGTCGGGTATCCACGGGTGGGCGGTGTGAGAGACCCTCTTTGAGGGCGTTTACAGACGGCGGGCCGCCGCCCGAACTGTAGCAGGGCGGCACGTAAGCGGTGGCCGGAATGGGCAGGGTTGAACCGGGCTGGGCGGCTGTGCGTTGGCCTCTGCAACCGATGGCTCGCGGTTTTCCCGAGAAGCCAGTTTAACCTCAGCGGGTTTCCCCGACCTGCGGTCACTGGGGCGGCTGGGGAGCTATATGTGAGCCTTTAGCTGGCCAGCGGCACTTTAGAAATGACCTCGTATAGGGCGAATTAACTTCTCAAACGCTGTCCGCACAAGGGGAGTCGGCTCTGGGCTGGACGCCGACGCGCGACTCTGCCCCGGGCGGCGTGACAAGGCGCGGCCCCCGCCTACAGGTTGGGTCAGGTAGCGCCAGGCTCTGGGTGTGGCCGAGGCCGCGCAGGTACGGACGTTGCCAGCTCACCGAATTTCTGCTTTAACACTTTTAGGATGGGGGGGGGAATCCATTTCGTAGTTTTCTAGACCCTTTAGGCGAGTTCGATTACAATGTGATCTTGGGTTACAATGCATTGGCGCTAAACTTCATTTTCGCGCATAGTCCTGTTTTTTTACGACGAGTAAATGATCCCACGGGTAAATTTAGAAGAAAATAAGTTTCGGTTTGACACATCTGGCGACAGCAAACTTATTGCCCGCATTGTGTCCATGTGGGTTAGACAGCCATGGCGGAATTCTGCCACTGACGGATGTGCGTAATGCCAGGTTAAAACTGCTCTCGGTGACTGATCGTGATGGAGAATAAGGATTGATTGTACATGGCGGGGCATTGCTGATACACATTACTGGTGATGCCTCGAGGCTCTTCTGCATGGTGCAAGTAGGGAAGTGTTACTGGCTTACTGTAGTGCGTGTGTAGCTGTAGGTGCTGCGTGTTGCCTTATGAAGGGGCTACAGACTAACTGGTTAGGAGAATATTTTTTTTATTGACATTGTACATGTGCAGTGAAACTGTAGTTTAAGTTAAAGCTGGTATGACAGTGCTAATGTTCTTTTTTTTCCTGCTAGTTGTTTGATTTACTTATAAAAAGTATAAAAAGATTTACTTATAAAAGGGATACATCTTTTGTGTTAAAGGTATAATCTGTGACGACCACTGAGGGAAAAGTAGTAGATGCAGTTCTGCTGGATGTCTTAAAACAATCTCTGAAGGAAATTTTTGGAAGCATTTTATTTAAAAACTGAAGGCCCTTCACAGGGGACAAGGTGATGGTTACAGTGAGCAGCGTGTCTATCTGGGGACTCCAGGTGCAGTAGGGGGATTCTGCAGAACTCAGCATGCAATTATCCACCCCCCATGAGTAACAGATTGAGCTGCAGTCCCCAGATTTACTTAGAAACATCACTGGAAGACGACATAGTCTATTACATTTTTTCTGTGTAATAGACTATGAAGGATTGAAAATTATAACTTGCATAAACCTGTCCATCCAGTTTAATCTATTGGTTGAACAATGACCCAGATTTAGACTAAAGTTTTTTTGAGACCCCAGACCTCATTTCTCCCCAGACATTTTCTGAGGAACGGCCTTAAATCCCCAACTTCCCTCTGATCCAGGAGGTTTTCAATCATCTCTGCATCCAACAGGCGATAAAGATCAACCAGTATCTGAGAAATGTTCACGAGGATTTCTTTCTTTCAAAATGTCCAAAAAGAAGAATATAGCTCAGTCAGTTTTGTAGTTCACAGCAACTGTTGCCTTGTAACTAGTATAATTCTCTAACGTGATTTTGAGATGTGTGAGATATGAGGCTGAAAGTTGTTTAATTTTAATTTTGGTCAAATCAATTAATCATTCATGTCCCATCTGGGCTACCCAGTCATTTTTGTCTGAAGAGAGAACACAAAATTGAACGGCGTGTTAGTTTATGGTTTATCTAGCAGTCTTGCGTTTCAAATGAAAGACATTTACAATGTAAATGCTTTATTAAGGCTCCTCATGTCTAATACTCATGCCATTTCATATATATTGTGACAGTTTAATGACTATTAATAGTTCAAAAATGACTGCGTGAGTTTATGTGTTAAGACATTAAGTACTAAATTGTTTAAATTTTGCTCACTGGGTGCATGTTTCTCAGATTGTCGAATTCACAGTGCACTTTAGCTTGCATGAAGCAGTGTTCAGACAAACCTGAAAGAATCACCTAGTTCAGTGTCTGGAAAACAGGACGAAAGGTGCTTGGGCTCATTTACATGTCGTCTCATCTAAGTCACATTTTCCTTCACCTGGCAGCTGGTTTTACACTGGCATAGAAAATACCAGTAGACAGGTAGTGCCGGCTGTTCATTCGGGGATCATATGTCCATTAGCACACTTCAAAGCTGACAGTTAGAGATTGTAATTGGAACTACTGTCAATGTCATTGTGGCCACAGTACTGAGCAGCCATGGACAAGAGCGAGCTGGTGCAGAAGGCCAAACTGGCAGAGCAGGCGGAGCGCTATGACGACATGGCGGCCGCCATGAAGGCGGTTACAGAGCAGGGGGGCGAGCTGTCCAATGAGGAGCGCAACCTACTGTCGGTGGCCTACAAGAACGTGGTGGGAGCTCGTCGCTCTTCCTGGAGGGTCGTCTCCAGCATCGAGCAGAAGACCGAGGCCAACGAGAAGAAGCAGCAGATGACCAAGGAGTACCGGGAAAAGATTGAGAAGGAGCTCAAAGATATTTGCGAGGACGTCCTGGTGAGGCCCCTACCTTTTCTTCCATTTGCCGCAAAAATCTTTCTGAATGGGAATGTGCCACATTACAGTTACTCTCCTCATTAACAGCGACATGATGTTTGCAGTAGGCTTCCCTCTTACACAAGATGGAGTAGAATCTCCAGTGGATTCTATTGGTTTCCACGCCGTCACTGGAGGGTGATTGCACATACTACCTTGTCTCTCTTTCCTGTATAATGAACCTGCATATTTGCAATAGATGAAGCATGTTCAGGCAAGCGATAAGAGGAACCTTCCATATGGCTCAGCCAGTGAGCACAGGTATACCACACTGCCTCAATGCCAAGGCAAGTCAACACGGGTATGGCTGGTTTGTAAATCAGAGGTGTGGTTTGCTCTTGTCTGGTAGAGGTAGGAAATCTTTGATGGATCTCAGGTGGAGTTTAGACCACATATCCAAATTAGCTGCTCTCAGATTCAGGTCAAAGTTGGCTTTCAAGTACGTGAGGGTCTTCTGTGACTAGGGCCCTGTATCACAAAGCAAGAGTCGTTGCTTGGCTAGATAACTTGTCGGATTTAAGGTACTCAGCTTTAAATGGACTTTATCTTCGTCCCCTTACATTTAGCCCAGAGTTCTTGCTAACCCAAAAATCCAGTTTTGTGATACAGGCCCTAGATCTGTTCCCATCCTGACTGCCTTGGGGGTGTCAGTGTTTATATATACTATCATTGCTGTATAACGATCAAGGAAGGAGACATGATCAGATATGTGTAGCAGACTCTTTACCCCTTAACTTGTCATTCATTCTAGCTCTATCTGGAATGTACGGTTTGTGCTCTCTAGTTGTAGCCTTGTTTTGCATGGCTTTCCGAAATGTCTTTGTTAATTAGGAAGAACGTAATGGTTGCGAATGACACTTAATGGTATCCTGTGGTTCCCGGAGTGTTCGCATTTATTCTCTGGGTGTGAGAAATTGGATATCTGATGCCAAGTCGCCTTTCTGTAGCAATGCAGGGCAGGAGACACTTGGCTTCTGGCACATTTGGGGAGCAGGTCTGGCCCTCAGATTTCTATACTCTATATAATGTGGTTGTATAAATATGACTATTCAGCAAACCGCAGGATAAAGGTCAACTTACACAGAAACTTGTTGGCAGTGTTCGTTTGATCCATGTCATGGAGCCAGTTCTGCCAGTCGGTTTCTTCCAGGGTTAAGTGGACACTGTATGTTTCTGGACTCTGGCTGGTGCATCTGTTATCTGAGCCTCAGTCTTTGTCCCCACTAGAGGCAGGCATGCAATCCAAGCAGCTGGCAGTGTTAAGGATCGCGCTGCTTGTAAAAACCTTCCGATCAGCTGCTGGAATGAATTCAGCCCTTAATCCTTAATGGCTGCACTACTACAGTATACAAGATGCATTTCGCTGACACTCACTATACAGGCGAAACACCAGAAAACTGCATTAAACTGTTGAGGACTGGAGTTGGTGGCAGTGAAGGATGGCATGATCAGAAGTGTGCTTCTGTCTCTGATTAAAAATTCAGCAAAAGTTTAATGTGCCATCCCCTCCCCTCATTCCCCTGAATGGCTGGGGGGGGGGGAGGGGGGGCTGGTGGGGCGCCGGAGCATTTTTTTCTGAATTGTTCCACCGGTATAGTGTGGACTCCCTGCAACACTTATTCTGTGCTTACATACATCACAAGTCCCAGTGCATAACACCTGGATCGATATTCCTACTGTCGCCATGTTGTGACAATACATTGTATGATGTGCATAAAGAGCTTAATAATGACAGAAAGCTGTTTGATTATTCTTGTATTTATGTTTAAGGTTCTCCTGGACAAATATCTCATCCCCGAAGCAAGCCCTGCTGAGAGCAAAGTCTTCTACTTGAAAATGAAAGGAGATTACTTCCGCTACTTAGCAGAGGTGGCCTTGGGAGAAAGGAAAGCTAGTAAGTGTGATGAGGCACCTGTTAGAATTGGGCCTGGTTGATGGGAGGGGGGACCTGTTTTCCACCCGGTGAGTAAAGATGGGTTTGTTAGTTATTGGAGGGTAATGTCATAGTAAGTCACTTTGAGAGCTCATTTGTTTTCCAGTTCCTGCTATGTATCACAGCTGTTGTAGTGTTTACTCAAAGTCCCCCCCCCCGCATCCTCCTGGGGGCTCTGTATCTCCCCATCTGATGGTCTTTGTCCTCACTGTTTTCAGCTGAAATTCAGTGCGCTTTTGACACGTCCTAACAACCCTGAACATTGTTGGGCTGTTAAAGATTTTATTATTAAAATGTAATTTTTTTTTTTTTTTCTTCAGTGTTTCTTTTTTTTTTTTTTTTTTTTTTTTTTTTAAATTAATTAATTTAATAACGGGGTATTTAAAATAT
>JAABNX020000053.1:4837648-4856526 GCA_015163995.2 Mormyrus lacerda | reverse complement strand
TCAGTGGGTGGGTTGTGGTGCAACCAGGGTACGGAGCTGAGCCTGGAAGTAGGAGGCAGGCAGGAAGAGCATCGAGTGAGATGGACGCTGTGGGCAGGAAAAAAAAAAAAAATGACATTCCATTTTATTGAAGTCTGCTCTTCTTAGGTGACCCTCAAGTGACTTTTTAAGATTTGTGTAACAATTTACGAGATTAAAAAAGAAAAAAAATAACAAAGCAAGCAGTCAGTGGGCTTTGATGCTGCATCTTAATGTGTGAGCAGTGAAATAGCAACTCCTCTTTCCTATTAGGGTTTTTATCGCATTCTCCTTTATCTCCTGTTTTGATACTTGCCTGTCGCATGTGACCAAGAGAATTTCATGGGAGGAGAGGGACCTTGCTGTCGGGGGTGGCTATCTTTCATGTCTTTGGAAATTTCACCCAAGTATAATTGTTGTTTGGAGGGGAAAAACGTCATTTCATGTAAGTGGAATAAAATACTTTAAAATGTCTGCCAGCTTCCTGTGATGTAGGATCCGGCGGCTCTGGTGTCATCATGCATCCCTGGGGACATGATGACTTTATTTAATGGCATCACGACCAGACGGTCACGTGAAGGTCCTTCCACAGTCACGCGACACATCGCTGCACCTGCCTCGTGTGGCTCTGCTCCACTTCAGGGTGGCCGAGGTGAACAGGACGTGCTAAGCTGGAGAGGTCATTGTAGCACAGGAGACTGAGGTTCTCTATGGCACTGTTTCCCAATCCGGTCCTTGGGGACCCATAGTCAGTGTATGTTTTTGTTCCCTGCCAGACGGGCTACATTTTTGCTCCCTCGCAAAAACGTGGACTGTCTGTGGGCCCCCCGAGGACCGGATTGGGAAACACTGCCCTATAATGCTTGTCTGCCTCGTTATGGTGAGTGAGGCTTTACATGTGTGGCTGTGCTCATAGCCAGCAGATTTGTTTTTACCACTAACAATATGTGTAAGAAGGCCACAGTGTATAGTGAAAACAGGGAATTATACAATAGTCTCTTTTAGGTCAGCCCCAGAACTAAAGCTAAATTGAGCAGTTTCTTTATATACTCTTCTGCAAATGAAAATGTACAAATTATGTGCATTTAGATTTTAAAACAAAAAAAAAAAAGATGCATCGACCCACTTCTCAAACCATCTTTAAAGTCTGGCTGATGAAGGTTTTGAAGGACTGTTATGGGTTCAGACATGGTGAGCACAGTGAAAGTCTGCCTGTCCTCCTGATGTGTTCCACCTGCCCGGTGAATCACAGCCATGAGTCAGTGTGCTACAGCCAAGCAGACAACATTACTGAGGATCACAGCAAGTCAGTCAACATCAAGGACGCAGAAAGGCTGCAGCACACCTTGCATGCACCTCACATGTACATACACGCACAACGTTATTAATCATCCTACTCAGGTCCTACATCGTTGTGCAGTTCGTATTCCTGGACTTCAAGGCTAATCTTTTGAAGGTGTTTTTTTTTTTTTATTGGATGAGTCACTGAACTCTCCTGTCAGAATAGCTGACTGAACTTGTCCTTTTTGCATAATTTTTCAAGTGCAGCACATTGCAAGAAGACGGTTTAATCTCAAGAGAGTATGACACTAGAGAAACCTGGCCTGGAATCTTAGGAAATGACCCCTTCATTGCAACTGGGTGTGTCAACAGCTCCCTGCCCCCAGCACTGTGTATAGCCTAGGAGACAGGAGACTAACAGCTGAGGAATGTTTGCAGGAGGGATATCTGCCCCCCTCCCCTTCGGGGCAAAAGTGAGTGAATAAGAATCATCCCTTGTCAAACTGTAGTCAACAGAATCTACTAGGGAGTCAGTCTTTATGTTGCAGTGAATTAGTTTTTAAATCCACCATTTCAGCTGTGCTAAAACTGGGCCACTAACTGCAGACCTGCTACTCTCTCTGATCCTGTTTTCACCGTAAACTAAACTGGATTAACTTGGAGGTTACACTGGCAATGTCACCCTACTTCCTGAATATGGTTCCTTGGGTGACATACAGGACTGTATTTGGGTTCTTTACTGCTTTGTAAGTCTGAGTGCACCAACAAGTCTAGGTCAGGAATCTCCCTCCTTGTACCCTAAACACAAAATCCCAGCCTAACTCTGAAGCCCATCTACGTCACCAGGGTGATGCTGCTCTCTGTAAATAGCCTAAGTGTCTGGCTGAGATGCTTCCTGCCCATTGATGTCATTTATTCCCCGGCACTTCTTGTGCCTAAGAGCTGTCTTCCTCTTCCCTACACCACAAATCTACTATGTGGATTTTGACCACATTTTACACTAACAAGGTTCACTGTTCACCCACTCCCACGAAACACACTTATCCCTAAAAACATCAGCCTTTATCAGGGCAGTTTGGTGGAACTTACATCTGACACATTTTGTGTCCTGCTTTCATTAACTGGACACTTCACTGAGGCAAGAAAGATTTAGACCAACATGCACGTTGTCCTTATAAATGTGGAATAGTGGGGGGGGAACCTTGCTAAGTTCAGGGGATACTGAATTCAGGGATATTTACCACTTTGGCATCTAGGAACTGCAAAATCAGTTACTGGAGGCCTTCTGCCCATTCATGTTATACCTTCAAACCACTAATGTTTAAGGTAATCACTATATAAATGTTTACTTTAAGTGTCCCACTTTTAATATGCTTGATGTTATTGTTACATTAAACCTTTTATTCTCTACAGTTCACACACATGTACATCATGTAGGTTTCTTTCCTCAAATCCCATCTTGCTTTCCTCTGAGACACACCAGTTACTGCAAAGCTTTATCTGACACCCCTGGAGCATTTTTTGGGCTTAGGGCCTTACTTAAGGCCCCACGGATATGTGGCAATTCTCGCGCACAGGGGCTTAACCTGCTGTGCAAACCATTAAACCACACCATCCTCACCCCCTTGTGTAACATCGTTAGTCAATTTCCCTTTCTTATAAAATGCTAAACTTACCTGTATGTTGCTCTTTACAAAAGAAAAGATGATTAAATGTGTGGCTATTTGAATAAATGTCAATATATTCGTTTTTGTGCATGTTTGTCAATACTGCCCCCTGTAGTTAAAGATACCGCCTACATTTTAAATTTGTATTACAGCCATCCATTTTCTGTATCCGCCTGTCCATAGTATGTTTAAAAGCTACCTAAATGCGTACGATCATGATGCATGGGAACTTTATTAACAAACATTTTGACAGCATCTGTGTGCCTCCACAAGAAGCTATCGCATAGACGGGAAACTGGTTTCCAATAGTGTTCAAACATGGCATCACGTCTAAATTGCAGGGCTGTCAATTCTCACGCATCTGGCGTGACATTCACGCTTACAGACTCTCACGCTCACGCAAAAATCTTCCAGCGTTGTATTGTTCCATTATAAACTTAACCTCGGGTAGTTTGCAGGCCTTACAGACTATTAACAAAGTAATAAAACATGTACATGTGTGTGCAGACTTGTCTCGAATTGAAAATCTTACTCCAGCCAGCTGACCAAAGTTGGCAACCCTAATACAGTGACAATACACAGACGTTTAGAGACGCTAATCTCGTACTTCACCCCCGGGCTCGGCCCACAAACACGTGACTTATATTTCTCGTCGGACACCATTCTGCTTATGCAATGCTTACATAAACTTGCTTTAAGTTAAATCATTACATTGGCACCGTTGGACTTTTTATTTACAAAGACATGATCTATTATGTTTTTATATGTTATATTCAAATAACAACAACGTTTTCTGGAGGGCCTGAAGGGCGTTTCCCACATTACTATGCCAGACAAAATCCATGTTTGTCAATGGGATCTGCTGTTAATAATGGATGGCACATATTAGGTACTACCTGCTTTTCTAATAGTGGGACCTCTATTAAATAGTCTACTTGTAACCGCCGACTATAGGCATAAAATAGTGTAGAATCGCGGGGTAAATTTGAAAATAATTAATGTAACCGCAAAGGACATTTTGCAAATTTCGCTTACAGCATGGCAGCTAGGTTAGCAGTTAAAAAAATAAGAGCATCAGGTCGGACATAGTATACGACAATGCGTATGAACAGCATTTCTGTCCCTGTTAATCGCATACACCCCCTGCTCCTCCCCCAGCGCGAGCCTCTACAGGTCCAAGACGTCCTCGGTGGCTCCACCCCTCTGTCTCATTCTGGTGTTTGATTGACGGTTAGTCGAATGTTTCGTTCGCAAATGTTATTGGTCCAAATCTCCGAATTCAATATTTTTAGCCAACCGCTGTGGCGATGACTGCTAAAGGAACGCCTTTTCCGCTTCCCTCCCCACCGTCATAAAGCGGGGTCCTTCGTTCCGGTGACGTATGCGAGGGTATATGTAGCAGTGCGCTGCTCTGCGATCCTTCCCCTAAACCCCGGCTGTTAGTGCGGTGTGAGTGAGTGTGTGCTCCGGAGCTAGCCTCGGCACACCTTATTAAAAAAATCAAAAAAATTAAAAAAAAATTAAAAATTAGAAAAAAAACTCTTAAAAATATTTTTTTTGTTCGTTTTTATAGTGAAATCCGCGCAGCGGGGGAGCCGGTAGGGGCGTCCGGAGGGTGTTTATACGCACAGTGTTTGGATCACGTTAGCCGGTCGGGGTCCGTTTCTCGGGGGCCTGTGTTGGGCTTCACTCCCGCTCCTTTTAGAGCTTTCCGTGGACTGCTTTTAAACGTTCTCCGGGCTCTGAATCGGTTCCTGTTACTTCCTGGTCGTCCGTGGCGCGCTCCGAGATGAACCCTAGCGCTCCCAGCTATCCGATGGCGTCGCTCTACGTGGGCGATCTGCATCAGGACGTGACCGAGGCCATGCTCTATGAGAAGTTCAGCCCAGCCGGGGCCATCCTGTCTATCCGGGTGTGCAGGGACATGATCACCCGGCGTTCGCTCGGCTACGCCTACGTCAACTTCCAGCAGCCAGCCGACGGTAAGCCTTTCTCCCTAGTACCGCGAAGGCGTGTCTAGGCGCATCAGCCGCAGGATGGTCATGGCCCTGCGGGAGGCCTGTGGGCTTTAAATGGCGAAACTAGCCCGATCGGTTTGCTAACGGGACTCTTAACATGTCTGTAAGCGGCACTGAGGCTTGTTGGGGGTCTGCGTGTGGTTTGGAGGAAATAAAGGCCCATTCGGGCTCGCATACAGCAACAGCGCGAATACGGCCTGAAGGCTGGCCTTTTCAGCGAGAGTGATTCGTAACGTACAGCAAGTGATTCGGGCGAAGTTTCGAGGGGCGTGTTTGTTTTTCTGAAGCTTTACTCAAAGTTATTTCAGGGCCCCCGCCCCCAGTGTAGTGATTATGCCCATTTGATTGCCAGTTTCGGGGGCCCGTGCGAATGCGTTGGTTTTGACACCGGGGTCAGAGCCGTGGTCCATGGGGGGTGTCGGCTGTGTGAGAGGGTGAGATCTGTTGAGACTATTGTTGGTCCCCATACTTTGGTTTCTGTCCCCCTTTCTTGAGTAACCGTCATATTCTCTTGCTAGCCGAGCGTGCTTTGGACACCATGAACTTCGACGTGATCAAGGGCCGGCCGGTCCGCATCATGTGGTCCCAGCGTGACCCATCCCTGAGGAAGAGTGGAGTTGGCAACATCTTCATCAAGAACCTCGACAAGTCCATTGACAACAAAGCCCTGTACGACACCTTCTCTGCCTTCGGCAACATTCTCTCCTGCAAGGTACGCGGTGGAGCTTGTGGTGTGTGCATCTCGTGTGACGTGGCACCGTGACATGTCAGGCAACTGGGATGGCCAGTTTGGAGTGGCTTACCTGCACGTCTCCTCCAAGGTGGTGTGTGATGAGAACGGATCAAAGGGGTACGGGTTCGTGCACTTTGAGACTCAGGAGGCTGCCGAAAGAGCCATCGAGAAAATGAACGGCATGCTGCTGAACGACCGAAAAGTGTAAGCTGCACGCCACTAATGCGGGATATCCATCTTGTCATGCATTTTCCTTTCGAAAATTAATACGCATGTTGCAGTTTCTTGGTGAGCTTCTCAGATATTTATTAGACTCATGAAAATGAACACGGTGCTTCTCAGAGGATTAAAAACATTCATTAATCTGCAGATTCGTGGGCCGTTTCAAGTCCCGCAAAGAGCGTGAAGCGGAGCTTGGCGCTCGTGCCAAGGAGTTCACCAACGTTTACATCAAGAACTTCGGAGAGGACATGGACGATGAGAAGTTAAAGGAGGTCTTCAGCAAATACGGTGTGTGTGTTGTGAGATCTTCCGGCATTGAGTACTTCTGTATTAAGTGCTAAGTTTTCCATACGTACTCTTTCTAGGAACGGCCATGAGTATCCGCGTCATGACTGATGAGAACGGGAAATCCAGGGGCTTTGGTTTTGTGAGCTTCGAGAGACACGAGGATGCCCAGAAGGTGAGATGTTTCCTTGTGCTCTCAACAATGACATGAAGGTGCCATGCGGCCGCTGACCGCTCACACCTTTCAGGCCGTAGATGAGATGAACGGGAAGGAGCTGAACGGCAAGCTGATCTACGTTGGCCGTGCCCAGAAGAAAGTGGAGCGCCAGACGGAGCTCAAGAGGAAGTTTGAGCAGATGAAGCAAGACCGCATGACCCGCTACCAGGTGTGACCCCGCCCCCCGCGTCTATCCCCTCTGCTGTAGTAAGAACCAATATGGCTGTCCTCCACCAGCCTCAGTCTTGAGCCCCATATGAGACACTGATGAATCCTTTGAAGTGCCTTTATGAGCTTGAACGTCCAGGTTGGCATCTGTCAAAGTGATGTCTTCGGATTGTCACCTGACCGCCCTCTGTGACAGGGAGTGAACCTTTATGTGAAGAACTTGGATGACGGCATCGACGACGAGCGTCTCAGGAAGGAGTTCTCACCTTTTGGGACCATTACCAGCGCTAAGGTGAGGCTTCGGCCGCTCGGGGCATGGTGGGATGTGGCGTTTCCTCCCCACCCCCCCGTGACCCCGGGTCTGTCGTTTCTCCCCAAAGGTCATGATGGAGGGAGGCCGCAGTAAGGGCTTTGGCTTCGTCTGCTTCTCATCCCCCGAGGAGGCCACCAAGGCCGTGACGGAGATGAACGGCCGCATCGTGGCCACCAAGCCGTTGTACGTGGCGCTGGCCCAGAGGAAGGAGGAACGGCAGGCCCACCTCACTAACCAGTACATGCAGAGGATGGCCAGCGTCCGTGCCGTGCCCAACCCTGTCATCAATCCCTACCAGCCGGCCCCGCCCTCGGGCTACTTCATGGCTGCCATTCCTCAGGTCAGAGGTGTCATACAATACAAATAACTATAAGTGGTACTCGGTTACTACTGTCAAGTATTGAACGGTGATTGGCCTTCTGTCCTCAGACTCAGAATAGAGCCGCCTACTACCCCACCAGCCAGATAACCCAGCTGAGGCCCAGCCCACGCTGGACCACACAGGGAGTCCGCCCCCAGCGTGAGTCCCCCCCCACCACCACCACAGGCAGCATTTTGCGTTCCCGCCCAGCCCCTGTCGGCTCATCTCCGCTGTCCTCTTGCCCCATCAGATTTCCAGAACATGCCCGGCACCATGCGGCCCTCGGCCCCCCGACCCCAGGCCTTTAGCGCCGTGCGGCCCACCTCCCAGATGCCCCGTCTGATGTCCGCCCAGCGTGTTGGTGAGTGCCCCCCCCCCAGGAGAGCCTGATCTGCGGCACCATTGGCTCAGTATAACCTTCCCCCCCTCCTCTGACCACACAGCCGCGCAGACCATGGGCCCCCGCCCCCCCGCTGCGGCGGCTGCGGCTGCCACCGCCCCCGTGCGCAGCGTGCCCCAGTACAAGTATGCGGCCGGAGTGCGGAACCCCCAGCAGCACATGGGCACGCAGCCACAAGTGGCTATGCA
Organism: Mormyrus lacerda; assembly: GCA_015163995.2. Classification (NCBI taxonomy): domain Eukaryota; kingdom Metazoa; phylum Chordata; class Actinopteri; order Osteoglossiformes; family Mormyridae; genus Mormyrus; species Mormyrus lacerda. Next base: position 4,848,655 of record JAABNX020000053.1, on the reverse strand, counting down.
GCAGGTGAGTGAGTGTCCTCCCAACCCCAACCTCTACCCCAAAACCAGGTCTCTGATAGTGTCCATGTGTTCCCACAGCCTGCAGTCCATGTGCAGGGACAGGAGCCCCTGACAGCCTCCATGCTGGCCGCTGCTCCGCCACAGGAACAGAAGCAGATGCTGGGTGAGTCCCCCAGTCCGCCCTGACCACTAACGCCATGCCACAGTGCACTGCTCTCATACTCAGCCCCCGCCCCCCTCCCCAGGTGAACGGCTCTTCCCGCTCATCCAGAACATGCATCCCAGCCTGGCCGGCAAGATCACCGGCATGCTGCTGGAGATCGACAATTCGGAGCTGCTGCACATGCTCGAATCCCCGGAGTCCCTGCGCTCCAAGGTGGGGGGGGGGTGGGGGGGTGCATTGCTGTCGTCGGGGTCCTCGATGGCGAGGTATGTCCCGGACGTGCCTGAACGCTCCTTTCTTGCAGGTGGATGAGGCTGTCGCTGTGCTGCAGGCCCACCAGGCCAAAGAGGCCGCCCAGAAGACCGTGACCAACTCGGCCGGTGTTCCAAGTGTTTAAACCGAGGTGGGACGTCCATGGTGTGGTCGGGGCCCAACTGGGGGCCTTTTGGGGGTCATCTGCTTTATTTACATGGTTTATCAGTGACCCTTATGGCTAAAACTTCTTTTTTGTTTTTGTTCTTTTAGGATTGGGGAACCTTGACGCTTGTTTCACCCGGGGGGGAATTAAACACAAAACACAGAAAACATTGAAAAAACACAAAAACACACTTTTTAAAAAAAAAAAAGGAAAGGAAACAGCTGACTGCCAGGTCTAGAGAAGGAGCTGGACCTTGTTACTAAAAAAGATGAGAAAAAAAGAAACGTAGTGAGAACAAACTTGCAGAGCCCGGGGTTTACGCGCGCGTCCGTCCGCGCTCTCCATCCTTCTGTCATTCCTTCCCTTGTTTTTATCCCTTTTACTGTGTGAGTGCTTGGGATGACGGCTCGCTGCCAGCTCCCACTTGTGAACTGTACCTGAACTGCATTTGCTTGCTTTAATAAAACTCTTAAACACTGAACGCTGTGTGCTGGTTCTGCCTCTAGCAGCTACGGGGTTCCTTGGTTTACTTGAGAAAAAAAAATTCTGGGGCTGACATTGTGGGGGGGTGGTCATTTGTTTTTTTTTGTTTTTTTTTTAAGGTCCTAGATTAAGGAAATTTGACAATGCAACAAATATTCTGCTGATCATGGTGCTGGGGGGGGAGCTGCTGGCTGTAAAATATAGTGTGTGGGGGAAGGGCTGTTCATAAAACCTACCGAATGGAGGGGTACATCAGTTTAACTTTTCCCTATCTTCTGCTGGGTTCCACTGGCATTTTAACTGGTCCTGGTCACGCCCAGTTTAGGCTGGTGGGGGGGCAGAGGTGTAAACGGTTTGACATTCCATGTGACTGGGGTTCCTTCTCATTGATATGAGCCCATTCAATCCAAATAAGGAGGGGGGGGGCATTTTGCAAATAACGAAGACTGCCTTCATTCCTCGCTGGTTCATTATTTCATGGTCAGTCTCGTTTCCTTTTCCAGCCCAGGAGGTGTGGCTTCCAGCCGGGGGAGTTTCACCGTGCTCCAACTGGGCCGCCATCAATGTGTCTCGCGTGTTAACGTCTCAGGCTGTGGCAGCTGCCGTTTTCCCACAGCAGTCCCCACCCAGGCCATAGCGAGGATCCGAAGGAGCCCAGAAGCAGTTGGAAGAGGCTTGTGTGATGGAGGTTTACTTCCATTTCAGTGGTTGTGTTACCTAAATGTGAGGATTACCTTCTTTTAAGTAAATGATTTAGGGGTTTCTGCAGCTCACCTTTTTTTAAAAAAAAAATAAATAAATTTACTGACCAGCACGCAGTGCAGACGTCCACACATGCATGCACTATAGCACTGAAACCAGGAGAGGTTTCTGTCTGGATCAAGAGGTCTAATGTGGGGGTGGGGAAGCGGGCAGCTCCATCAGAATGGATCTTTTCACATATCCCGTCTTGCTTTTCTTTGAAACACGCGCACCCATGCACACAGACAGTTAAACCTGGCCTGGGATCTGAACACATTTATCCAGTGTTTGCCCGGTGTTCACATATCTGGGTGTGTGGGTCTTGCACAATGGCCCACCAGAGATGAAGCTGGGGCTCAAAACAACTGTCTGATCACAGGCGGAGAGACCACACCCCCTGAGCAGCAGAGCGCCCCAACAGCATACTGGGACTGAGTAAGCTACTCCCTGAGCGCTGCAAAGCAGAACAAGCCAAGACATGAAGTATGTAAGCAGCATGTTCAAGATACACAATAATATGTTATATATAGATAAATACAATAAATGGTGTAAAAGGCGTGGCGACCGTGCTGTGCTAAGGGAGGAGGGGCCGGAGCCTGGCGAGCGGAGCAGCGGTACGAAAGCACGCCGGCAGTGGAGATGAACTCGGTATCCTCGCACCAGAAACAAGGCACCACAGGCTGGGGGGCTATTATGTATCACTCGAACGACAACGTTAGCATTTAACACAAGTAACCCATAACGCTTCATTAAAATGTCTGTTTGATGGACAACAGAGCAGTTTACATATGAAGATGTTTTCCTTTGGTGTACAGCAGGGTTTCATAACCCAGTCCTCGGGGACCACCAGACGGTCCACGTTTTTGCTCCCTCCTTCCATAGCAATTGGGAGGGAGCAAAAATGTGGACCGTCTGGTGGTCCCCAAGGACTGGGTTGAGAAAGCCTGGTGTGCAGTATCTCCCTGGATGGGATACTTCTGCATAAGAATGACTTGTACAGATTGGATGAACAGGTAACACTGTGTCTGTTGTTTCATACTTTTACAGTTTCTGCTATAAGAAATCAAAACTAGACAACAACAACAAAAAAAAAAAAACTCTTAAAAGATCTTAAGGTCATCTGAAAACAAATCAGCAGTCAGTGAATCAGGATCATTCTCCCATAGCTGAGAAGATACTGAAAGAAACAGCTAACATTCCCTCCAAAGTACTACCTGGCGATACGAGAGAAACATGCAGAGGATTTGTCTGGAGAAGTATCTCTAGCAAAGAGAGCTTCTGGGGCTCATCAGCAGCTGGGGCGGACTGCGATGCCGTTACCTCAGCGAACCGCGCTGAAGGACGCTTCTCCTTCGGTGATCAGTCACTCCACATCTGATCCTTTAACACAATTGCTGAGAACGACGCTGTTGTGGCATCAGACATTGTGCAGCAGGTACTTTGTGTGTGGAAGCATGAGGATCTCTTGTACATAAGCAGGAGAAGTAGCTCTGGTTCCCTGCGGTGTTTGGTGTGTGGTAGTCAGAGATGGGTGGATCTGCTCTGGCACTCTGACACAGGGACCCTCCCTTATGCTATGTGTCTGCCACACCCATATCCCCAGGACACCGTCCGCATTGAGACGCAGGGCGGGGTCCAGCGCATCCTGCAGTCAGACGGGAGGCCCATCAGCACCAGGAGCACAAACCCTTCTGCAGGTACAGGTCTCATTCCTTTATCCTTCTCTCAAGGATTGCAGGGAGGTGCAATCGGAGGTAACGGAGGTGCAATCGGTGCAATGCACCGCGGGCCCCTGCAGCGAGTCGCGAGTTGCTTAGCTAAAGATTCGGACGGTTCAAAATGGACACCACCAACATCTACAAAACCAGAGACAGTGTGCCCGCCATCGGAAAGTCACCTGTTCAAATCCCCGGTGAGGCAGAAAGATTTCACTGTTAGGCCCCTGATCAAGGCTACTAACCCCCATTGCGCCGTTCACAAAAAAAAATGCATGCTGCTCCGAATAAAAGCAAATCAATGAAACGTAAGGAAATGTTTCATTAGCACTGCTGTTTATCTGACGGACGAACAAAAACACTCCGAGCAATTTAAACATGTGTCATCTTTGTTAGGGTTTGTTTTTACCTGTAATACATTGAGTGCTTCTTTTTTTCCCATGGGAAAGGTGACCAATAGCAAGCCTGTGTGAATTGGCCAAGCCTGTCTGACACGCCAGTGGCTGATTATTAAGTGTCACTCCCTGGTCTTTTGTCTGACTGGGCTTCAGCTTTGAGCTGCTCACATTGAACCCCTGTTTGCAGTTTGCCAGCAGAACTGTGGAATGCTTTTGCTGGTCACCCTTTGTTCAAGGGACAGAGCCAGCACGGGATGGCCTAATTGGCTCCTTTTATCCATGTGACAGAAGCAGCACGTTTCTGTCATTGTCTCATGTTATCTGTGTGCATTGATCTGTCTGGACCTGCAAAGGTTAACTGTTGTTGGCAGAGTGTGTTCTGCCTTTATTAAATATGGGGAAATGGTTTATTATAAAAGCTGTGATGTTTTCCGTTCTAGTTAAGATGCGATAGACAAGTCCCAAGGTCCCAGAATGGGTGGCAGTACACTGCATGGTCCCGTCACTTTGAGTTTCACCCAGTGGGAACTAATAGAGTTGCCAAAAGATAGATTTACATGAGAGCGCTGCATGGCAACACTGCTGCTTAGCTACAGACAGCTGAGCAAATGCAGAACTTGGTTTGTGGGATTGTGGGAAGTCAGAGGGGGTTGGAGCTGTCGCACTATTCGTAGCGAAATGTGCATGCATGTTAGACGTCTTGCTCATGATCCAAATGATGTGGGCCTTGGCTGGTGTTAGAAGACAAACAGAAATAATCCTCTGACACGGTTCTGTTAATTTAGCTTTGCAGGCCATGCCTCTGATGGCATTGTGTTGCAGAGCTCTTATGCCTTGGAGTTCCTATGAGCACAGCTCAGTCAGGTGGGGGGAGGGGATCTTTGGCTCTGTGATACTCTTGGGTTCTCTCCTGCTCCTCTGAGGACATAAACCAGAAGTGGCATTAGGTAGGGCCCTCTCTCTGTTCCTTGATGCTGGCCATAGTGACCTATTGCGTATGTAAATCCAGTGGACTTTATGTTTGCCCCTGGAACAGCGTTAGCATTAACTGGGATCTCATCGTCATGGGAAACCTTTTCATCCTTGGCCTGTCTGTGTGGTCAGGGTCAGAGGTTGCTCATGCCCAGTGGACAGCTCTTGAATTTTTCTGCATAAAATAATGTAGGAGAGCATAACACCCATCCCCACAGTAACCAGAATAACCCTGGTTTGAAGAAATTCCAAAAATGTGTCTATGGATAAGAGCAGCATCTCTGCGCCTCAGAACCACAGATAGTATGACAAAAATCTTAATCATCACCCTATTTTAAACAGTTAAATACATATTTTATTCCAGCGATATTGAAGTGCACACTCTTGTCCAAGTGAAGCTGGTAAGAAGCATGATATAAATACTGAATGAAAGTCTGTGTTGATATCCTTGACCTTCTGAACTCTTTCCCAACTCTTCTACTGCTGCCTTGACCTCAGCACATGCAGGATGTTCCATTTCCTCTTCAGTAAGTACCATTGCTTCCCCACTTCCTGTTTCAGTGGGTCAATGACCCTGGGCCAGCACATGTGAACCAATCAGAAAGCATGGGGGCGTGTTCGACACCATTCAGGAGGAGATGCTGTGACAAGGAGATGGACAGGGCCCTGAGCCTGAAGCTCGGCTCCTTGTCAGCCATATTAGGAAGGGCTGGCGCAGGAAGTCTGCCAGGCAACATGCAGCAACGTTCAGAGGTTACGTCCCTCTTTGTCCATCACCAGGTCTGCCTGTCTTTGTCATTCTGCAACTAGCAGTCTGACTGTCATCAATCCTAGTAGCTAAAGCCCTCCCCTCAAGCATCTGGCCATCAGCTCATCTCAGACCCATTCCCCAAACCTAGGGGTTCTTGAGGGGAAGTATCCTACCCCTATCCAACCCTAATAGCCTCTCCATCTGGCGTCTTAATCCTCAGCGTAGTTCAAACACCAAGGCTGTGATGCAACGGGCTGTCCTGGTGTGTCGAAGGTCCCCACTGTCCCATAATCGGCCCCAGCTCAGTACAAGCTGGCCTGTATCCTCAGTATATTCCAGGAATTACACAAACCACACCCCAATGGGAACTTCTAGAGGATGTTGTCCTGCTTCTTTCTTCAGTTTTTCAGTGGAGACACACACAGCACTCTGTGACCTACATACATGTATGTAATGATATAGCTCCCCTCTACCATGTCCTGTCACACGGCCTGTTTATTGCAGGACCTCTGAGCTCTATGATTGGTGCACATGTTGTCGCAGTGTTTGACTGCTTGCTTCTTTTCTGCATGCATGTTTATTATGTGATTAACTGATATTTTTCATGCATGCTGATTCTCTGAAAAAAGCATCAAATAAATTAAATAATATGTATGTGTGGTCCTTGGTTCTCAGTACCAGCAGGTAATAATTCTGCACAGGCTGTCGAGTTTTATTTATCGAGTGTTTTCGGTAGACTGACTGTACCCAGGTCAGTTTGGCCCATCTTTGTTCCCTCCTTTGTACTGACTTCACTATAGAAATTCTGATGCCTGTTAAATGGCCTAAACCTTAAGGTGAATTCCCCAGCCAGTGTGTCGCTCAACTGCTGCTGTTGCGCTCTTCTGTTGTTATTCCATCTGAGTATTTAAACCACTGCTTGCCTGTGCATGGAGGTGGTGGCGTGAAGAAAAGTTTGATCTGAACCGCAGAAGGAAAGCATTCATAGACAGACTACAAATCCATCACTCTGGATTGGAATTGGTCAAGGAGAGAATTTACACTCTGATCCAGAAAGAAAGTCTTTCCAAGGGTACCTTTTGATGTCCTTTGAATTAGAAAAGTACTAAGCAAACAGAGTCCATGTTAGTCTCATTTGTGATTTGGGCCAGTGATGTTACAATGACAGGCACAGCATCCCAGACACAACCTTACTGAGCCACACCATCCCCTATGTTACTTGACAAGCAGAATGTCTGCCCTGGAAGCAGATTGCTGTGCTTCTTCTCTGGGGTAAATCTCAGTCCCCACACATGAGGGAAACCCATTTAGGCACTGACTTTATTTTGAACGAGAGGAATCATCCACAGTGCCAGATGTAATGCAATTAACATCTTGTAACGTTTAATTTTGGCTAAATTATTGGTGACATGTAAGGGGTGCGCTTCTACATTTGACCAGAAGATGGCGATAATTCTACAATCAATACTGGGTATGCCTTGGTGGCTAGAGCAATGTTTCTCAAACCGGTCCTTTGGAACCCCGCAGACGGTCCATGTTTTTGGAGCATTTTGGAGCTGTGTGGGAAGAACGTGGACTGGCTGTAGGTCCATGTGGACCATTTGAGAGACACTGGGCTAGAGCATCCAATGAGGACTGGCCACAATTCAGCTGGCAACAATAGGGTCCACCAAAGCTGGTGGCATCCTGGGATTTACTGGCATCCCATTTATGGTGTCTCCTGTCTCATGCACTATGCTCCAGTGGGTAGGATCCAGGCTCACTGTCAGGCTCTCTTTGTGGTTATGGGAAATGGATGGACTGACTTCACAGCAGGAGTGTGTCTAAAGGGGCGACACAGGGTAGCACTGCCCCCGCCTCCAAAACATGACTGCCCTGGTGCTTTCCCAACACCATTAGAGTAAAATACTTTAAATCTGACAATGTGTCAGTGCCCAGTGCCATTGGATCAGAGCGCTGTCAATAGCTGCTTGATTTGCAATGTTGAATCACAGTACCATGTTTTTCAAGCAGGGTGAGAGACTCAACGCAAACCACAGGAAACAAAACAGACATCAGAGGGCCTCTTTAATGATGTTCCATGGGCATATAGGTCAATAATCATAATGATAACAATAATAATGATAATCATAATAATATCTAATATGTTTTCTAAGCCAATTTTAAATGGTGTATTTTTTCCTGATAGGATTTTCTGATTTCCCATGGTCACCCCTGATTGGTGCTTGGTCCCTTCTGCACCACTTCAGTAACAAAAAAGCCTAGAATCACCCCTGCTTCACAGATGTAACTAAATATATTTGATTTATTAAAGAATAGTTATACATGGTAAACACTACTAATTGAATGCTGAATTTACACAGAAATACAGGATAAAATAATTTAGCTGTCACTATTCTCATATTCTGTCATATTCTGCTTTTTTAAATATATATACAAAAACCAAATTGGAGATTTGGAGAAGCTCTGTGTAGTTTTAGGTGTCTCTGTTTTCAGTACAAATGTTAACCCTTGATGTGGCAAATCACTCAACCCAAATTCACACTGTCAACTCACACTGAAAAGAGACAATAGACATCATTTTTTACCCAGAGCCCAGACTGCCTAGAAATTGAAAAAAGACAACACACTGTAATGATAAGCAGTTGTAAGAACAACAAGGGTGAGCACACTTCACTGCACATACAGAGTGCATTCTGATCCTAACTGCAATAACAAAGCTGTAGAATAATCTCAGACTAATGTAAATTACACTGTAGGAGTTTTTCCATTGTTTTATTTATGTTCATGACACAGATTATTTGCTCCTTGTTTGCATGGAATGCATGGAAAATGGTACGATCTATCTATAAGACTGAAACTTGATATCTTTCCTCATTTGAGAATTTGAATAGCAATGAAACTACGAGGAAATGTAACTCTGAACTGTGGAAAACCAGCTCCATGCCAGATTTCAGCTGTGTTGCCACTCAGATACGCTGTGCTGGGAGGCAGCAGTCATACATGCGAATGGGAATTATTATTATTCTGGGGTCTCAGAAGCCAAACCATTGCAGAGGCAGAGAGCATCCTACTGTGTTTTTGGGTCAGGCTCAATCAAAAAAAAAAAGAATCATCACCAAAATTTTCCTTGGAGGTACCAGATTCATTATTACAAGGGGTTTATATTATAGAGTTATTGATGAAATTACATTTTCTTCTACTGAGACAAAACTGACTATATTTGCAGATATTACTCATGTGTCACAAGTAGAATGCTCAGTCCAGATGGACGGTAGAGCACAGATTGGAGTGACTGGCACAAAGTCACGCGTCAGTCAGTCTAAAAAAAAAAATTTGCTTTTCTCCAACTGGTCCTGCTAATATGCACTAGAAGAGTCTGGTAATCCTTCAGTTATTCAACTGCTCCAGTCAGTTACAAGGTTACAGTTATGAGCTGTATTTTAACAAGAAGAAACTGTGGTTTTAGACATCCTTGCTTTCCTCAAACAATGGAAGATTCTCCACTATTTTATTGTACTTTTTCGAAAAATGTTGCCAAACATATTTCCAGAAGCACTCTTGTTAAATGCAATGCTTTGTATTAGAGCAACTTACCAGTGTTTGCTGACTGTTCCCATCTAATAAAATGTTGAAACAGAACTTACACTAGACTAATGAAGATCCTTAAAACGCAGTGTCACCCTTAGCATAAAGCTGACCACAGCTACATTTTATACTGATAATATTCAAAGCCAAACTTCTCAGGCTCTTCTCTCATGGTTACCTACATTTCTTACATGTCTATGAACTCATAGTAAATAGGTTTGGCACATGGATGAAATTATTTTTGATTTATAGGGCTTTCCTGAATAAAGCAGGAGATTTGAAGAGCATATATATTTACAAAATCATTCGAACCACAAACCAGAATAACATTTATTTATTTCCCATATCTGTTTACTCTATGTACACAGGAAGCAGATGGCACAAGACAAGGAAACACCCTGAACCAAACTGTTTTTTGTTGTTACTGTGCACTTGGTTTCTTGTCTCTGTTGTAGTTATTTACGCTCATGTGCATGTACTGCATATATGTGGTTATCTAACTACAGCTGGTAGCCATCCAAATCAATGTGTTTTGGTAAATTGGTCATCAATTTTATTTGTTTGAGAATTTCTCTTAATCACACACTATAATACTGAGGATGTAAATTTCTAACTTGAAAGCGAAATTAGAGCCTTTTGGGAAGCGTTTGTGAAGGCTAAGCACATCTGGTGAACGGGCTCAGAGTATCAAAATTCCTTAGTAAAGCAAAAAATGGACTGCATTATTAATTTTTTATGCACTCAAAGCAAAGATTATAGGCGGGACGGTATTTTCTTAGGATATATTTGTACTGTAATCTCACTAACATTATTTTGGCATTGAGGCAGGAACTGTAGCATTTATATGAAAAAAGTCTGTACTGCGTAGATCAAACGGCAGCGAATACAGCACCACCAGCCGGCCACCCAACATGAGAAGCCGGCGACGTTTTTCTCACACATGACATTTAAATCCCCCCTCCTCCCTGGCTGTCCCGATCTCGCGAGAAGAAGCTGATTCTTTCATCGCTGGTGTTTGTCTTCTCGCGAGAATATCGGGAGTGGCACTGTGGACAAGAGGGCGGAGAGGGGGGTGGAGGAGGAGGAGGAGGAGGGGAGGCGGACGTTGGCCAGGCTTGGTCAGAGGGAGCGCTTGCAAGCCGCGATGGGATTCAGGCTGCCCGAAGTGAAACTGTAGAGAAACGAGCAGTACGTGAGGACTTTTCCGTCACGTATTTCACCGGACGGCGCTCGTCGGCGGGGCTTCGTGTCCCTCTGCCCCCTAACGGTGGGTCGCTCGCGAGCTTCCCGTTCCTTTCCTTTAGTTTGGCGGTTGAGTCCAGGTCCGGTATCGGTCGCTCGGTCCCGGCCGGACTTCAGACCCTGTCCAAGTTTGCAAGTACAGCCCGCCTTGACGTTTGTGTGCACAGTTAACTAGCTGGTTAAGCGTGTCACTTGTCGCGCTTGTGGTTGTACAGTCAGTGCGCTTCGTGCTGTGTGAACGGCTGCGGGGCTGGTGTTTCAGACCGAGCTCTCCTCCGTGACAGAAGCCCCGAGGGACCGGCTGTTCCGATGCCATGTGTGTGCCAAGCCACCCACCGGCGGGCTGCTAAAATCCCTGTCGGTTCTTAGAGTTTCGTGTGCTGCTGGTACGGGTGGCGGTAACTCGGAAGGGCTGGTCTTGATCGGAATTCCGGTAAATATTGATGATGATGATGATGATGATGATGATGATGATGATGATAAGGATGATAATGTCTCGGGCCTGGTGTTATCTGGTTTGGACAGTGGATAAGTTG
>JAABNX020000053.1:4819845-4837548 GCA_015163995.2 Mormyrus lacerda | reverse complement strand
TGATGATGATGATGATGATGATAAGGATGATAATGTCTCGGGCCTGGTGTTATCTGGTTTGGACAGTGGATAAGTTGCCGTTAGGTCGAAGTATCTTTGTCATCTTCAGCTGTATGATCTATGGGTCATACACTGAGATGATATTTCCATCTCGTTGATCGTAGTGCAAGAAATATAAATGTTTAAGACACAGACCGGAAAATACACTCTAGTAAAAATACAGTTGTGTAGTTAACTGGCCCTTATGGAAAATAGTCACGTAGAGCTGAGCCCAGCCCAGCCTAGGAAGTCCCGGAGGAAGCCGTCTCGCTCAGAGTATAGACCGGCTTGGTCCGTGGGAGGGTTCCGGCTTCGGTCTTTAGCTTTTTTAATTTGGTCATGGGGTGCAGTCACCCCATGTCTGTAAGCGCCGTCTGTCCACTAATATGGTCCTGCTGGGCTTGATAGAGCTGTCGTTGGCCCTCAGTCCTGCCAATGACCTGGCAGAATGATTAAAGTTCTGTACGCGCCATGTACCTGCTGGCCCCGAGGTAGCCCAAGGCTGTTAAGCTCTTCAGGCTGAATGATGCAAGATCTCAGAAACACCAGTGACTCTGCATAGTTCCTTATTAAGCTTTTTTCATATTTGAAATGATCAAGTAGAAAATATAGGACACCGTTAATTTAAATTACTTTAAAGTTCTCACAAGCCCCAGAAGTTGCCTTGGTGCTTTAGTGGGACATTAGTGTGCCCTGCTTCAGGAAAAGTGTGTTATCCTGTTCTTCAGTGTGACCTTAAATTTGGCTGCAGTGTTGCTCTGCCTTACACTCCCGAGAACAGTGATGGTGTACACGTGATGATGTCCTATAGCTTGTGCTACCTCTCTCCACGTTTCTCTGCCCAGAGCTCAGTGGTTTGCTGGATGCAGCCACAGGATGGCATTTCTGGATTCTGCATTCTCTCTGTTTTAGTGGTCTTCATGGACTATTTTCTCTCCAGTTAAACTTTGTATCTTTATTTGAGAAAATAGCATTAAATAAATATGAATCTGCTCATTTGTTCTGAAGGTAGAACGTTCCTGGGCAGTTCATAGCTTTGCTCATGGAGGTCGGTGAATAAAGCATTCCATTTATTAATGATATTCATCATCAGCCTGTGGCATTTTCATTTAGCATTTGCTGTTTGTATGTTGTACACAGGGCAGTATTATAGCGCTGACTCAGGCAATTAAAAAGTGCACAAACATCAGAACACAACATTCCAGCTTAACTTTATTTGCCTTTGTGTTTAACTTTAAAGGGCTGTGGCACCAAACAGCATGAGTGAATAAAGGTGGTTGAACCTGACTCACTTGGTGGTGATTCCTTCTGGAGACCCAGGCTGTTAGCCTGTAAACTGCTTAACAGGATTATAAAGGTGCATGTACTTACTTGTAATCGTAATTCCCTGCAGGGTTTGTTTATCCAGATCTTAATCTCCAGCTGATTCACTGGTCTTTGAGCCAGCAGGACACTCCTGCACTTAAAATCAGAGCTGAATTCATTCTTTCTGATCAACAAAAGGTTGAAAGGTTGTGAATTTGCAGTTTTGCTTGGTGCTTTTTCCGAGTAGATGCCCTAAGGTTGCATTAACGTTGCAGTAGAAATGCAGTCCTTAATAGCAGTGATCTATATGTTGTGTGTATAATAGGTTGGTTGTTTTTACGTGGGGAACTTAGTGCCACGGCTTCAGTCATATATATTCAACTTGTCAGTGAATAGTTCAGTTTTAATTTTAAAATCAGCCCCACTGAAGTGAAATGTAAACTCTTAATTTTTCAAAGTTACCATGCCTTTTCAGTAATCAGCATCGAGTAACAACAATTCCTATTGATTGGCTTGGGATTCATCAGCAGTATTTGTAACATTTCATATGTTTAGGTTTATGGCACATTGTGAGCTGACTGACCTATAATTTAGCTTTTAGTGTGTGTAAAACTCATCCTGTTTAGTGCTTTCCTCAGGAGGAGTTGTAGTTTGCATATTACTAATGGCAGTGTTTCACATGGCTAGGATATTTCTTCTGTATTATCGCCATTTGCTAGCGCTGCCATCCCATTTCCTGTAAACGTACTGTCAGGAGTTTTTTGCATAACTGGAAAAATTTGATTCTACAAAGTAGTAATTCTACAAAGCTCTAGTTGCGGAATTAGTTTGGAAACTGTCTTTTTTAGCTGGGGATGATTCTGCAAAATTAAGCTCAATTCTGTTTCCATTTATTCTTCCATGGAAAGACTGGTGGTTGATTAAATAACCACAGATTTAGGGCTATTTTTAAATGGAAAATAAAGGTATCACTGCCACATCTGACTTAGCAATCAGGCCCATGTGAATGTGAGAAGGGACACGATGGCCATTTCAGGAGATCTGAGATCATTTTCTCACCGTGTTTGTGATGTTTGCAGAGACGTGAAGCTGAATCTGATAGCCTGCTGTTGGTTTAGTTATAAATGGCCACTGGCATGTTTTGTCTGGTCATGCTCATCACAGCGAACCAACAATACTGTTGTTTGTGGCTTCTTCGACCAAACAGCCTCAGTAAAAAATATTCAGCTTCGGAGCTGGGGAAAAATCTGCCAGTTATGTGAATCACCTTGGCTATGCGAGTTTAGCAGATGGCTGCTGCTAACCTGGGTTACACAGTACAGGCACCTCTCCCCAAACACTAGCTACACAAAGTCTTTGAAACCTTGCTGTTTTTGGAAGGTAATGACCAGAGGCAAGTGCTTATCAACCCAGTGCTGGAGGATGTGACCTTGCATGGTGTTTGGGCTTAACGATGCAGCTGCATAGGATAAGAGTAGGTGTGAGTGTCTGCATGAGGACAGCAGCTGAAACTCAGGCCCAGTGTTTATGCGAAAGGAAGCCTGGATTTACTTATTAGAATGTGTCAGAACTTGGAGCTGTCTTAATACCACATATGTGGAGTTAACCATTTCTATAAAATAATCATTAAATTAAAATCAGAACTCCTTGTAGTGGAAAAGTGAATGTCAATCAGCTTGGGTATGTTTTTTTTTTTTTTTTCTTCTTCACTATCATCTTTTTAAACCTTAAACATGCAACCACCAGACAAATATTAAAGAATTTATTTACTGATACACTGTACAACATTTATTCAGAGGGCTTTGTTTGTGTTAGCTTGCACATTTCTCCTCTTGTTCTAGGGCATTGTTCATGGACTTGTTCTGTAAAGCAGAAGGGATAATTAGCCTTCACCTGAAAATAAATCTAGCTACCACTAAAATAAATTATCTATTGCTTAGGTATTAAACTTTTCACTTGCAGTTATCTGTTGTTAGTTAATCCTGTAATTCTTTGTATGTTGAAAATCGGTGGCTGGACCATTTTTAATGCTGGTGCGTGAGACCCAGAGACAAAGGTTTTGTGAGATTGCCCCGTTTCTTTTCCCGACATCTATTTCATGTTCTCTGTCCTTGGACATGTACCCAGAAGCGTGCTTGATTGGGCTTCTCACATGTTGGGTACCTCACAGCAGCTCAGATGGCCCATTTGGCAACACCTTCATAAGATGTTTGAATGGCAGCCAGAAGGTCCTGTGTCCATGTGTGCTCCCTGTCGATCTTTAAAGCTCTGCTTGGTGTTTGAAACATCAAAGTGTTGCAGGAAAGAGCAGTATAACACTCAGCCATTACTGCTCTTCTTATTGCTTTTTTTTTTAACCATTTTCCATTAGCCGTCTTTTAGCTTGTGTAATATTTTCATGGTATTGGAGGAGAATGTGCAGAGTACAGCTGTGTGTCATGCAGGGTTGAGGCCAAGGACGTGCTGCTGTGGTTAAGGGGCATGAATGGGACCTGGTGTGAGGACAGTGTGTCCCCGGCCCTGGAGCCGACCCTGCTGTGGCTTTGCCTGGCACTGGAGCTCTTGGGAGCCAGAGTGGAGCATGTGCTCCTGTGGTTGATGAGTGAACTTCCCATGGGATTGGCGCTGTTTGTGGACAGCACACAGCTGCTCTCATTCTCTCTCGCTTTCTCTCACGCACACACACAGCACACGCACGCATGCACAGTGGAGGCTCCGGAATGCCTGTCTACTGACATCATTTCCTCATCTGTGCACTTGAGGAAGGAGGGAGCTGCTTGCTGTATTGTTGACTGATATTTGTTTATGTCCTCCAGCTTAAGGTTTGCTGAATGGACTTTTCGCTTCTGCTTCTCTGGAGTCTCAATTCATGCTGTGGTTTTCATATTGCGTTTTTTGTGCTCGGAGCTATAATGTTTTCAGACGGAGACTCTAATGTCTGAATCAATAATCAGTGGAAGTAATGTATGATGAACTGCCAGTGTTTTAGACTTGTGATGGAAACCTGGTTTTGTGTTTCAGGGCAGAGGTGGTTGAGACGGCGAATTCTGCTGAACAGCGTTTGAATTGTGCTGATTGTCACCATACAGAATCCTAGCAGAAATGGGCAGGGATAGTTTCTCATGGTCATTTTGCAGCTCAGTGATGGAAATCACTAATTTATTAGTAAACTCTGTCAGTCTTCCTTCTGGCGCTGGGCTTCTGTCAGTCTCCTTGGAAACCAGTAATATTGATAGTGAGTATTCATTCTGTAGGGAAGTGTTGCACATTCTGCAATGGTAATTTGGTAACTAAGGCCTCTAATTTCTGGTATAATGTCTTATTGCTTAGCATTGGTTGCAACAACAGCACAGTGCCGTGCTGGCTGCATGCCATTAGTATAATTGTGTCACTCTCACAGGAAAGCCTGTGTAATGGTCCTGTAGTGGGGTGGCTCTTTCTCCTGTGCTGAGGCTGGTATTGTGTGTGTGTGTGTGGGGGCGGTTATGTATATATTACATTGTAATATATTGCCCAAGATGTGATACAGTTTTTTTTTTTTCCCCAGGTAAATCATTACTGCCCTGTTTATTGTCATCATTATCTTTGTTTTGGGGTGTTCTGGGTGCATTCAAAATCTTACATTTCTTGGGCTTGAATCACTTTATAGTGAGAGAAAGTGGTCATGTTTCCATCTTCCTCCACTTGTGAGTTTCATTGGCCTTTCCAGTGTAGTCGGGGAGATGGCATTTGTACAGGGAGGTCACAGACATTCTCGGAAACTCCCACTGTGGTGAGAGATTCGCACATACGCTCTGTAATTACCACAGGTGCCTTGGGGTCAGCTTTTGCTAAGCTTAGCATTTAGCAAATGGCCAGTCCAGGTCCATTTGCATAGACAGTTTGTGTCATATTGTGATTAGATGCAAACATTTTTCTTTTTTGAGAATATCCATTTATGGTTTCCTTTAATAGCTTTGAAGGAGTTAGGGTTACCCTAATCTTAATGGTGTCTTAGTCTTCACAGACAGCGTCTTGACAGCTTGTTTGCATTTCAGCTGCCCTCTGTGTCCTGTTATTCTCTCTTTGACATCTATATCTTCACAGTACTGCACTGGTTGTACATAGGCTGGTTTTTATGGGCATGCACATGCCACAACGTCTGACCTCTTTAAGTATTAGCATGGTCCTGAAAAAACTCAAAAAGCTCTACTTTTCTAGTGGTCATTGTTGACACACCACAACGAAATGCATCTGTGACTTGGCGACATAGCAGGGGGCAGCTAATTCAGCACCCGGGGAGCAGTGCTTGGGGGGGGGTACCTTGCTCAGGGTTCCTCAGTGGTCCCTTGCTGGTCAGGGATTCGAATCTGCAGTCTTTCCATTACAAGCGTGCTTCCCTAACCATTAAGCCACTACTACCCACAATTTTGTACTTGTGGGAGCTTGTGAGCAAGTTGTAGAGATTTCCCCTGCTAAAATATTTGTCATTAGCGTTCTAATGTGATTTGCATAAAATGTAAGTGTAGTTGTGCTTATTAATGAACAGGGTCTTTGTGCAGATGGTATGCAAGTCTACTTGGCAGATCAGTTCATTTACTGCTTAATAAAGGAGTACGTTCTGTCGAATTCCATTTCTTTATATCAAGAAGTAGCATGTGGGGAAAGTGCCCAAGCAGTGCCTCTGCTCACTGTTCTGCAGTAAAAGAACAGTCCTGCTCCTCTCCCACATTTTACTATATTCTCAGACTGTGTGAGTTGGAAGCCAAGGCACCCATAGAGCTGTTACAATGGCCCTTTGTTAATAAGCTGTTCTCTCTCTTCCTCTTCTCACTCGCCCAGATTCCAGAGGTTCCTTCTGCTTCCTGGATCCAGAATTTGCCACCGATGCCTGACTGGACTGCATGAGGACGTGGTGTGGCAGCAGGAAGTCACAATGTCTTAACGGCTGCCATCTCCTGTGGGAGTCCTGTACCCTTTCCCCCTCCCTCTCCCGGAGATATGAACCTGCAGCAGCGGTCAATGGGATCCGATCGCGACCTGCACTCTGCGACCTCCTCGGTCAGCCTGGCCTCCGTCAGGAAGGCCCCACGGAAGCGCCGGCTCTCACTGCGCTCCTTCTTCCGCCGTGAGCCCAAGCGCCGCTCCCGCGACCTTGGCGTAGATGGCATCGCCAGCGTGGAGAGCATCCGCTCTGAGATGTGCATGGATAGGGCGAGGGGGCACTCTGGCTCCTCGTCGTCGTGCTCGTCGCGCTCCTCTCCGCAGCCCCTCCCCGCAGAGCTCCAGGAGTGTCCGCTGTGCCTGCTGCGACATGCACGGGACTGCTTCCCCGACATCATGACCTGCCCCCACCGCTCCTGCGCCGACTGCCTGCGCCAGTATCTGCGCATCGAGATCTCGGAGAGCCGCGTCAACATCAGCTGCCCCGAATGTGCCGAGCGCCTCAACCCACACGACATCCGCACCATCTTGGCCGACCGCGCCCTTATGGAGAAGTACGAGGAGTTCATGCTGCGCCGCTGGTTGGTGGCTGACCCCGACTGCCGCTGGTGCCCTGCGCCAGACTGTGGGTAAGTCTCTGCTCCCCTGCCTTGGCCAGTCTGCGGGAAAGAGGCCATTACCCATGCTGCCCCTCTCTGGCATGCTGTTTGTGGTCTCTTCTGAGCAGTTCCAATACTAAGAACAGAATTACAGAGAACAGTAAAAATCCCTGGATGTCGTTCTTACCCCACCCCAAATATCAAGGATACACTGGTTGCAACCTTTCCAAACACGACCAGTCCCATGATTCATGGCGCCCCAAGTTTGCAAGACCACTCTTGCCAAGACCACAAATACAATCTTTATATTCTTGGTATTGAGAAACATCCCTAGTCTCAGAAACTCCATATTCCCCAGAAGTCTTTGCTGTAATTCCCGCTCTCTTCTCCATTCTTGTGTCTGGTTAATGTTGAATTTAATAATAATGCTATTTTTTAGCAGCTGGCGCTGTGGTTCAGTGGGTAGTGCTATAGCCTTACACCACCAGGGTTGTGTGTGATGTTCTTCCTCTGGCAGGAGGGCTGTCTCCAGACGTTCCAGTGTCCTCTCACAGTAAAAACACCTATTTTGTCTTTGTCTGTGTGCATGCAAGTGTTGTATGATTAATTGGCATCCCATTCAGGATGCCCCCTACCTTGTGCCCTTTGCCTCTCCTGGGATAGGCTTCAAGCTCACCATAGCCCTGTACAGCAGGAGCCTCAAAACTCAAATTACCTGGGGGCCACTGGCTATGCGATGCTCCCCCAAGGGGGCTGCATGAGAAATCGCTGAACAAAAAAGTCCCATCTTTTTCAGCTTGAAATTTTAAATCTTATCTATTAAACACGATCAATTATGATCAATTAAGAGAAATGCAATATTACAAAGTAGAGATTAAATGTTATGAAAATTTAATATCACAGAATTCACGGTTATCAGTATCGCTGTAAAGTATTAAAATGTGCTGAAAATATTCAGAAAGTACTAATATACAAACTGCAATCATTTCACCAAGTTCTATACTGAAACCAATAAATACAATTAGCAGCACCATGTATGTTTTGTTTGCAGAAACATTAAAATAATAAACATATGAAAACCATCTCCTAAGACTGAACTCCACACAAATAGAAATAATACTGCCACATCATAGTTATGGTGGAAAATTTTGAAACATGTTTTTGAAATTAGACGAGTTTCCTTCCTGATATCGGTGGGTATAAATGTACAGTAAAGAAATAGCTTGCCTGTAGTATCGCTGATTTGTGAATCAAATAACTTTCTAGTACTTATGTTTTTTTTTTGATCAAGTAGCAACGTAGCGCCCACAAAAGCTACAATTTCCAGGACATGTCTGAGAAAAGCAGAGGTTTCCTCTGCAGTATGATTTTGAAACACAACAATCAGACCGAAATAAAGCATGTTCATGCGCGACCTTCTACTCTGCTTCTACTGCCTGTCTATCGAAACATGCATGCATATTGCAGTGGAACTAGCAGAGCGACTGAGAGTGACACACACAGCACAAGAGGATGGAGGACAGAGAGACAGGAGGAGAGCAAGAGGAGCAGTCCACTGACGTCACGCCGTGGCCTTATCTCCAAAAATATATGACACTTGTTGAATCGACAAAGAAAAAATATGTGTTTAGATGTGTGCTTTGCAATCGCAAGACCAAACTGTTGTCGACGTCTAAGACATCTAACACCAAACTGAGAGCCTACATTCAGGCGACTCTTTCATTTCCCTACTGCAGTAGGCGATAATGAAATGTTCAGTACAGATTGACTTAAAGTGTTAGAAATTAGCGAAAGTGAGTGAATAACATCATGTAACGAATGTTAACTCATGCTGACTAGCAGGGGGAAACTAGCTACAAATGTGGCGGTTCTGGCCTACCTAAGATAGGCTTTGACCCATCTCTGGTCAAAGAGTTTTTAAACACAAAGTTTATTTGTAACTTCAATGGACTTGTTTAATTCTCGTTAAGGGAGGCCCTGAGGAAATAACATGACTGTTAATATGGTTTTTCTTTTCCCTAGAAATTTTAAATTGATTTAAAGCTATAGCCATGTGTTGCCCATCGAACACAACACAGTAGCTTTAATTTGATACTAAATAGTTTGTTTACTAGAGTACTGGTTTACCTAATAATAAGCCAATAACTTTTTTTGTTTGTTTTTTTCCCAGCAGTAAGCTTTTATTTATGCCTCTGCTTCACAGAAAGCAATGTCTACACTCTGTTAAATCATGGGCTGTTCTTTAATAAACGTTTTAACCAGTGTGTAAGCGCCATTTATATAGAATGGTGTATTTTCTGTTTAAGTAAACGGTTACAATATTTTGTGTTAAACCTGCCATTATAATTTGAATTTTATAAGTGTTTTGTACAAGAAAGTGTTTCTCCGGTTAGTTTTTTGGTTTGCGACTGCCGTAAGTGATGTGTTTTAGAGGAGCAATAAAATTTGCTTTTTGAATGTGAAAAATAAAGTGGACGCCAGGAGCCACACGGATGTTTTACTGTGATTGGTAACCTATGTACCAGTTTAACGCGTAAACAGTTCATTTCATAGAAGTGCAGGACAAGTTTTGCACACCGCCGTAATCAACCACGGTTTTAATGATAAAATTGTAAATGTAATATTAACTGCTGGAAATTTTACTATTAAACCAGTAACCATTTCATCCCTACTACAAAATAAAGATTGATTTGAGGGCAAGATTAAATAGTGAAATAAAAACATGTCGCAGGTTAGTAGTTTGAGACCCCTGCTGTACAGGGTAAGTGGCTGGGGAAGCATTGTTTGGTGCTTACAGGGGCTTTGATTCTTAGTGACTTGTGTACCTCAATGAACACTTTATCCTTTGTGTACATCTGTATGTTTACAGGAATTGATAGTTCAAAAATACAACAGTAAAACCACATATCTGTCATAATGTCTATAGATATTTAGTGTTTATTCTCAAGCTACTGAAACGAGGGTTCTATAGCCTCTTCATTGGGAAGTAGCTGGGGTTCAGCTTGTTACCCCGGTGAAATCTCTGCTTCCATTTTATGTTCTACTTGAAATTGATAGAACCTGGCTTCTGGGGTTGGTTCTAGCTGTACTTGCTTGCTGACGCAACCCATTTCTTCACACGGTGCAGGTATGCAGTCATAGCCTTTGGCTGCGCCAGCTGCCCCAAAATCACATGCGGGAGGGAGGGCTGTGGGACGGAGTTCTGCTACCACTGCAAGCAGCTGTGGCATCCCAACCAGACATGCGATGCGGCGCGCCAGCAAAGGGCGCAGAGCCTGCAGCTGCGGAACCTGCGCTCCTCCTCCCTCAGCTACAGTCAGGAGAGTGGGGCTGCTGGTACGTCAGCGTGGGGATGGGAGAGGGCCGGCGGTATGTCAGGGTGGGACTGTGACTGGGGGCGGGGCCACCAGTGGAAAGGGGCGGGGCCTGCATATGTATTCATGAGCTCAGTGAACACACCTCTCCACAGCGGACGACATCAAGCCCTGTCCTCGATGTGCCGCCTACATCATCAAGATGAACGATGGCAGCTGCAATCACATGACGTGTGCCGTGTGTGGGTGCGAGTTCTGCTGGCTGTGCATGAAGGAGATCTCCGACCTGCACTATCTCAGGTGGGGGCGGAGGGGAGAGGTCACTCGGATGGCTGTGGAGGGAGAGATCGGTCAGGTAGTAAGACCAACGTTGTCTCTCTTGCCTGCAGTCCATCTGGATGCACCTTCTGGGGCAAGAAGCCCTGGAGCCGCAAGAAGAAGATCCTGTGGCAGCTGGGCACTCTGGTGGGCGCCCCAGTGGGCATCGCGCTCATTGCAGGCATCGCTGTCCCTGCCATGATCATCGGCATCCCCGTGTATGTGGGGAGGAAGGTGGGTCGCATGCTTGTAGGACCTCTAGCATTTTGGGTAAACGTGCAGGGAGGGGGTGGGGAGTAGCAGGGCCAAATTGCACTACTAGGGAGTCTTAAGGGTGAAATGGGAACAACAAGAGGAAGTTGGGTCCATGCTCAGGACTCTAGCTGTATGTGTGGCTAATTCAAGCAGAACTATACTCCTTTAGCTCAACATGTGGAGCATTGCCCTGGCAATATGAAGGTTGTGGGTTCAAATCCCAGGAGGCACACATGATTAACAGTAGTTACTGCTGTAAGTTGCCTTGGATAAAATGGGGCACCTAGAGGGCGTTGAAACCTGGTTAAACCCGTCAGTTCAGATCTGAGCCTCATGGCTTCTTGCTGCCCTTACCTGGTGATCCTCCGTTCTGGATGCTGGGTAACACCAGGGTGCAGACTTCCCACTGAGCACTCCAGGTGTGAATGACTGCTCCCCCCCCCTCCAGATTCACAGTCGCTATGAAGGGAAGGACGTCTCAAAGCACAAGAGAAACCTGGTGATCGCAGGCGGCGTCACATTGTCTGTCATTGTCTCCCCCGTGGTGGCTGCAGTCACGGTCGGTAGGTCCCTGCCTTGCCTCTGTGGGATTGGCGCATGTTGCGTCTGGCCAGCACTGAGTGCCCAGTGTTTTCCCGCAGGCATAGGAGTGCCCATAATGCTGGCCTACGTCTACGGGGTGGTGCCCATCTCGCTGTGCCGCAGCGGTGGCTGTGGCGTGTCGGCCCGTAGTGGCAGAGGCGTGCGCATCGAGTTCGATGACGAGAACGATATGAATGCAGCAAATGGAACGGCGGCCGCAGGTACTCTTGTCTTTACGGGTGCCGCGAATCACCCGCCCCATCCCGGTCGGCCTGCCCCCCTTTTGAGAAGGCCCCACTCCGTCCCACAGACTCCAACTCGGCAGCGGAGGCACGGACCAACCCCAGCATTGGCGAGGGCAGTGTGGGCGGCCTGACGGGCAGCCTGAGCGCCAGCGGGAGCCACATGGACCGTGTGGGGGCCACGCAGGACAATCTGAGCGAGACTGCCAGCACCACGGCCCTGGCAGGGGGAAGCATCACCGGCAGCCTATCGAGCAGCGCCATGGTCAGGTGGGCTGGCTTCCGTGGCGGTTCAGGGGCATCCAGCAAGACGGGAGGTATAACGATGTGCGTCTGTTTCAGGCTGGAGGTGCAAGCGGATGTTCAGAAGGAGCGACACAGCCTGAGCGGGGAGTCTGGCACCGTCAGCCTGGGGACGCCCAGTGACTGTGCCAGTACCAGGGCCATGGCAGGCTCTGTCCTGAGCACCTATGCGCCCCTTGACAGGTCAGCTCTCTCCCTCTCTCTCTCACATGGGACACTCTGTCCGACCCTGTCAGCTCACTGGTGCCCCTCTTGCCTGTCCGCAGGGATAGTAACGGCATGGAGGTGCAGGTGGATGTCGAGTGCAGAACCGGCAAACTGCGTCACTACAGTGGTGGGAGCGGCGTGGACGAGGCTGGTAGCGGGTGGCGTGGCCCGGGGGTGTCCAGGTGGGCCAGGGACTCATCCTCCTCCTCTGGAATGAAGAGTAAGGTCAGGCTGCGCAGGAAAGCTGGGGAGATGCGTGAAGACATGGAGGCCCAGTTGCTAAGCCAACGCAGCGGCACCTCCAGTGAGTGCGACTCGCCCTCCCTGAGTGGCAGCCTGCCCTCTGTGGCCGAGTCACACTGCAGCCACTGCTCCGAGCCGCCCGAGGTGGAGCTCGACCCCTCACGGGCTGCCCCATCCCCCGAGGGCTCCTGCGAGCCTCCCGATGAAGCGCATTCAGAGCAAAATGAGACACCTTAAGTGCTGTGGCGCCGGCCAATAGTGCGACTTTCAGACTCTTTGCCTCAGGGCTCTTTTATTATTTTTTCCAGTCAAGATTGTCAAGTAAAGTCGCTAAAGAGGAAATGCTGAATGTGTATGGGTGACGTGGCTAGGGTTAGAACAGGGGAGGCGCTGTCTTATGGTGCCCCCTGCTGGTTCTGTGATGGGATGTGGACACCTTTTCAGGTCTGAGAGTTGTAGTCTAGATTGTGAGTGCATTGGCCTGTGCTGTCGTGTGATGTTTGGCCACGCCCACATGCACCTCCTCACAGAGTAAGGCCTTTCAGATTCCTGCCAAACCTCCCACAAGCTGGCGATGGTTGAAGGATAGCTGTTTTAACCTTCCGAAGGGGTGACAGGTGCCAGGTCCAGGCATGGTGGGGGTGTCCCCCATCCGGAAAGTAGCAATGCAGATGTGAGGGTCGGATTGCCACGAGCCAAATGGAGGAAGTGAGGGAGCAGGGTGGGGGGTGTCTCGCCCGGTCCGGTGCCCTTACATAATTCTTGTGACTCACGGTGCCTTTTCACAAACAGCTAAGCTAAGCGCTTTTCACACAGCTCACATAAGCTTCTCCTTCACTTACTCGTTCTTCCTACCAAAGATTGCGGGCTCTCTGGTGGGCCCCCAGGACCAGCTTTTAAATGCGTTTCAGCATCTGCTTTGGAGTCGGCCGACGCACACGCATCCCCCTTGGGGGGCGGAGCCACTGCGCCGTTTGGCCTGTGACGCTCACTCAACACTAGTGCCAGCATCGCTGCTCACCTCCGCATGACACCTTAATGTATTTGTATATATGTTTGCTACTTTGCTTTAAAAGCGTGTAAATGCTTATTGAAAGAAATAAAACATGAACTGAAATTTTGTGCATTATTTCCATTTACACTGATAGCCGCAGAAGGTTACTGGCATGACGTTTGGAACTGCTTTAACGCTTGTTTTCAGCACACGCAGTCTTCTGCCCCAGTGCTATATCGCTACAATTATTAGGAGCTTCACACATTTCATATGAAATTACACTACCACGCCAAAACAGTGGAAGGTATTTTTGTTTGTTTATAAAGATTCCATCGCGCTCAAAACGGGACAGAGCTTTTTATTCATGTTTTGCTTGTATGAATCGTGACATGTTCAAATTTATTAAATCTGGCCAGGTGATCAATCTTTGCTTTTCCACAGAATAAAATAACTAACGTTGTCCTGCTAATGTGTGCTGTCAAATTTCACCGCCAATATTAGACATTAAATTACCTTGGCTATTAATTTGTCGATGCAAAAATATATTAATTGACGGACTACATGTGTTTGGAGTACAAAAACACTTCCATCTCCTCAATTTTTGCTCCGCTACATATCTCTCTGCGGTTTTGCGTAGCTTCCAAGTTAGCATCGGAGTTTGTGACCAACCAGTCAGCAAGCTATGGGTGTAACCGCCTCCCCAGTAGTTGATGCTCCAACGAAAAGTACCTAGTGTGGAATAGGTGCTAAAAAGGGTCCGGGAACTGCCTCCGAGGACCTACAACCGAGCAGAGTTCCTGCGATATGAACATGACCGAAGTCCCCGCTTCCAAAAAAAAGTTCCAGCAACCAGCAGTGCGGAGACACCGAAAGCACAGCAACGCGTCCCATATAATAAAGCTGGCGAATATAATGGAATTGAATGGGATTCAGTTTGCGGTGTTTAAATGGCCGAGCGACATCTTATGCTAAGCGATACGATTGGCGGGTGGAGTTCAAATAATTTGTACATTAAACTGCTCAGTATAAAATCTGTGGATTCCCTTAAATAACCAGGTCATGATGTCTGGTAAGAAACATTATTGATGAAAATGTATTTTTCTGACGCTGTAATTACCACAAAAAGAAAGTCCCAAATTTCTGAGTGGCTATCTTCAAAAATAGGCAACTCTCAGCAGAGCAACCTAGAGGATAGATATCACTGTTTCCCTCCGAAACATTTTTTTCCATTTTGGGGTGAACTGTCTTAGTTTTTCGAGATACTAATAAAAATCATACTGTTCAGCTTACATCCGTAAAATATCCTGCTAATTCACATTGTATCACATGGAGTTTTACAGAATCTGCTCAAGTCCAAGGTAAAGGTAGTTATTAAAAATGCCAGTAACACAAGCTGTGATATTTGAATTGCTTATGCTGAATAAGATGCTTCCCATATAAAACTGGCAGTGTAGTCCAGCATAATTGTATATACACAATGGTAAAGCCGTTGTAAGTACGACAATGCATGAAATCAAAACATTTATTGCAAACAAGCATTCTGAATAAACTGCTGCAGAACCGTTTCCTGCTCTCACACTGTGTTCTGCGGTCCGGCTTGTCGGGTCAGCCCGCAGTCAGGAGCAGAACATCGGTGGCTGCCAGAGTCCAGTCTAAGCCTCTACAGCATCGCCCTTGTAAAACGTCCTTTCTTCACTTATTTACATGATAGGACACAACAATCAACTGATGTGAAACCAGGAAGAGAAGAACGTGAGTTTATCGAGCATCAAACACAACCACTGGAAAATGAAGTTAAGGAAAATACGAACAGATTTGGATACAAACATTCAGATCTTCATATTTTAACCGATTAAATGCAGCAGGACAGACGTAGTTATTAGGCAATTTTTAAACACCGAATGGGTCACACTTACACCAAACCATTTCTGCATTGTAATCGTAGCCCTTGCTGCAAGAAAGAAAGGATACGGCGCTTCGTCCTCTTCTTGTACATGATCCTGTAGCCGCACTCTCTACACCTGATGGGATCCCGGGCCTTGATCTCATTTTCTGTGTGGCACTCTGCAAAAACGTCATTTATTTAAAAGAAGCCTGTTACTCGGCACATACTGACTGGCCCGTAAAATGTACGGATTAGGCTAACGAAAGTCACAGACGGCGTTACTATTGATCAGGTAACTGGAGAAGATCATCGCCTGTAAAATTACCTCCGCAGATGTAAATCATAGGTTGCTGTTTGGGCGGCTGGATATCTTTCTGAGTGTCCATGTGTGCTGTAAACAGAGCATCAAATCAACGTTAGAAAGGACCGATGGTTGCGGTTCAAATGTCTGCTGCCTTAAAACCCCTAACAACTCAGTAACAGTAACACATCGATAGACTGCAATAATTCATTGAGAAAAATACACTGTGCCAGCAAATTATCCTTCCAAAATCGCCGCTATCACCTGCAGTTAAATATCTTAAAATACATACTTCGCCTAAAAGTTCATACGCGCTAAAATAACAAACTTACCACTTCCAGATATCACACTATCTCGTGCGTTTTCTTTACGACCCCGCGCATGCGTGTTTTCACGGTCCGCGTCGAAATAAAACGTCTTTTGATTGGGTTTTTAAAGGTCTATCGCCATTGGCCAGAGGAGATCCAGTATTTCCTAGTTACACGTGTGGTTGATTTAGGTATTTAGTACATAAATGTCTAACACTATTACAATAACTAGTAGTTACTGTTGTCTCCACTGTAGGGGTATAGGGCATATTTAAAGACGTGGTTTAGGAGTACAGTCCATATTTAAATACCTGACATAAGGGAATAGCTTATATTTATTTTAAAGACACTTAAATGGAAATTTCTGAAAACTCAGCAACACAGACAATGCCTTAGAAAGGAGTTTGATTGGGGGGGGGCACAATTTATTAATTAAAACACAAGGATCTTTTTTATTGGGGGGTGTAAATGAAGCCATTGAAGCCAAAGGCAAACATATACTGGGGCTTATGAAACTCTTTGTGCAACTCATATGAGGTGAAGACAGACTCCATGGTGTCGACAGCCTCGGGTCACACAGGTCCCATCCTGGGACTGTAGACAACTTGCCACAAACTGTGCTGGGCCACAGTATGACATAGTGCTATTGAGCAGAGAGGTACCCACAGTGTTCAGCGTCTACTAGGAGGAAGAGGTGGACAGCACCATGAAAGGTGGGCTTTCATGAGCAGCCAGCTGTGAGTCTGGTTTAACCATTAAACACCATATTTCTGCTCTTTGCTCAGAGTTCCCGTTTTTTTCCCTATGAATTGTAAGTTCTGTTTTTAATTTTGATCTTTAACAGAAGATGCAACCTTGCTGCAACCTCAAAACCTTAATGCATTCTCTTCTGTCATTGAAAACACTCTGTCCTTAGACTGCACACTGTGACCACATGCATCCCACATTGGTCATTATCTGTCGTCTATCCTCTAACCAGTTACTTCTGACGTTTGCCGTTTTATAGAGTAAAATGGAGGCAATTCAGTTTATAAGGGATTTTGACTGCTATTATGGTTATGATCTCAGTTCCGTTTTTGAATACTGATCGACTTTATAGTTGTGTGTACAAAATAAGGATTATATCCATAGCCAATTCTTAAACGGCGTCCACACACGATGGAAACATCTGGAAACGATTTAAAAAGCGCTAGTGTATGGGATCCATTTGGCTGGAAAGGTACTATATTTACACAATAAGCGAGAGAAATGGAAGGAAATGGTAATGATTTTAAACCATAATCTGTATATGTTATTCTTTGTTAAATACAAATAGATTAGCGTGCAGACTGGCCAGTAGGCCTATATAGTGAAGCAATAGGCTGTACGTAGATATTTTCCATATACGGTCGCTTGACGAGAGGCGTGTCGTTGTTAACATGACATCTTAAAAAATTAAACTGGGTTAAACCCCATTTGTCTGTCCGCTTTGAAGCCGTGTAGTTTGAACGCCATGGCGTCAATTAAGCGGTTGATTCCCTACACTGACAAAGCGCCGGTGAGGCAGGGCATCTACAGGTAGGGAAGCATGCGTTCAGTTATAACTCGCTTTGATTTTTTTTTTTAAATCTAATTGCTTAAAAAATTTTGATCAAACATGTCGCGATAGCAAATAAATAGATCAATAAAACTAATTTTCGGTTTGCCCTTATTTAGAGAGATCTCACCCTAACTTCCTGAAGTATTTCCTTTCCATTTTACGGTAGTTATGGGTGTTTTGACCTGTTATGAAGAGAAACCAGTTAGCCTGCGGATTTTTGACATGTACTTTAAACTGAGGGATCGCTGCCATGTTCTCAGAAAAGGGGGGGGGGGGGGGGTCAATTTTCAAATTAAACCCAAAGCG
>JAABNX020000053.1:4806875-4817771 GCA_015163995.2 Mormyrus lacerda | reverse complement strand
AGGAACAATATTGGTCCTAAAATCGAACCCTGCGGTACCCCACTATGAACGCAGGCCCACTGTGACATTGTGCCTCTGAATAAGATTGGCCACACCTGCATTAGGCTATAGAAGATTTCACTGTGGTGTAACTATATATTTAATATTTAAAACAAGGGGTGGAGTGTTGGCTCAGTGGTAGCACTATAGCCTTAGACCTCCTAGGCTGCGGGTTCATGTATATGGGCGACTGGGTGATGTGGTGACCCTAAGCAGTCTGTAATGTGACTGGATGTCTGGCATCACCTACAGGCTGTCACCTGCTTTGTAAGATAGGCTTGGGGCCCTACTGGATAAGCAGTTATGAAGTTGGAGGGCTTATGTTTATATACCGTGTAATTATGATCAACCAGTTTTGTTTGTCATTTTTACGAAGGTGTTTTCCTTTTCTAGTTGTCAAAGCCACGGTGCTCTTGGCAGACATAAATGATTTCAACCTTGTGAACGATGTTTATAAACAATGTAAGTAAAGTGCCTATTTGGGAAGTACTTGGTTGATGAACCACTGCAGTTCAACTTGCAATCCACTCTTATGCAATGATTCTGTGCTTCCGTAAGCGTCCATAGGGTGGCACCGTTTAACCAAGAACAAATTTAGATAAAGAAAAAAATCATGTATAAACTTAAATGGTTCATGATCTCTTGACATAAAACTCACAACTACTCACAACTGTATCAGTCTGAATGTGATAATACTCAGAAATGGCTGAGGTTTTAGGTACATTATCCAATGCTGGGGCATGATAGTGAAGGTTCTTTGCAAGTTTACATGAGTAGAATAAATGGATGTTCATTTTATTTTTAAACAATAATCATGTTAATGGTGTTCATCTAGAAACACATGATCCTTTATATCCTTTGTTTTTCTGGAGATTCTTGAGATGTCTGGTCCAAAAAGAACTACACTTCTATACACATTTGTTTGGGCACACAGCCCCCCCGACCCCTGCCAAACATAACTGAGTATGCAACCGTATCCTGGTAGCCGGGGGAAACGGGACACTGCGAAGGCCAGTGCAACTCGAGCTCCCCTAGACAATGTCTACAGGCCCCACCTCCCCTCACAGGGAACTTTCCATGGCCTGAGACACACACACACACACACACACACAGCATGCAAGCAGTCTGACACATGAATTAGCACTATAAGACTTTGTGCATCTGCATAACTGGACTGAGTAATAAACTTATGTCCCCCCCCACTCAGTTTTTATCAGCAACTTCCCGGCTAGAGCAGCCTACCAGGTCGCTGGACTACCCAGAGTAAGCGCCTCTCAAATTGTTGCATTTCCTGCAGATGGGCTATGAATTCATTCCAACATCACATCTCTCTCTCTCTCTCTCTGCTAAGGGAGGACTTGTGGAGGTTGAAGCTGTTGCAGTTTTGGGCCCCATCACTGATGTCCCATGACACACTGGTCTCTGAATGCGAGGCCATTCACTGAAAGGACCCCTTTCTGAGTGATATGTGAGGATATGTGGTGGACCAGCTGATAAACTGCTTCTCACAAACTTGTTTCTGCGCATTCTTTGTATTCAGGCTCGTGACTGCACTGATTTAATGCAGTACTGTGAGGCTACTTCTCAGGCAGCAGCCCCCTTATATCTTGCCATGGACATGAACTTCATTCAGAAGCATGGACCAGCTACCAGCGTGTCAACATGTACTCAATATTTCACCACTGAATTGTTTATTGCATTGATCGACATTATTTATATATTGTATATGGGCTAAAATTAAGAGCATCTTCAGACTGCTGTATAGCAGTGTTTCCCAATCTGGTCCTTAGGGACACACAGACAGTCCATGTTTATGCTCCAGGTGCTGGGAGGGAGCAAAAATGTGGACTGACTGTGTGTCCCTGAGGACTGCATTGGGAAACAGTGTTATTGATTATTTATACAGCAACATTAGCAGACCTGCTACCTTTAAATCTCTGTTCACAGAAACCTCGCTGCATCGCAGCAGAATAATTCACACATCGATTTACTGTCTCAGCTTTAAGCACTGACAGCATTCTGAAGTGACCTGTTTTTACAGTGTTATTACACTATGTACAAAGGGAGTATTTACACAAAAGGCACCGTGTCCGAGAGTCCAAGCCCCCACCACTCAGCTGCTTATGTCTTGGCAACAGGAAAGTGGAAGTGAGTCCACAACATGCATCTGTGCTGCATTCTCCTGCCTGGGTTTGTGGAAACTTCTCCATTTTCATGAACGGATTCACTGATTCTCACCAGGAGCTGAAAAAGTAAAAAGCAGAACTAACCAGCTGAAAGCGGCTGGTTTTAGCAGCCATATTTACCTATTAATGGGTAAGTGGGTTTTAAAGCTTGGGCACAGCTCACCCTGGGCTTCCTCGTGGCCGGGGGCCGTGGCGTTGCCGTGCTCATTTGGGACTGACTCGGCCACCCGCTCTGATTCGGAAAGGAGAAAGAGACCATTTGGAAACAGCAAGTGCTGGTAAGTTAGTTTTCTGATTAGGGTTAGGTTGCATTAGTGCAAAACAGCCTCTTTCAGTTCTTATATTTCATCTCAAAACTTTGGTACCTGGGGGAAGCAAGAATCCTACTTCGTGGAAAGTATCTCTCTGACATGAACACTGACACTGAAGCTGCAACGATGCAGCACCAACAGAAGCGGTGAATGCATGTCAGCAGGAAAATGTCAACTCCGTCATGCAGATCACTTTACTATTAGGAGGTTTAGCTAAGTGGTACTTCGAACAAATTAAACTGATGTAATAGAACCTGCTTCATTGTAAGTTGTTATTCTATGCCAGTCACACTGTTAAAGCACCATTCAGGAAACATCCAGGGCCTAGGATGTATTGAATGTTCTGAAATTTGAATAAAATGCAGGGATGGACAGAGAGATGCTCAGAGGCTGCAGCATCTCTGCAGAAAAGAGCCATTCAGCGTTTGGCAGAAATCTCCCACCGCAGGTTCAGGTAACGACTCGTGCCATATGCTCAGCTATGCTATACTCAGCACTGAGTTACAGCCCACAGTCATGCGTCCTCAGCCCCGGAATGCATGGTGCTCACTGAATACCTCTTAGTAAAACAAGCTAGTGGGAGTATACAGATGAAGCAGGGATCAGTCACCAATGATACCTCACACAGCTTCTGGTTACATGGTATATACAGTACAACACCTTACACAGTGGGGATCCCTGGACCCATTTACGGGTCATAGCAGGGGTTGTATTAAATTAATACTAAATCGAATATAGATGTTTTCAGAACACTTTAAGTATCATTGTGGTAATAGAGCTTGATTATGACTTGTTCCTATTAACTGTGGCAGTGCCTCAAATGTTACTATTGAAAGAGCATCGTGCCAAACTCAGTTCTATGTTATTGCTGTTTATTTTCAGCTTTAGGTTCTGCTTATCTCTCAAATGAGATTAACTTCGAACAGGATGGTGGGATATGTGTATGAGAGAATGGATGGGACTGGAAGAGGGGACCGGCATGATGAGTATACCCCGGTCTTCCGGTGGCTCAGCTGGGGCATCGCTGCAGGTTGAGCTCACCCCCCCCCCATCTAGGGCCTCATCTGAGGCTTCCTCCTCCAGGGAATGTGGTTCACTGCATCCCTGTTGATTAGGATCTTTAACAGCAACCGCCTCCTTCTCTGTGCCGGCAGCCTGATCGCGGCCGGGAGCCTCGTCAGCGGGCAGATGGCCCGGGTCGGGGATGGTCTCAGCATCTTCAGCGATGCTTCGATTTTCGCTGCGAGCGTCTGTCAAATGAGAGGGTGACAGAAACACCGCAAAACTATACAACAAATCGTTCTGAGACAGGAAAGTGTCTGAGTGCAGTCCAATACCATATTTTGTTTCATTTGAGTGCCACATGTTTTACGGGGCAATAATAGAGGAGCTCAGGAGGAGTTTAACTGTAACCTGTCATGCCGTGTGCGCTTACTATCATCCCCTCTGTGCACAAGCCTGGAGCAGTACTGAGGCTTAGGAGACCAAAGAATGGTGCTGGAATGTCTACTGAAGAATAAGAACACCAGCAGAAGCATTGATTGATTGATTGATTGATCAATTGATTGGATATAGATAGATAGATAGATAGATAGATAGATAGATAGATAGATAGATAGATAGATAGATAGCATTTATTGTCCTATAAGGATATTTGTCTTCACTGATCACCACAAACACAAGTACATTACAGGCCTCTACCATGCATGTACACATAAACATAAACACACAATATATATCCAATTAGTGGCGGAGATTTCATGGGTACAAGATTAATAAAGGTACACGAATAAAGGTGTAATATAATAAAAATTAAAATGATTAATAAAGGTACAGTAATTACTTAAAATAGTTTGTTCTCATTCAGTTTCACTAAAATCAGCCCCCCTAGTAATGGCTTAGCTGCCCTTTTCATAAATCTCTAGTGAGCCCCACTTAACTGACCATCAGTTTAGTTTGGAGTAGTTGTATAAAAGAGCCACCTGGGGACGGTACCAGTTTGGTGAATAGTCTGAAAGAACCGCATAGGAAAGGCAGCGGGCCCAGTTGCAGGCACTGTGCTAAATGAAGTAAATCACAGAATATCATCCTATCAGATAAGCAAGGTACCACGTGACCAAAACAGATAAACTGACCTATCAGAGTCAGAAATGTAAAAGACAGATAAGATGAATTATCAACAACACAGAACAGGAAACGGGAAATACTTTCATCCTCTGAATAACTTTATAGGCTACTAGAAAAACACCTGTTACTTATTAACGTCTGACAAGTCTGTACACGTTAATGTTTCCAGACATCACCTAGACTGTCAGACAACCAGTGTTAAAAAGTAAACCAGAGGCAGCGCACTGCAACGTAAATAAAGAACATGGGTCTACGTGTCAAGTGTGGTTTAAACGCGGATGTTTAGTGACAAGCGCATCATGAAAGCTTGAACCCTGTCGTTTAGCAACGGTACACCGAAAGTAGCAAGGACACGCAACCGAAGCAAAGCAGCCACCTCCGGTTCTCCCTGAAACTAAAGATGTCACATAATCCTGTGTACAGTCACACAAACATGGGGAAGAAATCGTCCGAGAACTAAGAAAGACCCACAAAACGGGCCAGGTAAACAATGCGAGTGTGTCTTTTACAAGCAATTATCAGGCCGCACACGTTCTGCCTTTAATATTATACAATATTTATGATCCACTAGGATTTAAGAAATAAATGGCATTCCTCAATATAAATGTTCATAGGTTGTTAAAAATTACTTTAAAGTGGCTGCTTAATTGGCAAAGTGTAGTTTCAAATGTAAAGTTTTAAGATCGATAAATCAAGGTGAGACAAACACAGTAGAGTAAACATGCTGTATGATATCATTTCACAGTATGAGATCCGCTCTTCCAGCAGCGTCCCAGTGGTGAAGAGCTAGAATGATTATACGACAATAACACTTTTTAATAATAACATACATACATCGTTTGGTTTTAGATGGCACGGGAATTGAAGTATTAAATATCTGCATTGTTCCTTCGATTTCGCTGAGAAAGTTTGCAGTTTCAAAATACCACCGACTTGAAGTTTCCCCGGGAGACACGTAGATAACACGATTTCAACTAGTCTGGCAAAACTAAAAACTTAAACTCAATGTCTTCGGCAATAAACAGAGGTTGTATTCAAAGCACAAAATTCTGTAAATCCTATTTCGTAATGTCTGAACTTCGACAAAGTGGATGTAGCTGCATTTTGACTCACCAGCGACACTTGCCCCGTTGGTCTCCTCCGGCTTCGCTCTTGGTCCGATCCTCTCTCTTGCTATAGTCTGAGTACTGCTTGAACATCCCATCCTGACTGGGGATATGAAGGAAAAATCAAAACGAGCAATTAAGAGCCCGAAGTGTTTATAAAAAACCATAAATATCGATAACTCCCGTGGCATGCGTAGAGTTCAGAGTGACTGGTTCGCCAAACGCGTCTTCACGCATGACTGGCGCCCTGGTCTACGGAGGAACGTCGGCACGATGTGAATGAGAGACAGTGGAGATGTCCCCCTTATGCTGATGTTCATGCTGATGTTGGTGCTGAGGAGGACCAGTCCAGGAGCATGCGTGTCGGAGCCAGCCTTTGCCGAGGAGCAGCCGCCCATACAGACCATGTGCGCAGGATCCTGTCCAACCATTTTAAAATGTTAATAATAGTCTCAACCATTGCAGATGTGCAACCCTGCACTCACATGATAGACAGGGCACGTCGTATTGAAGTTAGACAATCTCCAAGTTGAGTCCATTACGTGTCATATTATTATGAAGGCTCCTGGTATACTAAGACTTTTGACACATATTAAAATTCCCTGGATAAAAAAAAACATAGCCATTAGATCATTGCAACGGTGGTACTTTTGGGCGGTTTTCAGTCCCACAGTGCTGCGTACATGCAGGTTATTTTTAAAACATTTTTTGAGTTCTACACACTTATCTGTAATTTGTCAAAACTTACCATGTGTTTATGGTCATATAAAGTATTTGTAGATCTCTACGCTTATTTTTTATGCAGTCTAGAAATAGGCATACTTTCCGTGTACGGCTATACATGACAAATCTAATCTTAACTTGTAATTGGCACATTAGAGCTAGAAACAGCGCCACCTGCAGGATCGACATAACAAATGGTTAACACTTGTGTGCTTAGCACAAGATGCAAAAATCCATCCATCATCCAACCACTTAACCTGATCAGAGTCACGGGGGCATGGTGAACACGTGAAATCATCATCATCATCATCATTATTTTCTTCTTCTGATGGTCGCGGAGGGACATATAAACGCGACAACATAAACATGGGAAGAGAAACCCATTTGACTTTCATTTCGTTTATTTCGCAACTCAGCCGTCCTTATTTTTACGTGTTTTTCTTTTTTATTATTTATTTTTCGTTTAGTTGCTGCTTTCCTGGAAACTGTCTCTTTAAATCTCGGCGCGTGGCTTCTCGCGACGATGACCTCACTGGACAGCCGTAGTGGATGCCGGGCACTTTGGCTTTTCTCGCTCTGGCTGAGTACTCGTGTAAGCTGAGGATTTATCTTATTTTACGCTCGGGGGGGACAGAAAGTACTGAACCGGAGCCATGGTGGCGGCGAAGAAAACGGTGAGTGAAGTGCGGGATGGCACGCGGGGCTGCAGGGGATCCCCCCCCCCCCAACGATCACAAGCTATCCGGTGTTATGCCGAAAAAAAGCATCCATACCGTAACCGTAGGATGCATGCCGGTGTTCTGACGGGTTGAGCCTTTAGGGTTTTTTTGGGGGGGGGTTAGGGGTGTATTAGGGTTTAGGGTTAGGGTTAGGGTTAGGGCTATCGATTAGCACTACGGTAGTCTAACTCGACTAAGTACCTCAAGTCGTTTCAGATGAGATACCAATTGGTCATTTAGAGATAGGTATGTATTTTACGGCAGGGATGACTTTTTCGGCATAACAGCTGTCAGCTTCAGCAGTGCTTCAGAATGGGAGTTTGCAAAACATTTGCAAGACATTCAATGGAATGTCACTGCTGAAGTGTCCTTGCAGTTTAAGATCCGCTGGCCTCTTCTGTCCTGTCTGACACCCCCCCCCCCAGCTGATGTACTGTCTGTCTTGCAGAAAAAATCTCGAGTCCATCAACTCCAGGCTCCAGCTGGTGATGAAGAGCGGAAAATATGTGCTGGGCTACAAACAGACGCTGAAGATGATCCGCCAGGGCAAAGCCAAGCTGGTCATTTTGGCCAACAATTGCCCGGCGCTGAGGTAGCTGTTGTGTTTTAGCCCGAGCAAATTGTGTTGCAAAAGTGGGGAAAGTGACTATCACATATCTTAATGATGGGTGTGTGTAACACCTCATACAGCGGCAACACCCTGATATATCACTGAGCAGGAGAGCTGGTCTGACAGTGTTATGTCATCATCTTCAGGAAATCAGAAATTGAGTACTATGCCATGTTGGCGAAGACTGGTGTTCATCACTACAGTGGGAATAACATTGAGCTGGGAACGGCCTGTGGGCGATACTACAGAGTGTGCACGCTGGCGATCATCGACCCCGGTGAGCATCCCATCAGAACCTCAGTTCTCTTGTGGTCTTTCCACGAGGCAGACGTCTTCTCAGATGTCGTTTTCACTGCATCAAGCAGTCCAGACTTTGTGTTGTTGCTGTTTAATGTTTAGCTGGCTCCCAACATTACAGACCTTTTCTTAAACTATAACTATTAAATTATATATAACACCCAGACTGTATTTGACCATTATCTTGTCTGATCTTAATGGTGCGTATGTCTGCTGTATGTATAAGAGCCATTGACAACCAGACAGAAATTCCCTGTGTGTGCGAACATACCTGGCCAAATAAATCAGATTCTGATTCTGGTTGTACACGACTTCCCCCTACTGGTACGCAGAGGTATAGCTGTATTTAAACGTCGGTCATGCGGAGAGCCTAATATTTTCCGACCTTCCGAACCGTCTAAATAGTTTGAGAACCACTCCTGTACAACCTATTAATTTTACATTTTTCACAGCACTGCATCCGTGTCCTCGTTTCACCACTGACGTATCTGAGAGATTGCTGTTGTAAATTTCGCCTGTTAAATCTATCGGTGCTTTCAGGAGGGCCAGAAAATTGTGAGACAGTAAATGCAGGTGACAGAAGACCTCTGTATTTGTGTTCTCCTGCATGGCCTGTCAGTTTTTTGCCACGTGCGAAGTTGTGTAAGATGAATCATGTGCCTCTGCCAACTCTGGCTTGTTTGTACTCCTCTCTGCTGAGTGCTCAGCTTACATGGCACTCTTGCCCCCTGCAGGTGACTCCGACATCATCAGGAGCATGCCGGAGCAGCAGCAGGGAGAGAAGTAACAGCCCCTTTTCCTGACTGTCCAAATAGATTTATTGTATATTATACCATGTATATGCGTGTAACTGATCTTACTTTATAAAGTTTTATTCTACAGCAATAGCTCTAAATTTAGATTGTTACCTCAGTTTCTAATAATTCACATGTCTGTCATCTGTTTAACTTGACCGTAAGTGGACAAATATAAAGTCCATTTAAACTGCGGTACCTTAAATCCGACAAGTTACCCCGATAAGCCAGTAACACAGCCTCGTAGTACAAACCACAGATATCCTAACTTACTTGCATAGTCAACACACACTTGCTGCTCGACAGGTGGTAGCGACACTTGTCAGGAGCAGCTATACGGCACTGATGGGATGCAGACTCCCATGACCCTAAATAGGACAAGAAGTTACAAATAATGGATGGATGCTTTATAGTAATAGTTTACTTTACACATACTAACCATACTTTATGAATCACCATCAATAAATTTTCTTTTCCTCTCTCCAGGAGCACAAGCTTAGCCATGAAGGGTATTGACCCATTGCAACACCCAGGGAGCTGGGGGGGGAGGTTAAGGCACTTGGGATCCCTCAGACATACCAAGGCCAGGCTTGAACCAGCAACCTTTTGATCACAGCCACACAGGTTTAGCCCACTGAGTCACAAATTGCCCCCAATCCAATTCCACATTGTTCAAGTGAGAAAACAGGGTGAGACAGTCACTAGAGCAATCGGAGGTTAAGGGACATGCGCAAGGGCCCTGTGGCGAAATTAGTCCACCAACTCTGGGATTTGAATCACAATCATTGTCCTAATCCTTTGAGCCACATACCAACCATAGAAAGAATGAGTCACAACATCCTAGAAAAGGAAGGTCTGGATGAC
This sequence comes from Mormyrus lacerda, assembly GCA_015163995.2. Taxonomy (NCBI): domain Eukaryota; kingdom Metazoa; phylum Chordata; class Actinopteri; order Osteoglossiformes; family Mormyridae; genus Mormyrus; species Mormyrus lacerda. The sequence continues at coordinate 4,807,995 of JAABNX020000053.1, read as the reverse complement.
GGGCCCAGCATAATCCTGGTACACCACTACTGCACAGGCTTTATAATGCAAACGGAGTGGTTTCCTCCTTGTGTCAACAGTGGGTGAGACATTTCTGAAAACAACAGAAATGTTCCCTGTCAAGGTGCATGTAGTTGTTTCCTTTGGGTGACCGTTTAACGGCCTGTGAAGTATTTTGGCGCAGATCCTGCCCATGGTCTGAAAGCGTGTCGTGTGGTGCAGTTTCCTTCCCAGATGCCGTCTTATAATAAACCGACTGGGCAGAGACAGGTGAGGCGCTTTTCCTGTGCAGGTGTTTGCAAGAACTTAATGTTTATGAACCTGAGGCAAAGGATGCGACAGAAGGTGCAGATGCCTCATCTTTCTGTGGCTTGACGACAGTCCTGGTGTCACTTCAGCGATTCTCAACAACATGCAAAACAGCACTTTCAGAAACTTTATCAAGAACTTGTGATCTGTTTGCAAGCAGCTGGGATAATAGAATAACGGCACCACAGGAGGGACAAAACTCATGCCAGGGAAGCGAGGCAAACATGGTCATATAGAAACTAGTGTACTGTATGAGAAGTGAGGCCAGCTCCTTCCCGGTACCTCTTCTCCCGTTAATAACGCTGCAGTGTTTACCCACCCACGTCGCTGCCTGTTTTGTTCATGTCCGTCCAGTAATTCTTCTCAGACATGAGTACTCATAGACAGGTGAATTTAAGCAATTTAGAATCCCCACTTGAACCGCTGACTTTTATACGGGTGTATGGCAGAAACAAAACAGCATTTCCCCATGAAGATGTTTGTAAGACATATACATTAATTTTACACTGTAAGCAAATGCAATAAAATTGTATATAAGGCACCAGAGAGAACCCACACTTAAGGAACACACCTGAAATAGACAAGATGTGTTCCTAAACACAAAGTGCAGAACAGTATACCGTCTGTCCCACACTCATGTGAATGCTCTGCAGAACAGTATACCGTCTGTCCCACACTCATGTGAATGCTCTGCAGAACAGTATACCGTCTGTCACACACTCATGTGAATGCTCTGCAGAACAGTATACCGTCTGTCCCACACTCATGTGAATGCTCTGCAGAACAGTATACCGTCTGTCCCACACTCATG
>JAABNX020000053.1:4788553-4801324 GCA_015163995.2 Mormyrus lacerda | reverse complement strand
AAGTAAGGCAAATAGCACATTACAAACATGTGCTGTCAAGGAGTCAACTAAGCATAAGTGCAGCTAGTCTGAGCTTCCAGTGAATGTCTGGGTAAAAGTGTAAGCAGTATCAGAGCAAAAGCTACATGTCAACAAAGCAAGAACCTAATTAGATTATTCAGTGATCAGAAGTACCCCCATAAGAACATTCAGGGAATGCAAAGAGGCATCAGGCTACTAGAGCAAATGGAAGAGGAAGAGATGGGTTCTTGAGGTGTTTCTTGAAAATGGAAAGTGAGTCTGATGACCAGATGTGGTTCAGCAGCTAACTCCATGGGAAGGGAATTCCAAACAGCGTTAGTTTTCCCACCATTGATTTTTCAATACATCGAGACATTTAAATATTTTGCATTGTCAAGTTTATTTTTAAATTCCCTACTCCCCCTATACAAGAAAAACAGACTTTTCACAAAGGCAGCAGTGAACGTTGAGTGAGATTAAGTATTTCTTTTTAGGGTGGGGAAAATTAAACCATAATCACAGTGAAATGTTATTTTAAAGATGTCTGCTGTCGTCTTTGGCTGGGGTTCATCCTATAGGGCAAAATGAAGGGGAAGAGTTTAAGCGGGCTGTGCTGTGGGCTTCAACTTTACACACTCAATGGAGGAATGTACATTTCTTCAGAAATAAAACAACGCAAAATAAGAGTTACCGTCAGGGATGACAGCATTTCAAATATCATAAAATAGTATAGACAAATAAAAAATAATTCTACAAAAATGGAACTAGTAATATTACACAACCGTAGAGAAGGCGCTCGTTAACTTCTACACAAATCCGAAGTTCTTTGTCTTGATGGCCAGGAGCAGTTTCTGTTTGAGGATCTGTTTGGAAGAATACAGCGGCACGTAGAGGCGCGAGATGCACGTGTTGGCGGTGGGCAGGTGCTGGTCATCAGGGGGCCGGATGGTTATGGAGGGCATCGGCTGAAAGCCTTCCTCGCTGGCCGGCAGGGACGGACTGGAAGTCCAGAAGTACACCTAGAGGGTGATGAGGGGAATAATGACACACTGCCCCAGGTCTACATAATGTGTTTGGAGGAAATGGCTTCCATGTGATGCTTTCAAACCCAGAAGGAATCCATACCAGGTCTTGTCTCTCCGTCATGCTCATCTTCTCCACAATGGACCAGAACCAACGTTTAAACTGCAGAAGCTTCTCTGCGTTTTCTCCTGCAGACATGAGGAGGATGCCGGCATGTTAACAGTGGTGCTCTGAGAGGCACGCCCGAGTATCTCAGCCTGAAGCGGCACGAAAGTTGCACCTGACTCGTCGTTAAAAGAAGTGAAGCTGATCAGCATCTGCACATTGACTTCTCCACAGCCGTTCACGAGGAGCCTGAAATCCTCTGCTGTCAGGTCCTCCAAAGCATTCTTGGGCAGCACATCCAGCAGTCCCTTCCTCATCGCCTGTGAGCCAGACCAGAGTAACAGTCCTTTAAGGAGCACGGCTTCAGAGATGAACCATAAGAGGATGCAGTGTAGGTGCTGATCCTCTAACCACACCCACAGAACTAAAACCTGGAAGTGCTAGTCTGACCCAGAGGACCATACTCACATGCAGTGGCTGTTCAGCCACCACCAGCATGCGGTGTTCTGCATATTTCCTCACGTATTCATATACATTCTGCGGAGTCACTGGCACGTTTACGCCACCAGATAGGAGCTCCACCTGAAACAAAGTATCAGTCCATCAGGCTTGCCTCAGGACCACATTAACCTTAATGGAAGGCAAGTCATGCTGCACACAAAATAAGCAGTCTTCACCCGGTGTCTACGGAAGGCCTGCAGGCCCCAGGCACTCTCACACATGTACGTTGCGTACCTGGCCAGACCCCTCCTCCTTGCAGAGGTCGATGGCGAAGGCCAGGTCCATGGCAGCAAACACTGCCTGCGCCTCTCCCGTCTGAGAGTGCAGAATGAGCTGCCGTAAGCTCTCGTACATCACCGGGTCAAAGAAGGCAAAGTCGTGCCAGTTCACCTGTTCAGAGAGCTAATGTTAGGGATGCTGTCATGCCAACCTTTTTTTTGTGCAGCTCCCGGCCCATGCCCCGCCCACTTCTCCAGAGCGGCTCCCGCCCATGCCCCGCTCACTCCAAACGCCAGCAGCTACCACTCTCCTGCCCTGCTCACCTTTCTCCCCAGCAGCACTTTGATGACATGTCTGTTCAGGGTTATCGGACACAGCTCATTCTGCAGGAGGCACAAACCAAGTATTCTGGGGAAAGAAAAAGAACAGCCTAAAGAAAAAGAACCTTACCACAGTCATACAAAAACGCTCTTCCGTCGGTGCCAGGAAACCCTGGAGCGAACCCAACCGTACCTTCCGATGTTGCGGAAGCAGTTGAGCCGGGCCTCCGTGTTCTTGCCAGGCCTGGGGGAGTAGAACCCCCTCTTGCCGGGCTGGTAGAAGAGCGGAGTGTTGTCATCACTGTCATCTGTGTCATCCAACTCCATGTCCACAACACTGCGGCTGGATCCGTGCAGCTTGCGGTTGTCCTGTGGCTGAGAGCCGATCAGAGGGTGAGCACAGATGGGCAGACAGGAGGATGTCCCACCCGGCAAGTCACGTCAGAATGACTCCTACCTGAGCCTTGTCTGAGGTGTCCAGCAGGCCGAGGTCCAGAATGCTGTCTGCCCCATTTTCCCTGTAGAAGAGGAGAACGTGAGTGAGGTGGGGGCACTATAGTAAGAGGGCCAGGCATGGAGAAGACAGAGCTGCAGGCTGTACCGTCCATGTGCAATGATGAGCTCCATGGCTTCCTCCACCCGTGCCCTCAGCGAGTCCTCACTGGCCAGGAGCAGCAGCAGCTGGGCTGGAGAAAGTTCAAGCAGCATTCCCGTGATCTTACTAGCGAAAGCCTGCAGGACAGGAGCAGAGGTCAGCATGTGAAATTGGCCAGGGTCAACAGACTCCAACGGGCAGAAGAACCCAGATCCTCTCTCAGGCTATAAGTACCGGCTGCATGGCGTGGACCCGGGGGTACAGCCTCTCCCCCAGAGCCTGCCTGTGGGCTGGCAGCGGGTCGGGCTCATCGCTGGGATTCCCCTCCGATGCCGGTCTGAAGGGCCTTGTATCGACAGATAGCTGCCTCCTCGAGTCCCTGAGGGAGACACAGTCATGATGGAGCATCTTCACGAAACAGAGAAAAAGGCGAGTGCGACAAGCCAGTAGGCGGCACCCTCACCTGTCCCGGTCCCGGCGGGAACCAGCTCTCAGTCCACCGCTGCGGCGCTCTCTCTCCCGGTCCCGGTTCCGAAGCCTCTGCATCAGATCTGAGGCAATAAAAACCACAGACTTAGACGTGGCCTGGCCCCACAAACGCACACCCCCACATGCAAGATGAGTGACAGAGCTTGACGCACTGCTGGCCTGCATGCCCTTGCTGACACTCTGGACACAGTCCAGGCTGGGCAGCTTCTCGCTGGACAGGACAGCCTGGGCCACGGCCGTATAGAAGCTCCTGGCCACACCGCTGCCCTCGCCAGGCTCGTCCTTGAAGGTGACCTTGACACGGTGCACGGCCATGGGTGTGGCGGCGCAACGCCGGCCGAAGTGCGCGTTCAGCTGCCGCATGGTCTGCTGAATGAGCTGCTCACGGTCACGGTCCACCTCCAATGCCAGGTCACGGGACTGCTGGTTGCGCAGCTTCTCCATCTCCCGGCGGAACTTGGACTCCTTGACCTCAAAGCCCCCCAGCTCCGTGAGGATCTGCAGGGAAACATGCATTCACAGGGTGGCCGGCGCAGACAGAAGGCTCTCTGCTGACCGCCTTGGCAGTGGAGACGCCACGCGTCTGCGACTCACCGATCCGGGCTCTGCGCCCACGTCCTCCATGAACACGCGTCCAAAGAGCTCCAGGGACAGACGCCAGCGGCCTAGTAGCATGTCATGGGAGATGACCATGCCCATGAAGCTGCACCGTGGCCTGCAACGGGGGGTTGACTGTTACAGTGACACGAACAGAATGGAAGCACCAGCTTTCTTTGCAAAGGTAAAGGGCCAGCATACCTGAAAGAGGTGAGAGGTGGGCCCTCACTCTCCGTCAGGCCGATTTCCGCAAGCAGGCTGCTCTTCAGCTGGGCTGCCAGGTCGTGGGCGGACGGCCCGGGCTTGGGGGGTGCCAGGTGGTCTTCGGGAGGGGCTTGCTGCTCGCCAGCTTTCTGCCGAGCCTGCATGTTCATCACGTTCCTCATGTTGGCCGAGTACGACATCTTCGTGGGCAGGACCTGCAGAAGAGGCACCTGAGCATAGCAACAAGCAAGCTAACAGGGGCACTGTGTGATGAAGCCGACTTGGTGCCTCAGTATTCAGCTCTTACCTCCAGGCAGCTTCGGTCTAAGTTGATGTCCATCAGGCCTTTGCTGGTGCTGTAAGTGGATGAGTAGAGGCCCTGGCTCGGCCTCCCAAACAGATCCTCCTTTCTGGCATTTGGCTGTATGAACACCAGTCCTGACAGCTCAGTGCACTATTTCACTTAATGAGCCATGATGTCTGACGTGTCCAGCGGGCCATAGACAAGGTTCAGGAGGCAGGATCCTTACCTGTAATAGATGGGGCTGGTCCGCCAGTGGGATGGCCTCAGCCAGTGGCACCTCAAAAGGATTTGGAGGAATGCAGCCCAGGAAGGTCATAGAGTCAGAGCGGCGGAAGAAGGGATGGTTCTGACCCGTTTCTGCAGACAGGGGGTCATCATCCTTCTCATGGATGGTGGAACCTGTGAAGGTGGAGAGTTACAGACCTGCGGGCATAAGGTTTAACGCTTGGTGGATGATGACCGCGGTGGCAGCTCACTCTGATTAGTGTCCTCATCATTCTCATGCTCAGAGTCCTCATTGTCCAGACCCAGCTCCAGAATCTCACGGGTCCTGAGAGAAAGGGTGATTTGTAGAGAAGATAAAATTGGCACCATGTCCTCAAAGCACACTGGAAGGTGTGGCACTTGTGGGAAAGCTTGCTTGGGTCTTACCTCTTCCTGTCCAGCTGCGTGGTGTCCAGGGTAGTCTGCTGGTTCATGGCCTTGATCCAGTAAATGAGGGCCTGGAAGACGTATGCGACGTGCTTGAGCGAGCACACGTCCAGGACAGGCAGCACGTCTGAGTGCTCATCGTTGTGTGAGCGCATCAGAGAGAGGGCGTAGTTCAGGAAGTCACCCCTCGCCGACATCATGCCCTGGCGTGCGCTCAGCAGAGAGGCAGTGCGTCTGCAACAGACACACATTGTTTATTCAAAAGATGCTTCTGTACAAAGCGACATGCCAGTGAGGAAAATGCAGGGTCAACCAGCACTCCTGGAGTAGCTGGGGTTATGGGTGTCATGATTACTCTAACCATGGGACCTGAACCCATGATCACACCACTTATATTTGCAGCAAACAGGCCTGTAAAGAACCCCAAGGCCCCTTTGGCAGGTTCTGCAGGCACTACAGTCCGCCTGGCTTCCTTGCTGCCTCACCTGCGGCCCTCCAGCGCCCGGATGCTGGCCTCCTCACGAGCCGTGACTCGCTCCCGGCGGCCGGCGTGCTGTGAGGCATGCAGTGGGTGGCTGGGGTGACCTGGGTCCCCGGCGGAGGCCAGTGCCGAACCGTAACGCAGCTGTGCCTCCGTCGAATCCATTATGGACACCATCCAGTTCCAGGTGGGAATCAGTTTTTCCTCCACATAGCTCTGCAAGGTGACAGGCATGGGTGATGGATTGGAGCGCCACACATCCTGGCAGAACAGACCAGGGACAGCGCCTGACGCACCTGCAGATGGACGGCATCCTGGAAGGTGAGCTTGACGGCAGCAGGGTACTGGGAGTAGACCAGCTGGTTGTACTTTGGGACGAGGCCCATGAGGTCAGAGATCTGCCGGATCACGATGCTGTAGGCCCTGGCCAGGCTGCTGGCCGATGTCAGGTAGCTGCTGGAGCTGCCAGCTTCCAAGGCGGCGGCAGCCGCTGCACTGGTGCTGATGGCCCCACTGCGGCGCAGGTTCGACGGGTCGATATAGATAAGGCCAGTGGAGCTTGCTGTAGGAACAGGGTCAGCCCATTAGTGACACCAAGGAAAACCAGCCAAGCTGGGACGTGGGGATGGAGGTCGTTTCACCTGCGGGAGTGGAGGAACTGGAGGGGGCGTTGGCAGTGGCACGTTGGCTGGGCGCGTTACGCACAGCCCACTGCATGGAGCGTGGGGCCTGGGCAGCGCCATTGGCGTGGGCGGTGCCCGTGGTGCGTTCTAGCGGCTCATCCACCAGGTACGTCTCCTGGTCCACGTCGTCGCTCTGGCTGCTGCTGCTGTCGGAGTCGCTGGAGTCATTGGACTGCGAGTCGTCCTCTGAAAAGAAGGCAGGAACACTGCTGGCACCTTCGGGAGGGAGGGAGGAGGGGTTCAGAACAGACAGCGTTCAGTGTGGGAGGCAGGCACGGCAGCAGGGGGGGAGGGGGACCGGGCCTGGGGGTCCGATGCCTCACTCCTCCCATGGCCGTGCAGCTGGATTGCAGAAACGCATCTTTCACATGCGTGCACACATGTACGCCAGTACGACAGGCTGCTGTTTGGGAAAGAACCCTCCAGCCTACATGAGTGTACAATTAACACAGTAAGACATGTTGTATTCTTTAGTTTTTAGGTTGACTACCCCCTATAATCACAGCTCTTTTCTGAAGAGAACAGACCACAGAGCATGCTGAGACTCAGTGCGGTGGGGGCACAAGGAGGACGTGATCAGCTGCATGCACTGAAAGAGACCCTTCCAAAAGAGACCCCCCGCCATTTACTAAGCCATCTGAAGAGCCACACACAAGGGAGGAAGGTGTCCAGAGCCCACGGATGTGCTGCATTTCACCGGGACACCAGGCGGGTACCTGCTTCCGAGCCAGCAGTGGCTGCTGTGACGACACTTCGGCGCCCGCTGGCATTGTCCTGGTTGCTGTGGTTGCTCTCACTGTCGCTCTCGGTCTCGGCGGCCGCTAGCAGGTCCAGCTCCATGTCACTGCCTGGGGGGGGGGGGGGGGGGGGAAGAAAAACCAGGAGGCCATCAGCATGTGTCAGCAGCAAGCCACCAGCGCCCAAATAGTGTCAGGTGGCTGCCCTCACCATCCTCGTCATGCTCGTCCTGCTGCCCCTCCACCTCTGCGTTCTCGTCACCCTGCTCCTCCTGGTCGTCATGGTGATCCTCTTCCCCAGCCACACCCTCCACCACTTCCACCTGGCACAGGAACACAGCATGATGGCATCCATTCATACCGCAGGCTGGGGCGGGGTGCAAGCCAAGAGGTCTCAACCCACCTCCTCCACGTCCGCAGAGACCATGTCGTCGTGCTCCTCCTCGCGGCCCCTCGCCGGCTGGGACTGACTGCTGCGGCGGGGCTGCGGGTTGCGGATCATGTAGGAGGACGCCGGCTGACCGGAGCTGCGGCACAGACGGGCGTGAGCCGGCGGCGTCCCCCGGATCGTGGCCCGCCGCGCGCCCCGGGCCACCCCGTACCTGCTGGGCTGGTCCGGTGAGGGCCGTGGTGGCAGCGGCTCCACCGAGAAGAGTTCTTCGCTGCCCTGCACGGCGTCAATGCTGGTGCTGGCCAGGGTGAAGGGTGCGGTGGGCCGGGCCACGCCCATGCGCACTGGCACGATGAGCGACTCGGCCACGTTGCACAGCTCCTCCACGGCATAGGGCAGCAGGGCCTGGAAGACGCGCCGGCACTTTCCAATGGGCTGGGGGATGAAGTTGCTGACGGAGAGAGAGAGAGTCAGGAAACGCTCCAACACGCTGGAGACAGAGTTGTCCGAGAGCCATGGGACTGAGACACCTACTTTTTCTTCTTGGACGAGGCCATTTCGACGCTGAGGATGACGAAGACCCGAGCCACTGAGCGCAGGAACCGCATGGTGACATCGATGGCCTCCTCCCTCCGACCCGGGGTGTATTTATTCTGCAGTTCTTTCACCAGGGTCCCCAGCAGAGTGTCGATAAACTGCGTGAGGGGAGAGAGAGGGGTCAGCGGCAGGAGCAGCCTGGGGGAGGGACGAGAGCCTGGGAGAAGCGGATGGTACCCGGCTGAGCGTGATGTCCGGGGCACACTTCACAATGAGGCAGTGCGTGAAGCAATCGAGTCGGATGGTGCCGCTCTGCTGGTTGAGGTAGACCTGCTCCTCGGGCAGGAGGTGGCCCACCCTGCTGCTGGCACTCAGCCTGGAGGGACGGGACGGGAGGGCAGGGGCTCAGCGCCTGGACGTACCAACCAGGCTGGGCCGAACCGGCGCTGCGGTACTCACGGGTCTTTGCTGTCCTGGGAGCCGAAGAGCACCATGGAGCGCAGGGCGTTCCAGTCCTGCAGGACACGCTCCAGGGCCAGCTGGGAGAAGCGCGGGGGCTCCAGGTCGTGGTCCGGCATGTCAGAGTCTGAATGGCACAGGGCCCGCGGGTCAGCGTCCCTCTCCTTGCTTTAAAATTGCAGCCTCGCGCCCTCCAACCCACCCACCCCACGCACCTTCAGCGCTCGCCGCCTTGCGGTTCCTGTCCTCCCTGATGCGCGGGGGACGGTACTGACAGTGTTCCACGCTCTGCCTGGCGACAGTCTGGACAAGGAACAGCAGGATGTGCTCCCCCCTGTGGCGCGGACCAGTACAGACATGAGCCCTACTCCAGGCGCGTATGACGTAAATATCATGTATGACAAGCCTCAATGTGGACGCAGCCCCGCACTCGCCTGCTGTTGGGCATGGTGACCAGGTTGGTGGTGGTGAGCAGCCGGTAAAGCAGGTCCAACCGGGCTGACTTCTGGCCCGCGATCAGGGTCTTACACTTGCACTTCTCCCAGCAGTCACAGTAGGCAGTGGGGGAGGTCCTCTTGAGCCTGGAAGGAAATGGGCCACTTTACAAACACCCTAGCCGTCATGTACCTCAACCGCTACGCCACCCGGTGTTGGTGAGCTGAACTGACTTGCAGTCATGTCCCTTGTGGCAGACCCTGGCACATTCGGTGCAGCAGCAGAGACTCTCCAGCAAGCCACACGTCCGGCACTCAAAAATATCCTGAGAGAGAGAGAGCGAGAGAGATATATATCAGCCACCGGACATAAGTGTCACAAGAGCCATGGGGGAGGGGATGGGATGGGATTTACATACCTGGTTAATGTGCTCCGCCCCAGTCCAGGTGAAGCTGCATGTGTCATTGCAGCAGAGCACGTAAAGCGGGGAGTCGTCCGGGTTGGTGCCGGGCGGGCATATCATTTCCATGAACACAGAGTCCGCATCCTCTTTGTCACCAGGGCCGGGGTCACCTGTGCCACACAGAGAGCTGTGCAGTCAGACCATATGAAAGGAGCGCAAAGTCCCCTTATGGACACTGTAGGGAATCGGCCCTCTCACCTTTGGCTATTTTCTGCGCCGCTTCCAGGACGGTGATGGCAGCCGGATAAGCCCTCCCACTGACAGCCAGCATGAAGGGGGTCATCCCCCGGGCATCCCTGTCAAAACACCAGCGTGAGCATGCACGGCAGATAAGCGCAGCTACAGAAAGCCCCTTCCCATGGCCGCAGCCCCTACTTGGCCGACAGCAGCTCGCGAAGGTACGGATGCAGCACCACGCTATTGCACATCAGCTTCAGGATCAGGTGGGCGTTGCTCTTCCGGTCCTTGGAGTCTACCATGGAGGGCTCGGACGAGGGACCTGCAGACGGATCGTGTGACAGTACAGTCAATTCAATACATTTCTTTGAGGCACAGATTTGCCCCAAAGCACTTGACAAGTGTGTGTGGAAATCGATTACATCATTTATACGAAACAGTGCATGAGACCGAGAAGAGGGAAAGGAAGACAGGAAATGCCAGAAGAGAGTACAGGAGAGGTACTGCTAACTGCTAAGTAAGGCGAAAAAAAACCCCAGGGGGGTCCAAGGTCGACTGGCTACACACATCACCAACCTCGCACGATAACATTATCAAAACAGGGTTAGGCAATCTTGTCCACAAAGAGCCGCTGTGTATGCAGGTTTTTGGGATAACCTTTAGGTCAGCTGTTCAAACCCAGGTGCGAGGACTCTTCAGCCAATCAGTTCTCTAATCAGTAATTTAATTATGGAGTTGCAGTGAAAACCTACAAATAGATAGACCCTTTCTAGATAAGATTGCCCACCCATTATAAAATAGAGAAAACGAGTATGATTTAAAAAGGCAATGTCAGAGTTCATCAGTGAGCCAGTAAAGAGGGCCTGCGCCCCCAGAGGGTACCCCTGAGCTCACCTGGTATGGTGGACGTGCTTGGCCCCTGACTGGTACTGGAAGCCGTGGTCGTGATCGACCCTACAGCCGGTGCCAAGATGAAATCAATATCCCCATCTATCATAGACGACAACATGGCAGGTCAGAGCCCTGCAGAAAGGGCAGGGGGCAGGGCTTTGAGGGATGGCAGCCACACCCACCTGGATCCATTGGAGGGGGGTCCGGTACCCAGCTGGGAGGGGCGATGGGCGGGGACACCGGGTCCTGGTGCTCGCTGGAAGACGGGCCCGACTCGTGGCGGCCTAATCCTGCTGCTCGGAGGGAGCGGCGCATCATTTCACGCAGCCGCAGCCTGGGGGGGGCACACCTGGGTCACATACCAGCCCTGCCAATGGTGCCCTTACAGGCCAGGAGTACGCACCCCAGCTACGCCAGAGGCATTCTCCAGAAATGCTGCTCACCCCCGGCTGCTAGATGATCCTGTCCTATTCCCGGAGCTGTTGCTGGAGACCACTGAGATGGCGTTGGCTATGGCCTCCACCGCCGACAGCCTCTCGGCAAAGGTGTTCCTCTCCGAGCGCTCCGCTTCTGAAAGACAAGGGAAGCCAAGTCACAGGGAGACAAGCAGCGGTGATGGACGCCCGCACCCATCTCACAGGGGACAAGACTTCACACCACACATGCATTACAGCAGCCACTGCGGGTGGTCTAAAGTGAGGAACGCTGCTCCATCTGAGACCCTCAGATGTTCTCCTGAGCCTATACCCGCGACACCACTCACCCTCCTCCTCCTTGGTCTCCTTGTTGCTAACGGGGAAGCAGGCGGAGACGCAGGCGTGCAGCACGTTGCGGTTGCCGTCACAGCGATGCTCCAGCACGGCGCCCAGGGCCGGGGGGCCCTGCTCAAGCAACAGTGCCTGCTCCAGGCTGGCCAGGTATTGACGGCACGCTTCGTAGTCACAGCGGAGGACATGCTGCATCAGAGCCTGCCTCTGTGGGGAGGGCTAGGATTCATAAGGATTCACTTTTGGGGAAAATGAAGCCACAAATGTAAAATTCCTCCAAGTCCTACCTCTACCGCTAAGATAACAACAGCAGCCTTCTTCTTGATGGTGGAGTTTGTGGGAATGTTGGTGAGGGAGTGGACCCCCATGCCGAGGCTGGAGATGGGGGGCAGATCCAGCCAGTCTGGGTCCCGTATCCCCCCCATGCAGTCTTTGGCCAGGGGGTAAATCGTCCCATTGCCATCACGCAGGATGACAGGGGCCTCCTTGGGAATACGACATCACAGCATAAAGCCGCTATATGCACACCGTAGCGGTGGCCAGCAGATGGCAACAATGGGGCTCACCTGTCCTGCCGTGAAGATGGCCACATTTCGCTCGTTCTGCCCCAGAAAGGCTAGGCTGCTGGTGGGGAAGTTATTTTCCTGCTCTGCCTTGCCTGTGGCCAGGTCGAACACACAGTAGCGCACCCAGCTGCCCGTTTTGAGCACTGCATGGACTCCTGGGGGGCACAAATGGCAGTCAGCACTGTTACCATCAAGAGGCAACCCTCTCAGAAGGAAGAGCATGCAGAAAAGGGAGCGTAGTACCTTTGGAGTCGACGTTAACTGCCAAGATTTCAGCTTTATCAGGTATACATAGTTTTTTAGGTGTGCGCTGAAAGCAATCAGGAACTTTTGGAGTTCCACCAGTTTTTACTACCTGCATGAACAAGGAGCAGGATGTAAGCTGTGAGGACAAGGCTTCGGGCAAAGATCTCTGGTGGGTGGGGTGCGTACCTGTAGCTCGTCTATTCGGAGCAGCCTACAGTCCTGCAGCAGTGAGGACGGGTCAGAGTCAGAGGGAGCTGCGCTCTGGCTGCCCACACTGCTCGACGTCCCTGGAAATTTCACAGCAACATACGCACCATCGACTTTTAGCACCTTGAGTTCAAAAGAGGAGAGCTGGTGCAAATGTTAGGTCATCGAAACAGCGCGTCACACGGTGACGACAGGACAGACAGAAGAGCAGACAGCATAAAGCATGGCACACAAATCCTGATAATCTCAGACGAAGCTCTTTACGGACACTTGACTGAAAAAGCAACCGGTCATTTCACGATGTACCGCGAGTCTAATCCATTTCAATTTTTAGCAGCAGAATAACATGGCTAAAGTACACTTAAATTATTCGGCTATCCGCATACGTCGCACTCTGCTAGCCCTCCGAATCGGGGATGAGGACTTTACAAAAAATAAAGGAAAATGAGTGGATAGCGATCGATGCTGCTGCCGTCCCGCCCGGCCGCAAGCCACAGAGCGTCTCACACACCTTTCCAACAGGGACGTTTTTAACATCCTCTACAAAAACCACTTCTCTAAGAGGCCAAGGCTCCTCGTTGACTTTCTCCTCCTCTTTGGGGGCTGGGGTGGAGCGCCGTCGCTCTGTGACACATGGCACATGGTTAGTGAATGGTAACAGCTTGGGAGAGAGAGATACTGAGATTAAGGCACTGGTCACGTTTACACGTTTACACGTTTACA
>JAABNX020000053.1:4763815-4776272 GCA_015163995.2 Mormyrus lacerda | reverse complement strand
TCTGTAAATGAGAGGATTATAATTTATTACATAATTAGAAAAACATCCCAGCGACTAAATATTCCTAAATCAATTCTTAAATTGTACTGTTCAATATGGATAGGAAAAATAGAATGAGATCAGTTTTAGTAATCTACGTCTTTGAAACTGATTTTCAGCCTCAGGTTTGGAAGCAGAGGGCCACCAGCTAGCTCGTAGGAGTTTTACTTACACAAAAATGTTCTGAGGGCAGAACAAAAAAAAAAACGATTGGTTCAGGGAGATAATCAATCAGATTGTAGAGGACGTGGATCTAACCAATCTGATGCAGGCTTCTTGTTTGGACCCACTTCCTCTGCAATTTGATAAGTTATCGCTCTGAACCAATCATCTTTCCATCTGCCCTCAGAACATTTATGAGTAAGTAAAACTCCCATCAGCTTAAACCTCTGTTTAGACAATGGTTTTAACAGGAATCATTTGGGAAACAAACAGCAAGTCTCCGGCATCATCTTAAATTCATCTTCAGATAATTGATAAGTAGTTACAAGAGATGGATGGGTGGAACTGAAATGGGTTTAGAGAGCAGCTTGCAGCACAGCAGTCACTGAGTGCAGCAGCCTTCTGCTCCCCGTGGCTGGCTGCTGCCTGCTCACACTGCTCACACTGACAGCTTTGGTCAAGGGCTGAATGCTGGGCAAAGAGTCCCCCCACTAGACAATAAGCATGAAAAGCTGTGCAGAAACTCACACTGTTCTCCTAATTTGTCTCTTCAAAGGCCCAAAGTTTCAGTGTTATTCGGGCTGAATATTGGTTAAGTAGGACAAAGGGTGAACTGGAACACTTATATGGTTGATACAATATATCTAGAATAGAATAATACTGTATTGATCCCTATGGGGAAGGTCTCCTTTTGCTTACCTCATCCAGATCTCTAAGAGACACATCCAGACATGACAAGAGCAAGCTTGGGGTGACAGTGAAAGGTGGCCATCTACAGGGCCCATGGAGCTGGGGGTTAAGGGCCTTGCTCAAAGGCCCTTGGACATGTGAATATTCTACCAAGGCTGGGGCTCAATCTAGCAACCTTCTGATCACAGGCACAAAGGCTTAGCCTTCCGAGCTGCACACCCATGTACTGAAGTAACTTAAGCTGAGTTCTCGAGCTTTCAATAATACTTGCACATTTTAATATTTGTAACCAGGATCATACTAAGGAAAATTTCAAATATTGTCCCAGTTTACCAATATCCACTCTATTCATAAGCATGATTATTCAGTATTCTAAGTTTGAATTTCATTTCTTTATTTTCTTCTTTGTTCAGCAAGTGTACAGTTCATTATACATGCATAGAACATGCATACAATAGCAAGAAGAAATTAAGAAATAACTGAGAAATTAGGTAATGGCTGTAAGCTTTACAGAATAAGCCCTGTTTCTTTGCCTCTGCCTAAGATGGCTTCCTGATGGGCGGAGTTCAGACATGCTGCATGAGGTCTGCTCATTAAAGTCACAGCTTTAGTGTGTCCTCACTCTCCGCTCACTCTGAGGCTTTTCTACATGTTCCAGCCAGCAAACTTCAATGACTTTGCTCGATCTAATCTTACTATTTACAAGCAAAGATACTGCCACAGTAAATGGTACTGAACAGATATAAAAAGAACGCTTTGCAAAATGTGATGATCATTGGTCTTGAAAAACTTGTCAGGAGATTAAGCATTGAATACCCATTTTTATATACTGTCCATATTGTCAAAGATAAACATATTACCGTAATTAATGCCAAAGGAATTTCAGTATATATTTGGTATCTACTTAGGTGAGTAATTAGATTTGAACGTGCTTCTGTAATACTGTAAGATGAGAGCCATAGAAAATAGCGGGTCGTGTCGAAATTAAAATTGTTGTGTTCCCTTCTGTTTCCACTAGGTGGTAGTCTTCAGTCGCGTGTTTATGTGTTGCCCCAGGCACCTGTACTACTGAATGTACTAAGTCAAACCCTACTAGGCTGCTGCAAGTTCTTTGCTTTGTTCCCAGGAGTGACTTCCGGAGGACATGGACTTTTACTCTCCCAGTGACCTGCCTGTACTGCACTCATACAGTATTCTAATATGCGTTGCTGTGGTGCCAAAATTTCCCACTTGGGATCAACAAAATCGGTTTGTCTAATTCAACACTGAGTAGCTTATTAAATCATCATATGTAGATGTTACATATTTTGCAGATGTGTTCATCCAAAGCGACGCACTAGTGAAGCAAGTGGCACATTACAAACGTGCTCTCAAGGATTCAGCTAGACATCATTAACACCAAGGTATACAATGGTGTTGGAAAGAGCTTGATATTGTAGGGGCGGGGGAGGGGGAGATAGATTTGCCCCAGCGGAGTTTAACATGAGAAGGGAGGGGTGTGTGATGTATCACATGACATCACAAAGGGCACACATGCAGAATTACATCACCAAGGGATGCAACATAAGAAAGATTTTGAAATAATTTAAAAATAATAATCATTCATTGCATCATTTAAAATAAGAGTAACACTATTTAGGGTGAAGTTTAACAACTAAATATAACCTAACTAAAATCATAACCGCCTGTGTCCTGTGTGATTTTCCCCACTTTTTGATCTCCTGACCATGATAGGCCTACTCTGGACTGTATAAAATGCAAGACTACTGACATCTGTGAAAGACAGGCGCAGTTATGCATACCTCGTCATTTTATATTCATGATCCTCCTCATTGTTCCCAGTGAACTGCTGGCCACTTGCAGTTAACACACTGAGCAGTTCCTGACCTGCAAGACAACCCATTTATTAATGTACATGTGACTTATTTAAATTACTGAGTGCATTATTGCAATAGTGCAATGTTTCATGTTTGCTATCCCATAAACCAGACAGTTAGTGCTCTCCCTCCACAAACCCCAACGCTGCTAGTACCTTACATCAGGCAGGCATGTAAGCCAGCAGCAACAAGCCAATGGAGTATACCTATTTTATGGAGCTATCTAGTATTTTTGTGATTATTTGCATCGTTATCACAAAGCCTACCAGGCGTGGCCCTGCAATCACTTACATTCTTGACCATATAGAATGATCTTAAGTCTCTTTTCTTAATGAGAGGACTGTCCATGTTCCCACATGTTAATGATTTTGTGTGGAATAACACTTTCACACTTAATCTAATCATAACCAGAACCTCTCAGACATAATATTGTCATTGCTGGAGGATTTTATTTTCAGATCGAATGAAAAGATGCTGGATGACAATCTGGATCTGGATCTATCCATCATGGTGGAGGCAGTGTGATGGTCTGGGGCTGCTTTGATGATGGTAAAGTGGGATTTGTACAGGATAAAAGGGATTTTAAAGGAGGAAGGGGGTCACTCCGTTTTGCAACACTATGCCCTACCCTGTGGAAGCTGCTTAGCTGGAGCCAATTTGGTCCTACAACAGGACATTGACCCAAACGCAGCTCCAAACCATGCAAAGACTATTTAAGGAAGAAGCAGTCAGCTGGTATCCTGTGTATAATGGAGTGTCCAGCACAGTCACTGGATCTCAGCTCTGTTGAGCTGTTATAGGAACAGCTTGACTGAATGGTATGTAAGGAGTGCCAACAAGCCAATCCAACCTGTGGGAGATGCTTCAGGAAGCACATGGTGAAATCTCGTCAGATTACCTCAGCAAACTGACTGGAACACCCAAGGTCTATATGGCTGCAATTGCTGCAAATGGAGGATTCTTTGATGAAAGGAAAGTTTGAAGAACACAATTATTTTAACTTCAAAAATGATTCCTTCTAACTTTGTCAATGACTATTTCATATGTATTTAGCTATATTTCCTATTCAAACCCAATTCATGCATGTTTTCATGGAAAACAAGGAAACGTCTAACAGACTCAAACTTTTGAACAATATATATATATGCACACACACACACACACACACACACACACACACAGTGTTAAATATGAAGGACCTAGAAAGCCACTGACTTCTGAAAGAACACACCGGGTAGATATAGTACAAGTCATTACACTGAAACCGCTACCAGCCTGGCAAGAGCAGATGGTAATTTTCCAGTACGTGGTACAAGATGCATAAGCAGACGAAAACTGGAGAAAGGCACCATCTCTCCAAGGCAAAGCCAATAATCTATGGATGTTACGGCAGGGCATGGTCCAGGAGGGGAAAAGATGTCGATCCACAGAGCAGCTCTATTAAGGGTTTTATTAGAGAAAAACACAACACAAAGTGACAAACCATGAAATAAATAGACCACGAGGGGTTAAAGACAAAAAAAAAAAAAGAGGAGAAATAAACTAAAAGACACCATAAAGAAACATTAATAGGGGACTAAACAAAAACAGGGAACAAAACTTGAATTACAGCATCATTGTTGACACACCACAGCACACAACAAAAAATGTGTCCTCTGCATTTAATCCATATGTGACATCGTGACATAGCAGGGGGCAGCTAATTCACCATCTACTTGCTCAGGGTACCTCAGTGGTACCTTGAGCAAGTCAGGGATTCAAACCAGCAATCTTTAAATTACAAGCACATTTCCCTAACCATTAGGCCACCACTGCTCAAAATACATGACCACAAAGGGACTCGAACCTGCAAACTTCTGATCCAAAGTAAGACACCTTATCCATTAGGCCATGCAGTCAGCAGACTAGCTGCTAAGATACCACGGTTTCTACACAAAGAAACAAACTATAACGACTGACTGGGGAACTGCACAAAAGCGGGCAGTTAAATATACAGATGAAGAGGCCTAACAAAGGGCAGGTGTGGACCATCATAAAAAAACATCCAGTCGAAAAAGGAGCAGAACAACAAGCCACAGGTGGAATAAATCACAGTTAACAAGAGCAGGAAGTAGGAAACATTAACAAACACAGAAGGCTAACAGCAGCAGGAAAAGACTGTAAAGAAGTACAAGCAGAACATAATCAAACAAGGCACGAACAGGGAAAGACAAAAACAGGAATACAAAGTGAAGACATGGAAGACAATACCAAACAAAAAAGAAAAATAAAACCATTGTAAATTAACCAAAGGATGAGGCTGACCTCTGAATCTCTGCGGGCCAAAAAGGGACAACACGTGTAGGACAGGGACTGACGGCACCGGCCCTGACAATGGAAGCCTGTATCCATGACATAAAACAAGACAAATGTTGCAATACTAACTGATATCAATAACAATGATTTTTAATAATAATGCCGCTGTGTACCCAGAGCTCTCTATATGTCTTGGTGGGCCTGTTGGATGAGCTGGCTCTTGCTGAGGTCATTTCTGCTATGCTTGTGTCAATCCACCCGCTAGGCTGTGATTTAGAGTCTGTCTCCAAGGAGGGACCAAGCGGCCTCAGGGCTTAACCGTCCAACACGGCAGTTTGACTTCCAGTCATGTTTATCCATTTTCTCTTCATCTAGGGTCACAGTCATTTCTGCTCCATACTGTCAATGGTAAATGGCACTTTACTGCAGATGTTCTCCAGAAGCACACGTGCATTTAGAGCGTCGTCATTTGTTTCTGATTGTAGGTTTTGAGCACTTATCCCTGTACTTGTCTGCTGATGACGCTGATCTGCCTGCAGTGTGGTGAGGAAGGTCGCCCAGTACATTGCCTCGGCGGGACAACGTCCAGGAGAACCTGCTTGCCAGAAGAGGTGAGACATCAGCGTGACCATCCACAGAGCGGTAGAGATCCTCAGGCTTCTTGGCTACAAGGGATTGTGTTGGGTTCATGGGTCTGAAATTAGTATTTAAACCAGTGCAAACTTATTTCGCTAACTAGATCAAATATTTTAATCTAATTGATACAGTATATATGTGTTAATTGTTTCACTTTCAGTTTCACGTTGGTGTAACTAGGGACTTTCAGGTAAGGTTAATGAGTGCAGTTTTAATGTGACCTGTCTTCTCATTCCAGCGGATTTGGTAACCTACATATCACAGTTTCAACGGGACATGGTGAAGTATCCCATCAAACAGTCTCAGCAGTCAGAATCTCCAAGGTGAGTCCACAGGGACACGTCCACGATGGTGCAGCCTCTTCTGCCCATAGTTACTAAATTGTGTCATGGTGTCTCGACCTCTGATGGGCTGCCTATTTCATCCTGCGCTGGGCAGCGAGTAACACAGATCGCCACCTACCTTCAGGCCAAGGCATCGCACTACAATAGCCTGAGCTGGAACGTCCAGAAGGTTAAGAGGAAGAACGCATACGTATCGTTAGGTCCAAAGGTATTTTTCCCCGATGCCAATCTTCTTTAAAAAAAAAACACAAAAAGTCAAGCCCAGGTCAGCTTGACTTAGCCCCTGATCTTTTCAATAGCACGCCAGAAATGTGATAACTCAAGTCTCCCAGGAGCACCCTGAATGAAGCATGGTCTTTTGTTCGTCCAGGTTTATGGGACGGGACTTCCAGCATCAGAGAGGAGATAACTGGTTCCCCATGAACGAGAAGGAGTTTGTATGTATGTGGAGATGTGGTTCCATTGCTTAGAAATGTAATAAAAATATCTAAGGAGATGGATTTGTGACCAAGCTCCAGCGAAGCACTTTGATGCACATAGGCCGCCGCCGTCCTGCCTGCGGGTACGGCCTGCCCGTCAGCTTTCAGGCCATGCTGCTTCGGCCCAACAAGAAGCGCGCGAAGAAGCTGCAGACGGTCCGGAATGAGCTGTACAAGCACCTTGACAGCAGTGCTGCCATCACAAATATCAACGCTCTTCTCTGTGCTCTGAGAAGAAAACCTGTTAGCGCTAATGTTCATTTGACTTTCTGTCTTATTTGCCTTATTTGTTTTTTGGGCTCTTATACATATATGATACCATGCAGAGACTGCATGTGGTCAGATAAAAGTTAAACTTCCCTGTGAAATTACCCTGTGTTTAAATAAATGGCGTGTCTTGCTGTCATTGCATAAGCCTGCGCTCCCTGTTTGGTGACGGATTGATATGTGTATTTTGCGGGGCGGGCGTAGCATTCCTCACAATCAGTGTAATAGGAATTTAAATGGCCGAAAAAAACACAAATTGGTGTTAAAACAGAGGCATCGTAATGAGGAGGAACCCCTCACGTCAAGAATCAACTCATGGACAGTAAAAGTCAAATTTAATCATTTCAAATAGCTCGTACTTTCTTTGGACTTCCCACTGAGTCTGGTTTCTTCCTATGAGGGAGTTTTCACTTCGTGAAAATGCGCTATACAAAAATAAATTGAATTGAACTGATTTGAATTAAATTGAGCTGAACTGAATAGTAAATTCCAAAACACGAGCGATATTCCATCTTTCTAATCAAGTTGCGCCATCTGGTGGTAATTATAGATTTTTTAAGGAGCTGTGGGTCTGAAGGCGGATGGCGGTACAAATTCAATAGACAGTGAGGGTAAATGTGAACTGTATGTGTTTTCTGCTCTAGAAGCAAAGCCAATTCGTTTGCTCATTTTCACACAGTAACAGTTTTACAAACATTCATAAAGTGAATATTATTCGTATTGCACGCAACCATTTCCTCCCATCCATTCTACGCACATCTCAACCAATCAAAATGAAACGCAATACAAAATGCTAGGCATTTACAATTTACTAAAGAACTTGAACAGTAAGTAAACAAGTGAATTTAGTATTGTACAGTACTTGTCTTTAAGCAATGCACACGTATGTAAGAGAAATTAAAGCTAAAACAATATGATCATTTCATCACGTCACATGCCATTTCAGGTAAAAATATTTTGCATCCCATCCGCCAAATCATGCGCGTTGGTTGAGGAAACATATTCACGATGTTCAAAATCACCCAGCATTTTCACAATACTTTGCGTAAAGGTTTACTATAATTATGGTTTATGCTTAATATTGTTTGCCTATACATTTTTACCAGCGAACGAGGGGTAAACACGTGAACGATGCAATCGATCATATCTGGTGGTGAGCTGACGATCCGTCTTCTTCCAGCACAAACCTGGCCGGCTTTTAGACCTGAGCAAGGAAGCCGTCATATGACCAGGGCTCATAAGAGGCGGCGACCAGTTGTCGGGACTGTTTGAATGAAGCTGCCCCGCAATGGATCTGTTCAGCGGATGAGCCTCCCGTCCCGATAGTGGACATATAATAATAATTATTATGATAATGACAACATGGCCAAGCAGCTGAGAAGCGTCTCTGCAGACCGGGGTGAAGCGGGTCCCGGGGACATGAGCGCGGACGGCGAGGATGCGGCGGACGAGCTGTCCCTGGAGGACATCCTGATGCTCTATGGACAACCGATCAACGAGGAGCAGGCGTGGGCAGTGTGCTACCAGGGATGCAGGGCAGCTTCGCCGCTCTATCCTACTGGACGGGTGGAGGGTCCCGGAGATGTCCGCATACAGAAAGACGGAACCGTCAGTTTGAGATACCAAGGCGCTGAAGGTGCGTCAGTATTGAGCAGATCTCTTCCATGCACCAACTCCTCCATGCATCTATACACGCATGAAAGGCTCGGTGGACCGCGGCCAGGCACTAGAGCTGCATAGGCAGAAATGTTGCGGTCTCTTTATATAAGGATCGTACAATATAAAATGCGCAAAATCGGTGTAAGGAACGGAACGTTCCCGTGCTCAGCTGAGACTTGACAAATAAACACAGGTCACACAGCGTGTATAGGGAACAAGTTAGGTTTAGAAAAGACTGCGATGGGTTCTAAGCACAATTCAGTGTGTGAAAAGGTTTGTTTTGCTAATAACGCCTTACAGACAAGGTGGATAACGGAGGCTTTATTGCGCATGATGCAGATTGTGATTTCTTTAGAAAGCAGGAATGAACATTGTGCATGAGGTAAAAGTCATGCCACTGGGTTGCCAACGAGGCCTTAGCAGAATTTTGACGCTCAGTCTCCTGCTAGAATCCAAAATGATGTCTAACAACACTTGTTTAAACAAGACCCGCTTCATGATGAATTTACATACAATTCAAGTTCAACATTGGTTGTTCAAAGGCATAATTTAAAAAAAAAACCAATGAACACAACAAGATGATGAAATGACTCTGACTGATGCGGTTGGGATTTTAAATTCTACAGCTTACACCTTGCTGAACTTCTAGGCAGTAGTTGAGTTAAGCCGCAGCAGGCGTGGTCCAGGGTGGAGCGGTGGCAAATACTACATGTGCAGTTCTGTTCCCTCCCTTTGCAGAACAAGGTGGCTGTAAATCTCCTACATCCTGCTCTGATGTGGTAGGGTTGTGCTCTTGTCTTACCTGTTACTGCTTATCGCCAAGCTGTCATCCTCCATGATCAGCGGTGTTGTGTGAATCAGTCTGGTCTCAGTACACAGCGACTACAGCTCTAGACTTCATCCGGTTTCACAGTTCATGTCTGACAGCCGGCGTTTGATACTTGCCTGCTTTCGCCGTTTTCAGGCGTGACACTGGATGCAGATTGCAGAACCTGCTGGCTCATTGTACATTTTCTGTCGGCCTGTGCACTGATCTTACATTCTGCCTCCTGGAAGCATGATGGTAACAGGTTAACTTGGTTTAATGATAACGAGTGTCTCCTCTGTTTCGCTGGCACCTTGAGAATACTGCTTGGTGTGGCTGAAATCTATCGCTATGTATGCAGTCGCTAATTTCATGTCTATATGTTGAAGTGATTCACACACTTTGCATCCTTGAAATGAGGTGTCATTGTGGATACATGTAGTTACATGGCATATCACATGTAAAAAAAGGATTTACTGCATATCCAGCTAATATTTGTCAAAAATGTGTATTAGAGAAGTGCATTTACACAATTATACTATATAACAATATACCCACCTACCAAGTCATTGTTATACCACTTCTTCAATTGAATATGAATATTCTGTTCAGAGCAATGGATCATTATTCCATTTATGCAAATGCTTTGAGTTTAGCAGTCATTAAAATGTGGTTAACAGGGCTTTATGAATACAAATGTACAAATAAAACGTCCATGCTGATTGATTAAAACAGACATTTCCCCTGTTTTTTCTCTGTCCCCCAGAGTAATTGCCATTTGTTTTTCATTGGGATTTTTTGTTTATTTTATCTCTAGGGCCATTTTTTTTTTTGTCACACTGTCTGCTTGAGTATTTTTTGTTATCGGAATGCGTTTTCATTTCAGAAATTGTTTGCCGGCGAGTCACTAAACCGTTAGCGTTAATCATGCATCGTCACTTCTGGGAGAATGATCAACCGGCCAATCACAGCAGAACGTAAAAACCACCAGGGCCTGGTGGTATCTAAACTTGACCTTTACTCTCCTCCTACCGTGATGCCAGCTGGTGGGGGGTTTCCATAGTAACCAGTGGTGGCTCACACAGGGAATTCTGGGAACTCTCCAAAAGGGATGTAACATGAGTCACTGAGTGCCTCCATTGTGAGGCTGCTGCTTATCTGAACGTCTTTATCAGTTTCTTCAGCTTTTAACGGTCACAGTGTCCCGACCTCTCGTGACAGTGGACCTTTGACCGTGAGGCAGGTTTTTAGTGCCGAGGGGTCATCAGCCGTCACCCTCTGGCTGCAGCAGGTCCGATTTTATATATATATATAAATGGAGAGATTTTGACACTGGAATACAGCTGCGTTTAGGCATGATGTAGGAGTATGTTGGCAATAAGGGTGGAGGTGAACCAAAATTTGAACAGTGTTTAGTTTGTGAATGTATGTGTAATCAGAGGTGGAGAGTTCAGGTCCAGAGCGTACAAATCCAGACCAAGATTTTGTTTCAACCAAGCAGTTGCGTATAAAGAGTCACTATCACAGAGTACTCAACTGGTAGGTTGAAACAAAATCTCGGTCTGGATTTGTACTCTCTGGACCCGAATCTCCACCTCTGATTAGAGGTGCCTTTTTTTAATAATTATAATGGTAACGACAACTCCTGACTCTCACTCCTGTGACCTCTGTGTGTTTGTGTCTTCGCAGATGAATACGGGAAGCCTTGCTCGCCAGCTCAGGTAAGCGATGATCCAATGCATTTCTCAAGGGTCTGAGTTTGGGTCATGGAGCGTCAGTGGAGAAGCAGCTCTGCTTTCAGAGAAACAGATTCTTCCGCATTGTTCCCAGTACATCCATGCACGTTGTGTGCATTTAACCTCACTGGTGTCCTGTAGACTTGGCTTCAGTAGCGTCTCACAGATGAATCCCTGAAAAGTGGCTTTGTATCTGGTCTCTAAAGTCCTGACAGAGAAATCCTGGGAAGTGGGTCAAGGTTCCTGATGGCTCAGTCGCTCCAAGAGCTGAGCATCTGGGTGGGACAGACTGATGCCAGCCTGGAGTGTTTGAGGCTCAGCATGTTCTCTGCTCCTGGACGTTGCCCTTCTGTTGTCCTTGTGGCCGTTCTGCTGAATCGCTGTGCTGTGTGTTTTAACTGCCTGGCACTGCCCTGTTGGTGTTGTTTTGAGTTTCCCGATTCATTGTGTATTATAGTCCAGACAAAAATACTTTGAGTGGTGGCGTTTTTAGATATTCTTTGTGCCACTGTGAGGCTCTCTTCTGAGATTCCTTGAAGTGATCCACAAATCCAAACCAAGATTTTGTTTCAACCAAGCAGTCGCGTATTCTGTGACTGACTCTTTATGCTTAACTGGTTGGCTGAAACAAAATCTTGGTCTGGATTTTTACTTTCTGGACCTGACCCCCCACCATCCACCTCTGAGTGCTCATCTTCTCCATGGGTGTCATTTTTCTGTCCCAAGCATGAGCCTCTGGACTGTCCCAATGGTCTTTCAAAAGGTCCAGTTGTGGCTTTTGCTTGTTTGTTGCCCTGATTGAGGTATATGTAGCCAGTGGGTCAGTCAGTTGTAAGACAGGTTGTTGAAATGACGTCTCTTCTGTTTTTCTAAAGGAGTCATTAAAATGCTACTGTTGAAGAAAATGTTGATGCTTGAGGTGTTGGATGTTAAGCTCAATGATACAGGCGGGTTCCCGGCAGTGAGTCTAGCTGGCTGACAGCTAGCAGTGCTCTTGTGTAGTTCTGCTCACTGGATTAAAACAGTAGGTGTGTTGTGTTCCTCCCCACCCTCCTCTGACGCCCCTCCCGGACAGAGTTTCTTGTGACGACCAGTCAGCCTGAGGGCCAGTTGCTTGTTGAGTTTCTCATACCACATGTCCTCTGACTCTGTAAAGAGGGGGTGTGAGTCACCTTTGCACTGCACAGTGTGAATCCAGTGTGAATGAGACCACTCTGTGAAAAGCAGCTGGGAAACAAATGTTTTTGTGGTTTTTCAGCTTAAAAGCAATGTTGAGGAATCTGTTTCTCTGGAATGCAGAGGGTTCCTCCTTTTAGTTCCCTTCTACAAACATCATTTTTCTGACTCTTAAACTGAAGTTTTTAATAAAGTCAAGATTTTTTAGATTTTTTTTTAGTTGAAAACTGTTCTTAGCTTATTTATATTGTTTTGTCTAACAATTTCTGATTTTGTGAAGTTTTGACCTTTG
>JAABNX020000053.1:4733273-4755010 GCA_015163995.2 Mormyrus lacerda | reverse complement strand
TTCTTATGTTCTTATGTTCAAATGTGTTTGCTTCTTTGCAGTCTTCAAGCCCCCGTTTTTTGTAAATCCACTGCCATAACTTGTTTTTAGTTTCATTCACCATGTGTCAAGTCAGTGTTGTACGCATCACGTTTCAGGACATAGTGATGTTAGTTATCACATTGTCATTAAGGGTCTTTCTGTGCCTGTGGGATTTCAGCAAGTCAATTACAGGGAATCAGAAGGTTGCAGGAATGACCACTGAGATATCTGGAGAGGTTGCCCTATTTGGAGATAAACTTACTCTCTTCAGGACTTACTTTCCCAGTGGATCCATTTATATTTATGTAGTCCAATCCCTGTTACTATGGAATCTCTGCCCTCCCCTCACATGTTCTGTGACCACATGTTGCTGGATGATTGCACGTCAGGCACTGGGGGGTAGAGGGCTGAGGCTGTCACTGTTGTTGATCATCTTTAAAGGAGGTGGTGGTGTTTTTCAGGTTCTGGGAAAAGCATCAGCACTCCTCACGTTCAGCTCTGCGGCCCAGGTAAACATGCCGCCTTCTGCTCAGCTAGGCACCCTGCGCCCATCTGTCTCTGTCGGGGTCTGTCTCACTGTGAACCCCCAAGTACTGAATTTGCAGATGGCTTGTGGTTGCTGTAGTCCCACCCTCCCTCCCCCTTGTGGTGCTTTCGGCCTCCTGCGCTTATAAATCAGTATGTGTCACATGCTTCTGCCTCCTAACAGTCATGCCCTGGATTGTCTACTAGGCTGTTTCCAGCTGCCTGTGTGAATGAACAGACCCTGTTTTGGCAAACCCAACAGAAAGAACGCTTCTGTGTGTCTAATGCTGTTCCAAGCCACTGTTATTCAAGCAAGGATGTGCACACACACGCACACACACACAAACACACACACACACATATAGGTTTGTAATTATATCTTTGTGGACTCTCCACTCATTTCTATGGCGAAACCTTTATTTCCAACATGACGACCTTTAACCTCAACCCAGCCCTAACTTTAACTGTAAGTAAGTAACCAAACAAAATACAAGACTTTTGGCATTTTTAGTGTTTTGATTCCATTCACTGATCTTTGCGGGAACCTGAAAAATGGTCCCCACAACATCAAAATAACAGGTCCCCCACAATGTAATATAAACCTAATCCCCAAACACACACAGACACATGCAGGGCTTTCAGGGAAGAAAATAAATAAATAAATATGTGTGTAAATATATATAATAAAAGTAAAACATATATAATATGTGGTTAAGGAGAATTCTGTAAAATCTGAATTTGAGACATTTTAATTTCAATGAACTTTTACAAAGCCTGCAGCTGCAAAAGGCTTGGGGCATTTTGGAGCTGTCTGGTATCCTCATCATGTTCTGCAGTACCTGAAGCCCAGGTGTGCTGTGATGCCTTTGGTCACAGATACATACACCCCCGAGGCCCCCAGGAGGACGGCCATCAGTACCCTGGCTCTGACCAACGGGACCCTGCAAGTCCAGAGTGAGGAGAGGGGGCTGACGAGGGCTCAGGCTCTGTCCCAGAGGAAGAAGCTACTGAAAGCTCCCACACTGGCTGAACTTGACAGCTCCGACTCAGAGGTGTGTGTGAAACCCGCCTACAGTCTACAGTCACACGGTGTTGATAAAAATAAATAAAAAACACCTCTTTATAAAGTGTGGTGAGGTGGGCATGTAGACTGACTATATAGTCACTGTGTGTGGGGTTATTTAGCACTGGATTCTCCTCATTCTTCAGGAGGATTTTACAGGACGCAAGTCAGCCAGCAGCTCAAGTGCATCCACATCCTTAATGGATGAAACCTCTCCTGAATCCAAGGGCAGAAAGAGTAAGTCTGGGTCCCTCCGTCCCCCGAAACAGAGACGCCGACCTGAACTATGGCCCAGTTCCTGTTTGCATCATAACTCGTGTATCGTTCTCTCCTGCGCCTCCAAGCTCCGCCCATGTTCCTGCCTATTTCGTCAACCCCCCAACCAGAGCGACGCCCCAAGCAGCAGAGAAGACACTCCATTGAGAAGGAGACCCCCACCAGTGTTCGCCAATTCGTGCCACCAACACGGCAGAGCTCAAAGTCGCTGGTATGTAGCTCTGACAAACGGAACTACCGGAAATGCACTATAATGTGGGAATCCTGCTGAACGGACTCTGAAAGTGAGTATGTGAGAGCATCCTTAGCAGAAAGGCAGGTCAACACTGAGTTTGGTGCTTGCAGATGGGCAGAAGTGTAGCCTAAAGGTACACGGTTCTCACCTTCAATTATCGCATCTGTGCCATAGTCTACTGTCAACTGCAAGAACACAAGCTTAGCTGTAGGCCACCCCGCTGATAGATCTAACACAAGGAACATCTTGGAATTTGTGAAGCCTTCTCATCCAACAATCATGCTTCATTCTGCAAGGGCTGAAGTTGCCTGCAAAAGTCAGAAAACATCTTCCCTTCTCTGCTTGAGCCTTGATTTTTTTTTTTAGCGAATTTAGTGATTAATTGTCGACACCACGGCACACAATAACAAAATGTGTTCTCTGCATTTAACCCATATGTGCCAATGTGACATAGCAGGGGGCAGCTAATTCAGTGCCTGGGGAGCAGTGCTCGGGGGATTCGAACCTGCAATCTTTCAAATACGAATGCGCTTCCCTAACCATTAAGCCACCACTGCCCACAGTGTTGCCCAATCCCCCTTTTGCTCAATATATTGCCTCCAGCGTACGAGTGTGTATGCTGCCCTCAAGTATGTCTTTGTGCTTTGGCCCTCGTCTCTGTCTGCCCCTGAAATCTATCCGAACCTTTGCCTGCCAAAGTTCTTGTCTGGCTAGAGGGGTAGCCATGGTTATATGTTGTTGTAGGAGGAGTTCTGCTTCCCAGTGGAATGCCTGTCCCTCACAGTGGAGGAGGTGATGCACATCCGGCAGGTACTGGTTAAGGCTGAGTTGGAGAAATTCCAGCAGTACAGGGACGTGTATAATGCCCTCAAGAAAGGGAAGGTCAGTGTCATCTGTCTGCCGTTACAGTTCTCTTAGAAACACTCTAATGTTCTACCAAAAACACAAGGTGATAATCACCGGTGTGGATGCTGTGAAGGCGGCTCAGGTGCCTTATGAACACACTTCCTTACCTCCCACAGCTCTGCTTCTCCTGCCGAACCAAGAGGTTCTCCTTCTTCACTTGGTCCTACACATGTCAGTTTTGCAAAAGGTAATGAATGCCCTCCCTCTGGACTTCAACAACCCAGAGTACGTTTAACTGCAATCCAGTAATACTTTAATCCAGAAGATCCCAAAAACTTTGGAAAAAACAGAACACACAATAACAAAGGTCAGATACATCATTCCAAAGTCATTGGTTCTAGAAAACAATTTTGTATTTATGTCAAGGATGCATACCGGGCAGTTCTCACAGTTCTTAGCAGTAGGATAATTTGGTAATATCCACTTCCTGTTTCCTATCCTTCAGGCCTGTTTGCTCTCAGTGCTGTAAAAAGGTAGGTTTTCCCACCTTTGTCGCTATTCACCTTCAGATTGACATGTGATGCTCTGCCAACAATGCCAACATTGTCCCCTAGATGCGCCTTCCTTCCAAGTCCTATGCCAGTCTGCCCATCTATTCCTTGGGGCCCAGCACCCTGGCCAAAGGCCAAGCTCCCCCAAAACCTGAGAAGGCCCATAGCAGTCGGCACAGCTTTCACCGCACAGTGTCCAGGTACTGTGGAGCTGTTGGGACACAGTGCCCCCCCCTGGTGAGGAATGCCATCCAAATGATCTTGTATATCATGTCTGCTGACACTGTGCTGTGTCCACTTCTGCAAGGTTGTCCAGGCATGGCTCAAAGGCATCCCATGACGACCTGGAGCTTCCCAAGGAACTGACAGAGGATTGGAGTGTCATGGAGGTTTGCGTAGACTGCAAGAAGTTCATCTCAGAGATCATCTCATCGAGCAAGCGCAGCCTGTCGCTGGCTACCAAACGTACACGGCTGAATCGAAAGACACACTCGCTCTATGCGTCGCCGGCCGACTCTCCCGTGTTCTGCCCATCTGAGAGAACGATCAGTGAGGTGTAGATGCTGGATGTCGTCTCTCAGGAGACTAGATTTGGACGGGGGGGGGGCTCCATCAGTGAAGTCACAGGACACTGGCCCTCAGGCTGAGGATTGAATCAATGCAGCACAGTGACAGGGATTTCTATGCTATGGGTGTTATTGTAGTTGCATGCTCATTTTTCACCTGGCAGAATAACGTAGCTCTGTGTTCTTTACCAGTGTGTAATACATTTGTCCCACTAGGGGGCAGAGGTACATGAGTGATGTGGGGGAGGACCCTGCCCTGCCTTGTGGGGACCCCATCTCAGGAAAAGTGGGCTGTTCCACTCAGTAGGGGGCTGATTATACACATCCCAGCAGCCTAGAGCTCCAGTCAAAGCTCTACTTTTTATTATTTCTAAGTGGTTAAATCTGAGGAGAGAAGAACGAGGCATTTTTGGGTATTGAAAATCTGTCACAATATTTTTATCATTATTATTGAATTTTAATTTTTACTTTTGCGGACCCTTGTGTGTACGATTTGGAAATTTATGTCTGAAATTTAAATGCAGCACTCTTCTTTTCCTGATGGGTTAGCCAAAGCTAGTCTTGTTTCAGCATTCTGTCCTGCTTCTTCAAGGTCAGGATGGGTACCCACAATGCACCACCGTCTTTAACAACCATGGCCACACTGTGTTATCAGAGGTGGCGATTTCAGGTCCAGAGAGTACAAATCCAGACCAGGATTTTGTTTCAACCAGCCAGTTGAAGAATCACAGTCACAGAGAACTCAATTGGTTGGTTGAAACAAAATCCTGGTCTGGATTTGTACTCTCTGGACCTGAAATCTCCACCTCTGGTTATTATATACAGTAGTGTGTGAAAGAGAATGGAGTGGGTGGTTGCTTTTTTCCCTCTCTTCCTTAATGGTTTGGTCAGTGCCAAAAGATGTTCTCTAAATGGTGTTTTGACCTGGTGTCAGTCTATCAACTACATTCAGTAGGGTCTCTATGTGTCTTGAACTTCTCGAGACGCCAGCGGGAGCAGACATGAATGTTAGTCTCTACTGGATGTTTATACAGTGTTTCTTTGAACTAAAATTTTGAGTATATTTTTATTAATAATGATTATAATATTAATGTTGCACTTTCTCAGTGGTGTGATCTTGGTTCTTGGCAGAACACTTTTTTGTTTTTAAATTAGATCCTGTTGTTTCTGTTAATATCTTGGATGAATTGGACCAGTGGTGGAGAGCAGTCTGTATGTGCATGTTTGTGTTTGCGCAACCCACATTGACTTCAATTAGCTACTCATGTTGGGTTACTGGTCTGTGACCAGTTCATCTTCTTCCTATGGCTTTTTAGGATCCTTTTATGGCAATAAACACAGCTGCATTGAGTGAGGCAGAGCTGATGGTTGCTGAAGATTTGGCTCCTAGAAGGGGTTGAAGTTCAGCTCCCTTGAGTCCATAGCAAACCTGCTTTGACAGTTTGC
Source organism: Mormyrus lacerda (assembly GCA_015163995.2). Lineage (NCBI taxonomy): Eukaryota > Metazoa > Chordata > Actinopteri > Osteoglossiformes > Mormyridae > Mormyrus > Mormyrus lacerda. The sequence goes on along the minus strand of JAABNX020000053.1, from coordinate 4,749,481 downwards.
CTGGAGCACAAATGCAGTAAAAGCTCTGTGTGGACCAAAATCTGTTTCCAACCCTAGCATGTGAACGCTTTTTTGGATTCATGGGGGCTTCATGTCTTTCCAGTTCATGTTTTTTTTTTTCTTTCTTTCATTTGATACCGCATACATTTTAAGTTTAATCTCTGTTAGACTGGTTCACATTCAGACACTTTGAATTCAATTATTTTAGCACATATGAAAGTGTCTCTTATTCAAATGTAAATGTTCCCACATTGGGAGTGAAGTACAGATATAGATTATACTTTTTATTTAAATTGCTATTTACTTCTGAGAGTTTGTAATCTTTGTATTTTCATTTATCAACCTGCTTTTTCATTTGACTTTTTAAAACAGTATGATAACTCATTTATCTTCCATGGCACTTGTACCTGAAGCTCAGACTTCCTGAAAGAAATGGGTCTGGTCCTAATGCTTTTACCCCTCATGCACTGTTTGACACATCAACTGCAACGAATGAATGAATGTGTAGGACGCAGAACCTCGTGGGTGAATAAAGAACCATCCGAAGTGAGTCATCACTGCTGGATCCTTTTCTCGAGTATCTTCTGCCTCTTCTCGTTTAACATTAAGCCTCGACTTTCCCTCCTCGATCTTGCATTTGTGTCAGAGCAGCACTTAACATTAGCCATGATGGTTAGCTGTGGAGTGTGGGGCAGCAGTACATTCCTGGCCCAAATGGTGGGATTAGCTCCAGCAATCTCTCACCGCGTGGATCTGTCCCGTTTCACAGGTATGATTATATAAGTGTAACAGCTCTCCTGCCAACATTCGACTATATCTTTGATCTTTTGTTGCACAGTAAAGTCTCAATGCAGTAGGTTTACGACAGACTTCATGTCTGATCATTGGTACCTTTTATCTTCTGCCTTGGAATGAGTGACTCTGAAATTAAACCAACAACTGAACCAAATAGAGCATTCTGCTAACAACACAAAGGTTGTGGGTTCAAATCCCAGAGAGCACAAAAAATTGCAATGCTTCCCTATACTGTAAGTCGCTCTGGATAAAGGCATCAGATAAACTAATAACGTGAAAGAAATGCTCTACAAACTATATAAAATGTCAACCTTTCAAGAATTTGACATTCAAAACACATTTAAAAATCCCTGTTCAATTTTTTTGTTACTGGCACCTACCAGGGTGTCCCCTGCCTCGTACCCCATCCTTTACCCGGCACTGTACAGAAGATGCAGCTATGGAAGATGGATGGATGATGCTTTTCCATTGAGCTGTTATAACAGCTCATTTTCTTTAAAAGGCTGAGTTGAGCCAAAAACATCCAGTGTTTTTAAAGGCCACATTTCCACACCCACCACAGGGATGAGAACACAACTGCAGCTAGTGATGCCTCAGCACGCCACCAGTTCAAATGGAATAACGTGAAGTTTTTCTCAATCCTGCCACCAACACCCAGGTTTTTCCTGAAAGATGGTGGACCTGGTTCCAGGGCCAGATGTAGGTTAACATCATACCCAAAACAAACTGATTGCAAGTTAAGGGCCCCATTGAGTATAACTACTCCTGCAATTTGCAGGATTCAAACCAGTACCCTTCAGACTGCCACCACAAATCCCTAGCCTCAGAGCCACCACTCCACACATTTGACCGAGTTAAATATAGCTTGTATATGATGCTGTGTGACTCCCGGAGCCATGACCACAGCCAGTTTCTTTGACCTTTTAAAAAGAACAAACACCTTACAAACATGTCTGAATGTGAATTTTGAGTTGGTACTACACAAGTTCTACACCAGTGGATGTCAAATGAGAAAATGGTTGATTTTGTTTCAGGACCTTTACCCACTGACTTTTCAGCCTGGTAGGCAAACTGTAAAACCCCCTATTCAAATCTGGCCCTCGATTCCAAACCCAGGTCTTATTTTCAAGTGGCCCAGGTAGTTAGCTTAATAATTTCTGGTTCTAATTGGCCAGAGGCTTCACAACTGGCTATCGGGTAAAGGAAAGCTGAAAAAATAGCAGTGCTCGGCCCTTGATTAGAATAGCCAAGGGGTCTCTCTCTGGAAGACATAATAATTTATTTACACTTATTTATTTACCTGAATCTATGATGTCCCATTATGGCAGATGAAGCATTACCCCCTTCATATTTAATTTGTTTGGCTTCTATCTGTGGTGTCTCAGTGGACACCAAGGGATAACAAGCAAACAAATGCAGCAAAATCATTTTACATTGTTTGTATTTCAAATAATTGACAGTTGATCCATTTATAGGGGATGTTATTACCTAGAATTAAGCAATATGTGAAAAAGAAGACACCACTGATCGATTGTTTTTTTTTAAGACAAGTCGAAAAGTAAATTACAAAAAGTACTCCTCTGTTTTTTTGGAGAGATTCTATTCTCTCTTTACAATTACAGTTTTCAGAAGACACACCTTTTTATCCTTAGAAAACTCTGAGTATATGTACATTCTTATATTATCTTTCAGCCGCTTTTCCCAGTCTCGCTCAGGCTCCTGGCGCAGTTTATAAGACCATCCTACCGCCGCTCCCGCGCCAGCCGCCCCGAGGCGCGTGACGTCAAAGCCACAGCTGCGGCGGCGGAAGTGACGTCGACGCGGTTCGCTGAGTATCTCCAAAATACAATAAGGAAGTAGGGAAGCCGACATTTCGCTGCACAGTACGAAAAAATTACATTTTGACACAGGACTAACTGGGAGCGTAGGCTGCGTCGGGGCGCAAGGTGGCCTCAGTCTTGCCCGGAGCCCGGTTAGTTGCCGTAGCTTTCAGCGGTTCGACGGAAGGTCGCTATGAACACGGACGTAGAGTTTCACATCAGGCAGAATTACCCCTGGAGCAAGCTGCCGGCCAACGTCCGCCAGGTATCGGGTCCTGTCCGTCTACTAAAGCGTGTCTTTTTAATAAGCACGGCTCTCTTGTGAATGTCTGACAGATGCAGTGTCACCTTTTAAAGTCTGCCGCCTTTTTCTTCGGTACTGCGCGTTACCATGTAGAGCATTACCTTGATCCGAGCATCACAGCAGTGTTTACTAGTGTGTCACCTTAGTGTGCCAACATTACCAATGCGTCCCAGTGAGTCACCTTTATCGGTGTGCCAACACTGCCAGTGTGTTAGCTTTTACCATTGCCTTTCCCAGTGTGTCACCTTTACTGGTGTGTCACACTTTCCAGTGTATCACCTTTACTGGTGAATGAACATTACTATTACCTGGGTGTTACTTTTTACAGCATTACCTTTACCAGTGTGTCACATCTACTAGTATGCCACATTTTCCAGTGTGTTTTACTTTCCAGTGTGTCACCTTTTACACCCTTTACCAAGGTATCATGTTTGACTTTTTCAGTGTTGCTGTTACTGGTGCCTAATTATCCAAAGCAACATACATTTGAGAAAGCAGGATCAGCCAATCTCTAGAGCAATTGTGGGTTAAATGCCCATTAGCTCATTACCTTTAAGCTATCTGCTTTTTGAGCGTCATCTTTTTACTGAAATGATCTGTTGTCCCATCATTTAGCTGATGTGTTTGATCAGGTGACAGGCCCACTTCTAGGTTCCTGCCACACTGGAAAGTCATTAATGCCTCCCCACCGAACCACTTGACAGACTTACACAATCAGTGAACTTAAGGCCACTAAATTATTTTGATATATGACAAGCTAACTAGTCAGTGGTGATTAGCGAAATGTGTAGCATGCTAGTGTTTGCAGCTGTTCTTAAAGCAGATTGGCTGCATTTAAACATACTTTTGTGTCCCCATTTATGGTCAGCTGTGTGACTAACACGTCAATTCTTCCTTTGTGATGTTGGTCAGAGTTTGGGAAACTCGCAGCGTGAATATGAGAAGCATGTCCTGCTGTACAGTATTCGAAACCAGCTGCGCTTTCGCAATAACCTGGGTGAGTCCACTGTGCCCGATGTCTCTGTCTTTTAGAAAGTGTTCATCTGTCATCCGAGGATCTAGCTTTGAACTGTCGGTACTTGTCTGCGACCTTTATGGAAAAGAGTTCTGTTAATGTGGCTAGGAAGAACAGTCAGAGCAGTGACTTGTGACCGCAAGAATGAAAGTCTTTAATGGCAATTTCAATAAAAGCTTCCCATAAAAATGTCCAGTACTAACTGGAAGCTTTGTAAACGGCTTTTCATTTATTAAATTTGGTAGACTGCCATACAGTTTGGAGAAGTTACTGCGAGGGCTTTAGGATGTTAAATAATCTATAGTGATTTTTTTTTTGTTTTTTTTTTTTTTACGACATATCTGTAGCTTTTGAATTGTTGCACCCGCCATAGATTCCTGTTGAGTTTGCTCTGCACTGTGGTGATGGTACAGTTTGTTTTTCAGCCAGACGTTCAGCTGGTGTGCTGGATATGTAGTTTAGTTTCAGGCTTGAGTCCCAGGAGGTGCTGGCTGAATTACTCCAGAAAAAGACCAAGCTGTGCTAACAGGTTAATGATTTAAGCTAAAGGTTTTTCTAAAACTATTTTTTTTTTATCCCACTGCTTCACCTAGGTATTTTAGATTATGATACTTATAATGGATGGCATAGTGGCTCAGCGGGGAGCTCTGTTGCTACACACCTCCTCTCTGTGTTACTGTGGTTTGTATGCACTGGTTTCCTTCCTCCATCCAAAGGTTTAGGCTAATTGGACCTAGTCTGTCCAGCGTTTGCCCTATGCTGTCAGGACAGGGTTAGGATAAGCGGTAGAAAGACGGACGGATTGTTCTGTGGTCGTAGTAATTTGGAAGGAGCCTTTTCAACTTTTAAACAAATGTTGAAAGTCTGAAACTGGTAATTTGTGCAGATGAGTGAGACTGTCCCCCTGAAGGTCACAGTCTTTTTTTTTTTTCCTGTCCAGTGAGGCATGTGAAGAAAGATGAGAGAAAGTATTATGAGGAGCTCCTGAAGTACAGCCGTGAGCACCTCATGCTGTATCCATACCACCTGTCGGACATCATGGTTAAGGGCCTCAGGGTCACCCCTTTCTCCTACTACATTGGAATCATGGAGGTAGGTTCCTGGGGCCTGGAGTATGTGGGCTGGGTGGAGAATCCTGCTGTACGGTGGGGGGATCTTCAGCGATGTTCTCTCCTTTCCTTCTTCAGGACATCATGAACAGCGAGAAGAGCTATGACTCGCTTCCCAACTTCACTGCTGCTGACTGTAAGTATTCCTGGGAAGATGACTGTGGCTGAGATGTGCCCCGTTCTCTGTCCTGTGGTCCTTTACTCTCTTGTGTACTATGAGCTTTGAACTATATACCCATACTGTACTGTGTATGGATGCACTGTACTCCTGCAGGTATTGTGTAATCTGTACCTTCCTCTGTACTGTGTACCCAGAGTGCATAGTAAGGGCATTGGCCGACCATGTGCCAGTCCACCGCTTGAACCCGAGGCCCTGCCCACTTTCCCTTATGCCAGCCATCGTCCCATTATGCTGTGGAATTCCTGGAGTGATGATCATGTCAAACCAGACGTGTCACCACGGAACACGCCTTTGCATTCTTCCTTGCTCATGAACTGTCCTGCGATCCGCTTTCAGGTCTCAGGCTTCTGGGAATTGGCAGGAACCAGTACATCGACCTGATGAACCAGTGCAGGTCTTCCAAAGTAAGAATCTCCCAGTGGTGCTGCCCACACCTCACTGACGTCTGACGTCATTACTGTGTGCTCTTTCTAGGCACTACAGTATGACTAGTGCAGCTGAAAAGAGATTGAAGTTATCGTGAATTTCTTTTTGTGCTGTAACAGAGTGAGCTTGTGTGTGTGTGTGTGTGTGTGTGTGTGTGTGTGCGCGCGCGTGTGCGTGTTTTTTTTTTTATTTTTAAAGATGGAGCTTTAATTTTACAGGGAAACGAATCCAGGATCTGCCTATGAGGCCTGAAGGTTGTGTCTGGGTCGTAGTTCATAAGTCGTAGGTCAATAGTCATTGGTCTCGGCTCACCAACACCTCCTGCCCCCCCCCCCAGAAATTTTTCCGCAGGAAATCCGCACGGGACCTGCTGCCCTCAAAACCTGTGGAGATAGCAGTGGAGCCATGGTGGGTGGTGCAGACGGGCTACATCACGGAGGATGATATCAGGGTGAGACGCATCTCTCCTGGATCATGTGGCTCCCACTTAGTCAGTGGTCTTTAGGTGTTCAGTGTGTGCTCACCCTGAATAGTCATTACTGAACGGGTCAACCACATCTGCAGCCAGGCTTTGTCTGTCATGAAGGTGAAACACGACCTGGATACGTCGCTCATGTCCTGTCTCAGCTTTTGGAACCTTTTCGCAGCACTTTTAAACTCGCTCTTCTTGCTGCTGATATATGTGTCAACCCCCCCTCCCCCCAGATCTGCTCCCCGGCAGAGAAGAAGGCCATCGACAAGATGATCGACGCCGGTCCGCAGCTAGCCGGCTCCATGGAGTTCAACGTGGTGCTGAGTGAGTCCGTGGGCGTGGCGTCAGTCTGGCTGACTGTTCCTGCATAGTCCTGGTGTCAGGTGACCGGCCGGTGTGCCCATTCCCAGGCCACTGAGTTCCGCGTGGCCGACCGCACTGCCCGTCTCCATTTTCGGCTTTGAAAATAACAAAATAACCTGAGCAGCGACGCGAGTCACGCGGGCGAGGCTTCTCTTCCGGCCTCCTCCATCTGACGCCAGCGAGTCTCCCTAGAACCTCCTTCATGTACCTGTCGGAGATGCTATCAGGGAGCACCTGGCCGTCCCACTCCTCTGTCCAGGGGAGGCTGTCACACACGCTGTCGCCTGCTTTTGACCACATGAGTCAGCGGCTTGAATGGGTTCCGGCTACAGATAGGTAGTGGAGTTTGTTCCGCTGACGGCCCCCCCATGCAGCGCGCCCAGCTTTCTGCCCGCCGCTCCCCTCATACTTTCCGTTTGTGTTTTTCTTTACTCCCTGCACCCAGAATCCTGCTTTCTCTATTCAGGATATGGGTGGGAGTGGTTGGATGTGTGTAAGTGCTTCATTTAAGAAGTCTGTACCCTAAGTAAATGACATTGACACGTTATATAAATGTTGAGAACTCGCATGTCTGGCTGAAATTCATGATTCAGACAGCCTGCTTTTTCTTTCTTAAAAGGTTTGTACAACCGAGGTTACATATACCTGGATGTTCCCATATCGGATGACAGCTGCATTTCAGGTGAGATTTTTTTTTTTTGTGCATATTTAGCATACACATTTGTTTTAGAATTTAAAGGGTTACTGTAACTGAGTGTTGCAGAAATCTGTGGGTAAAAGGTGTGTAAAATGCTTTGCTTATTGTTCATATTAAATGTGTGCTTTCCCTTCTGTTTGACTTGTGCCTTAATGTTTGGTGTCCAAAAGCCGGAGTCTCACTGAACTTACACGTATTGTTGTGCTCATCCAGTGACTATGACCAAGTCTTATCACTGCTGCTTCACTGCACATGTCCGGCTTGTATCCCCGCGTCTCCGATGTCCGTTTTCACTCGCAGCCCTTTTCCTTCTACCCCTTTCCTAGTCCCACCTCTGGAGGGGTTTGTGATGAACAGGGTCCAGGGGGATTACTTCGAGACGCTGCTCTATAAGATCTTTGTGTCTATCGACGAGCAGACTAACGTGTCAGAGGTGAGTTACGCGATGCGTCACGTTCAGTCACCGTTCATGGAGTCTGTTGCCAACTGACTCCCTTTCTCCTCGTTTCAGTTGGCTAACGTGCTGGAAATCGACCTGGGTCTGGTGAAGGTATGTACTGTTGGCCCTGGAAGCCGTCCCTGTAACTGAATGATGCTGTTACCGCTGGCTGTGTGAGCCCACATAGCTTCTGGCTACTGTTGAGCCTCACTTGCTCTCAGTAAAGCCTCCCGTTATGTGACGACTCGTAACAGTTTTCACACAGTAAACATCTACACTGCAGGGTTGCGAAGGAGTCTACTCAGCCTGTGGTACTTGGCGTGGGTCTGTGGCCTTCCAGCTGAATTCACTTGTCTTAATTATAGACTACAGTTGTTATGTTGCATGGTTCATTTGGATTCAGGATTTATTGCAGCGATATGGAAAAGATTGTATGAAATGCGGTGAATGTACATTCAGATCATATGAAACGCTGCTTGGTAAGCGCGCTAAAGTGGGCCTGTCTCACTCCTCCATGGATTTGTGTTCCTCTCCTTGTCCAGAATGCCGTGTCCATGTACTGCCGCCTGGGCTTTGCCGTGAAGAAGGGTCAGGTGATCAGTCAGGACCAGCTTCACCTCTCCTGGAGGAACGTCCCCTGTGTTAACAGGCTCAAGTAGGTTACCTGACCGTCTACTGCTCCAGTGACAGCTCTGTGCTTTCTCAAAGTGTTTGTCACCTTAAATGTTCATAAACATCACTACTCAGCCATTTCTTTTGCATTACGGGGATCACCATTAACCTACTATTCATATTTATTGAGTTCCTACCGTTAGAGTACTTTATTTCTTAATTGATTGCCTACATGTTTGTTTTAATTTATCCATCCATATTCTAACCACTTGGTGTGTATACCAGGCAGCACAGGGTACAAGGCTAGGGTACATGCTGGATGATGCAAGGTAGCCTAAATACATGTGTCTGGATTGCGGAGGGGAATTACAAAACCGGAGGGGGAGACACGCAAACGAACTGCTCACATGCAGAGCAGAGGAGGGATGGAGGAGGGTTATTTCAGGTCATTTCCTCCCAAGGGACCTAAAGCTGCCTCAAGGCGTTTTGGGACGGCTTTGTAATTCTTCCTTTGAAGGTGTGAGTTTGAGCATTTTCTCTTTCTCTAATGTAATGCAGACTTCTGAAGCTGCCCCAGTGCTTTTCAGCTGCTTACCTAATCTTTAATTAAGTGCAGCCCCGATCCATACACAGGATACAATTCAGTTAATAATAATAATTGATACTTTATTGATCCCCGTGGGGAAATTGTCTTTACGCCTCCCTCAACTTGCCGCCGAAGGGCTGCCACCCGTAGCAGTGTCCAGGGAGCTGGGGGTTAAGGGCCTTGCTGAAGGACCCACAGATGTGCTGAGGCTGGGTTTGAACTGGTGACCTCCTGATTTACAGGCACACAGGCTGTAACCAGTTACCCCAGTTACCCCAGTTACATTTAAATGCATAAAAATATGTTGTTTGCATGACTTTTACCATGGCACCGTGGAACTTACGAACATGAACTGGGTGGTGATTGTCATGCAGTTAGTAACCGTTAGTAACTGTAAGTGCATGTCGGGGTACTGAAACAGTAATGCGACAGGTTGAGGCTGACAGTGAAAAATGGAAAAGAAGCACGTGATGTAGGCAGTAGATCATGTGCAAGTGTGACAGGAGCTCAGTGTGAAACTCGCGTTCAGCATCGCGGTCGATAAAGTGTTAGCCTCCCCTTGCAGAAGTACGATGGACCCGCAGAAGATGCTACTTTCGTGGGAAGGAGGGAGTCCTGTTATGGAGGCTGGATCCTCCACCACAGACACGGACACCACCAGCCTGGAGGATCAAGGTGGGAACTAGACATCGGGGTGGATCCCTGTAATCTTAAACCTCTGGCCTTTCTTTGTAGGCTTTGCTGTAACATGTTTGCCTTGGTTGCTACCTTAAACTCCGACAGCTCCATTTATAAACATTTCCTTCCTGAGCTTGCAGACAATAAACCCGTTAGATGTGAGGCCGAACCCACAGACTTCTGCTCTGAAGCTGCTTGTTCTGAACCCGTCTGTCTGCTTTTACAGACTCTGCCAGCGTCAGCAGCTTGAACATCCCCACCGGTCCCACCAAGCGGATCGCCTTCCTGTTTGACTCCACTCTCACGGCTTTCCTCATGATGGGGAACCTCTCGCCCGTGAGTGAAGAGTGGGGGTGTCCCCGTGCTTGGCCTTTAGGGGAGGCACAGCTCACTAGCTAGCTGTCTGTCCGTCCCACTACATAGATGTGTATATTTTTAGTCCTCTTGTATATGACTGATAATGAATTCTGTCTTCCATAGAACCTTAAAAGTCATGCTGTCACCATGTTTGAAGTGGGGAAGCTTTCTGACGAAACCCTGGACAGCTTCCTGATGGAGCTTGAGAAGGCAAGGCTGAGTCTTTGGCGGTGTGCCCTCCGGGCGCCCGAATCTCCCTGGGGTGACCGAATTCGCCTCTTTATAGGTGGAGAGCACGGCGGAAGGGGAGGCCCAGCGCTACTTTGACCATGCACTAACTCTCAGGAATACAATACTGTTTCTGCGCTACAACAAGGAGCTGACTTCTGACCCTGAGCTACCAAATATCGGTACGTAGCCACCGGGGATTTTAACATCGGAACATGGTGTTGTGCTGCAGGTAAGCCATTGGAAGGCCAGTCTAGCCCTCAGCACGGTACAGTAGTCATGGGATATCTCATGTAGCACTCTGCATACATTTTAGGCAAAGAAATTGTTTAAAGCCATTTATCTTTCCCATGAGCTAATATGCATTAAAACATATTCAAATTAATAGCAACACAATAAAAATAAACGAATTTCTTCTGTTCTCTACAAAATTATCTCATCGGATGGCTAGATGAGTACCGCTTTGGTACCTTAGGGGCATATATATTCCATATATTTTCACTACTAGGCCAATTAATTTGGCTAATCAGTTAAATAAGGGGTGGTAGTGCTTGAGTCAAAAAATACATTGATGTATTGGACGGGTGCTGCATATACAGGGGTGATTGGAGGAGAGATTTTGAAATGGCCAAACTGACACACTGAGCGGCGTAATTATTTTACAGCAACACACAACAAGATCATTGAAACATCATTTTCTTTGACTTTTGTATAGTATGTGTTAAAGCTGATACTGAGATTCAGCGTCTCTTTGCACATTCAGATTTCGTGATGGTAAGACTGGTTTACTTTTTGGAAATGTATAGAGGACAGTATTGTGGTTCAGCACTGTTACCTCACACCTCTGGGAAGATGGAACGCAACGCATACATGAGAGAAATCCCCCGATGTAACACGGTTCCTGTAAGCACATGGTTAAACCTGCAAGCCTGAGGCTGCTGTCTGTGTCCCTAGGCCTGCCCTTGGACCTCCTCCGATGCGAGAGCCTGCTGGGCCTTGACCCGGCCACCTGCAGCCGTGTGCTCAACAAAAACTACAAGCTGCTTGTCTCCATGGCACCGCTTAGCAACGAAATCCGACCAATCAGCAGCTGCACGCCCCAGGTGAGCCTTTGCGTGGGAGCCCGTAGAGGTCGTGTGCTTGTTGACAGCTCCTGTTTGTCTCGTATTGTGTTGTGGGGCAGTGTGTGGCTCTGCACGTTAAGACTGTGTCTATGATTGGTAGGTCGCCGGTTGCCATGGGCAGCAGAGTAGTCATACTCTCATAGGAGAGTGAGATGGAGACAATTCCTATGTACCTGTACTTGTACAAATGGCAGAGTATAATTATCATTGCTGTTGACTGCAGAACTTGTTTTGCTATGATGCAGCATCTCTGCTGGGCTGGATGCTCATGGAAAAGTCTGCCATTATCTGAATGCTACTTTATACTCCTTATATACAACCATATAGCTGGCGCAGCAGGAGAAAATTATTCATTGGTGGGAATTTTCAAATCAGATTTGTTGGATCTAGTTGATACATATAAGAGCTTCTGTGTAAAGTACCCCTCTGAAGATCTGATTGCGACCAGACCTGGCAATGGCGAGCACCAGACGGACTGTGAGGAGCTCCTGCCCAAAGGGTCTCGGTCCCCTTTTCCTACAGCCCACACAGCTTCATCAGTCCTTCATCAGTCCTGCCAATGCTTCTGTCTGTCATGTTTGTATGTTCCAGTTCAGATACTCACTGTATAACGATACGTCTCTAGCATATTGGGCCTGCCATCCCAGAGGTCAGCTCTATCTGGTTCAAGCTCTACCTGTACCATGTGACCGGCCAGGGCCCGCCGTCCCTCCTGCTATCCAAGGGCTCCAGACTGCGGAAGCTGCCGGACATCTTCCAGGTCAGCCGTGCTCCATTCCTAGGTTTCTGGCTTATGAATGGCAGTTGAATATTAATTGATTGGGTTTTATTTTTAGACTTACGAGCGGCTGCTGATTACTTCCTGGGGCCACGACCCCGGCGTTGTGCCAACGTCCAATGTGCTGACCATGCTGAATGATGCACTGACCCATTCAGCTGTGCTGATTCAGGTAGGCCTGGACTAAGTGCTGGACTGGCTGTGGAAATCCTCAGCTTACAGACAGGGGTGTACAAGGATTGAGGAGTTGCGCTGTATTTTATTTGCACAATCAAAGGAAAACAAGAATTTAATGTAACCAGAATTTATTCTGGGAGACCCTTTTGCTTGTTATTGATTTGTTATAGGTTTGGTTAATAATACTTATTTCGTAAATTCTCAGTTTGTCTAGTGATAAGAAGAAAAGAGAAGTTTCCTCTAGCAAGTGTCTTTTAGTGCATGTTCTGGATTAGTATAGAAACATGATTTCTGACGATGGCCTTTTAAATATCTTTTAAATGATGTACTTAAGCTGTGGAGCAGTGTGGAGTAAATATGGGAATCTGGAGCTGAATCCAGTAGGGCTGTGATGAGATGAACCCAGCAGGATGGGATTAAGGGATCTACCCTATAGGATGGAATTTAGGGACAAGCCCAGCAGGATGGGTTCAAGAGGGGAACCTAGTAGGATGTGATCGAGAGATCAACCTAATAGGATGGCAGCCTGATGTGGACCCAAAAGGATGAGATCAAGTGGTGGGGGAACCTAGTATGATGGGATCAAGTGGTGGGGAAACCTAGTACGATGAGGTCAAGTGGTGGGGGAACCTAGTAGGATGGAATTGAAAGATCAGCCTATTAGGACAGGAGCTAGATGTGGACCCAACAGGATGGGATCAAGAGGAACCTAGTAGGATGGAATCCATGAAATTAACCTAAAAGGATATGATCGAGAGACCAGAGCAACGGGATGGGAGCTGGAGGTGAACCTATTGGGGTGGGAGCTGGAGATGAGGTGAGCAGTCATGGTGCTGGAGATGACAGATGTGGTCCTCTGCTGTATTGTGCCCACATTAAAAGTACCCATACAGATATGAAGGGGTCACCTGGTACTTCCTGTAGGTAAACAGTGACTTGTTGCTTTTGGTGCATGATTGGCTAAGAACATTTTAAAGACATGACCAGATATCTGTTTAACGTGCATGTGCATGTGCTCAGGGCCATGGACTCCACGGCCATGGAGAAACCGTTCATGTCCCGTTCCCATTTGATGAAGAAGATCTCAAAGCAGGTAAAGAAATCCCACTGTCTTCCACATCGATACCAATGTTCTGCTATTGATGGTAATTCTGCCTCTCTGGTTTAAACCCCTCCCCCCCTCTCAGAGTTCTCCTACTCCAACATGTGTGCGCATAAAGCTCTGAGGACCCTCCGCGACAAGGTGGACCTAGAACACCTGTGTGGCTACGTGACCATGCTGAACCCTAACCGCCGTCACCGTCGGAGGCTGAGCGAGTGCTCAGATGGCAGAGGTCAGCACGGACGGGGTGCATGGCTTCAGCTGAAGGCAGCTTAGCTAAAGGCAGCTTGGCTAAAGGCAGTTGAGCTACACCTCTCATAGGGTTTCCTGCGATAATTGTGAGCCACTCAACTCAAGGGTATGTAAAGCCCACGGGAGCAGAGACGCTGTGCGCAGACTCTCATATAACACACAGCAATCTGGCAAGTTGAGCAGTAGTACTGAAGCTGAAGTATTATGATGGCTAGGGTGGGGAGAGGGGGGAGATGTGTCTCTGTATGTGAGTCCTGCTCATCTTCCTCCAGTCATCACCTTAAGCCTCCACCTGTGTGTTAGGTGACACCGAGCTGGTCGGTTATGATGCCAATGGAAGCACAGAGTCCTTCGAGCTCGTCACAGAGGAGATTAACGGCGAGGCAAACAAAAAGCAAGGAAATGAAGGTACGTAAGCAGCCCCCCCCCTTCCAAAAACTCCCATCCTAAAAGACTTTGTAATTAGCAGTGTAATCTTAAGGCCAGAATGTAACCCATCTGTCATTCTTGCTTTTAGCTTGAAGGACAGTGACATAATCCGTTCTTTCTGTCTGAAATCCCCCTGCCCTCCCCCGTTTGCTTCACAGCGCCCTCATCAGAGGATGACTGGGTCCCTCTGGAGCTGTGTTTCGGAATGCCTCTCTTCAGCTCTGAGCTGAACCGCAGAGTCTGTGAGAAGATCATCGCTCACCGGCTGTGTAGCAAAGACAGGTAAAGGGGCTTCCTCTGTCAGCTCGGTCCTGGCAGGATGCTGCGGTACCCCATGGATGAAAAAGAGAACTGAGTCTCAATCCTGCTTCCCAGCCTGCAGGAGCTGCTTCACTCCAGCAGAAAACTGTCCTTGAGAGTCCTGAGCTTTGTCCAGTCCTTCCAGGTAAGGGAATTCACTCACTTTTTCCTAAACAGGGAATCATTATGTCTGACTTCTTTGTTTCAGTGTTCAGGATCCCCGTTTTTGTTATTGGTTACAAAATTACATTATTTCCATCATAACCTTCAGCAGATTATTTCCACAAATATCTCACAGCACAAGTTCAGTCGTAATGCCTGGATAATGAATTATGCATGACACAGTCGCTGTAGCTGCTCACAGGAAGCTGGACACATGCAAATATGCACCACCTGTTATTTACCTAACAGCTTCCTGCTCGACAGACGCATCTGTGCAGAGTAGCTTCAAATAGCACGTCACCCACTTATAAGGCATGCGGTCACACAGGAATGATAGAAAAGTACAACAGCATGGGATTCTGGAAATAAAAAGCAGTACTCCTCACTTGCGCACTCGTCCAACTGTATCCACAGGAGAGCGCCCAGCCTGTGGACCCCGAGGGTGGAGTCTCCAGCGTCCTGAGCCGACCCCCTGCTGAGTCCGGCGTACCCCTTCCAGCACTCAACCTGCTCTTCAAGGACGGCCACCTGAGCGAGTGGAACGGCCGAGCCCCGCCCCCCATCCATATCTCAGACCTGCAGAAAGACCAGCCCACCTAGGGCCTTGTGTCCTCCCTCCCACACCCAGCCAACCTGCAACATGTCCACAGCAAGCCCCGCCTACCCCACCCCTCCTGATTGGCTACTCTCGTAAATAGCCGGTGTTACTCAGAGATGCAGGCATGTCTGCGATGCTCCCTACTGGTGTTGATAAACTGGAGGCACTCAGGAAACGGCACCAAAAGTAACACCGTGGGTATTTATTGAGGCGCGAATCTGGTTTTTAAACCCTCACAAAAAATATTATCAGATCTTATTTCTGCTACATGATAACTTATATATACAATGTACAAAGATATAAGAAAAGGCCAGTTGCTGGCCAAGTGTATATGGACGATGTCAGGAAAACAACTTTGTAGGACCGAGCCTGTAACTTAGAGGCTCTTCTGATCTAGCACTTGAACCCAGATCTCTTACATTTTTTTGTCAGTAGCCTAATGCACGACTCATTTGCACAGGAGTTCGTAAGGAGTGTTGAACTGAACCAGCCAGTGAACAGAACATGCTGTAAGGTGGATTTTAATGTTACACGCCGATGTTTGGGATCGTGGACCAGTGAGAGATATAACATTTTTTTGTTTACGGAGCGTTCATTTTTACCAGACACTGTCAGGGACGGTAGGAGGTGACCGTGTTTCGGTCGGCGCAGGGGTGCTGACCCGCTTTGTGCACCAAAGAGCAAGCACTTCTGTGGCCTGCCCTGTTCTGCTCTGTTTGGAATATGCATTTGCTGGAGATGCTGATTAGCTTGCCAAATGTGCTCTGCCTGGTGCTGTCAGACGGCAGTGAAGGGTCACTGGGATTCTGTTTACAGAATGATCACCTGATGGGAACATCTGTTGTGCATTAGGAGCCAAAGGCTGGTCACAGAGCCGCCACACACCCAGATGGGCATCAGGGCCCACTGGAGCGAGATATGCTCGGGCAGGCCCGGTTCTGGTGGCGTCGGTTTTGTCTGGCTTGGCTGTCGGGGCTTGTTTTGTCCGACCTAGTTGGACTCAGCTGTGCTGGGCTTGGCTCACCTGTGTTGGGCTTTGTTTTGTCTCACCATTTCGGGCTTTGCTTAGCTGTGTTGGGCTCGACTCGGCTGTGTTGGGCTTGTCTCACCCGTGTTGGGCTCAGTTTTGTCTGGCTCAGCTATGATGGGCACAGTTTTATCGGCTTTGTTGAGCTTGGCTCGGCTGTGTTGGGCCTGGTTCTGT
>JAABNX020000053.1:4671207-4704506 GCA_015163995.2 Mormyrus lacerda | reverse complement strand
TATATAAAATCACTGTAGACCATCAATGTTTACATTTTGTACGTGTTCCGCTGGATAAGACCGTCTGCTCTGTCAGGAAGCAGAAAGTCTGTCGTTATGTTTAACAAGCTGTAAAGCTTGGTTTGACATTAATGGAACAGACTAATAGCGTAAATCCCCATGGTCGCTGTACTTATCAGCTTGGATAAATAATGACACATTGTTTTCAGATGGCAGTAACTACTGCTGATTATGCCAAACAGGGATATGCCGAGGCGGCATCCTAAATGTAAGGTTATTTTTGGAAACCGTGCATCTTCTGTCGTGCACTCTGGCTGCTTCACCTGTGCATGTGACGGGAGACAGACGTGCCTCGCTGTCCCTGTGCATGTGACGGGGGACAGACGTGCCTCTCTGTCCCAGAGGGGCTGACCCCAAAGCTACTTTTCACCTGCTTGTTCTGAAGGAGACGTCAAATTTGGTGACTTTAGTTTAACTTCCATGTTTGACTGGGATCCGAGAAGTTTTACGTCACCAGGGTGAGTAAATAGCGAAGAGTGGAAGGGACGATCACTCTTTGTTTTTATCCGTTTCTTGGTTTTTTTATTGAAACTGCATATACTGTATTGTTTAGAAAATTTCTAAGACAGCAGTTCACAAGAACAAGGTGAAGCAGGAGACATTGGGAACGACCAGAAACCAGCCAAGTAGAGGGGGGAAGCGACTTTCTAATGCCGGAGATGATCGTTAACTTATACGACAGTTTCTACGATGACATCAAGCGACCTTCAAAAGGAATGGGGAATATTAAGTGGTGTGAACTGCACTGCTTGGACAGTGTGTATCAGGCTCCTCGGACTGTAGTCACATATAGCAAGGAAGAAGCCCTTCATTAATAAGAAACAGAGAAGACCCAGGCTGCAGACTCCAATATATATATATATATATATTGTTGACAGATGCACTCCTGTAAATTGAGACAAAAAATTGTGCTGCGGTTTTTCCAGAGCTGTATGTTCTCTGTTTCAGCCTCCCTTGTCTCCGTCCCTGTCCTTTTTGTCCCTCTACCTGTCCTGGAGTTTGCTGTGTTTTTGGTGCCTCCTGTTGTCTTTCTGGTCCCTGGTCCTGCTCTTGCCGGTTCATTGGGCCATGTGCCGTCCTGTGATTCTGCCTGTCTGAGTCTTATGTGGTGTCATCTGCCTGGTGCGCCATGTCTTTAGTCCCGTAAGACCCTTCCCGGTCGTGGTGGTGCTTCTGGTGCACTCTACCTTTGACACCACCTTCAAAATGCAACAACAATGACAAAAATGTAACAGATTTATTCTTAAAAATAAATAGCCCGTTTTTCAGTTTCCGTTTTGTGCTCTTTCCAGAACCTGCAGCTACCACCTGTTATGTTCTGCCACCTTCTGACTTAGAAATTAAACACCGAACGTTACCAAAACACTGGTATATTTCTCAGAGTTTCCTTGGTGTCTTTTGATGAAGTGCAACTAAAAATGAATCAAAAACTGAATTTAAAATGTTATTATTGTCAAACTACTGCCAAATCTGACGGTGACGTTTTGAGATTGGTATAATTACAAAATAGACATGGTTTCTCTAAATCAAAGTTCCTAGAATCTGCATGATGTAAATTCAACACAATAGGTCATATCAGTTCACTTCTGCTGTCACATCTGATCTTCCAGTCTTGTGAAGCAACGGTCTACCTGTCTTCAGGTACCTTTAAATAGCAGCGTGCTTCTTGCTTGAGGAATGTACCTGCCATCTCGCTGATGAGAGGAGCCACGTCGACGAGCTCTGTGATGGGAAGTAGCTTTTGATTTTACGACACAGAGACACCTCCGATGCTTGTGTCAGAGCCCCACGTTCCTGAGGACAGCATTCAGGCCTTCGTGTAAGATTCCTTGCATGTTTAATATACTTGGCCAGTAAAGATCTTTGTGATTGTGATTCTTATGATTCAGAAAGCAGCAGGTGTGTCTGCTATTCGATCAGGCAAAATGCTCTCATGTTACGCCTCTCGTCATTGGTTCCCGATGCTCACATCTTTGGTGCTTTGGTGCTATTTCTCAGCATCATCAAGACAATGGCACCTACCTACATCAAATCACATGTCAGGACCGGCTCTGGGTGTTAGGGGCCATGGGAGAGGGAGTGTGTCACCTCTGATAATTAGGGGTGTGAATACAGTGCTGATGGCAGGAGATGCATGACATAATGGAGGATGCTGTGAGCACAACAGGATGGTCCTATTAGTACTGAAGCATCTCCCCAAAGCCTTAGATAGCACGGCCATGCTACCGTAATTGAATGCTAATGATGACTGATGCACGGATAGAGTTTTCTGATATGAATGTGATTAAAATGCAGAAGTTCAAATGGTTCTGTGTTTGGCTGTGTAGAAAAGTGGAGGGCGGAGCTTATACTGGGATTCACACCAAGTGACTGATATATCTGTGCACCCAGAGTAGCAGAACCTGCAAGTCTAAGCCAAATGTGATGTGTGAAAGGTTTCATTTCCACAGTGGCTCCCAGGCTGGTCTATGCAAGCCCAGAGTCAGAGTGTCAGAGTGAGCCAGACTCTGTAAGACTAACAATTTGTGGCACTTGCTCTTGAATTATGAGTTTCCAAATGAACCATGAGTTATGATGACCGCTACAGGTGGCGTTGCATGCTTGTGGGAGTTTTACTTACACAAAAATGTGTTCTGAGGGCAGAATGAAAAACAGAGATAACCAATCAGGTTGTAGAGGTAGCGGGGTCCAAGAAACTAGAGGACGTAGGACCAGGACTTCTGATTGGTTGATCCCATTTCCTCTAGTTGCGTGGACCCACACCCTCTAATCATTTTTCCTTCTGCCCTCAGAACATTTTTATGTAAGTAAAACTCCCATGAGCGATCTGCACAAATGCCATGTAAGTGTCTCTGGACTTCAAGAACCTTGTTACCTGCCCAGAAGAACTAACGTTTGCAGAGAGAAAACATTAGTTGAGCATGGACCAGTTACCACCAAACACACGTTCAGCATTGGAACTGACTTGGGTGTCTCTCTTTATTGCAGCACTAACAATTAGGAAAGATCTGAAATGTGGATGTTTAGTCCACAAAACCCTGCAGATTACAGCTGGAAAGACACAGCAACGTGAGTAATTACGGCACTTTTTTTTGCACATGGCCATCGAGAGGTTTTAATGTTTCTCATCAAAACCAGGTCTGAATGCTGCAAAGAATGAGATCACAATAAATGTCAGCGTGTCCCACCTGTGTGCCGGTAAATTACCATGAAGTTATACACACCACATGGTATTTTTTTCCATTAAAATCGACGCTCTTGTTCTCAGGCAGTCATAAATCTCTGCTCCTGACATGACAGACCACTCATTTGTAAATAATGAGTCTCTGTACACAAGCTGCTCAGTCTCATTTGCAAGTTTAAAGATCAAAATACGTACACAGGAGCTAGCAGTGAGGACCTTCTGGAGGTCAGCTCCTTGCCTTTGAAGGCTTGGAAATTTTTAGAGTTGTTGTAAGCTTGTACCGTTCTATCGTTGGGGGTTCAGACATCCCTAATTATCTGCAAAGCCATCACCGCTTGCCATAACATCCCAAATTGCACGGTACACCTTGGGTCCACTCGGTGAGGTGAGCATCACACCGTTTGTGTCCTGATACATCAGCTTTGCTGCTTGAAACTTCTCTCCTGCAGTAATACAGGCGGTGCCCTGGTTATGGATGACATGTGTTCCCTAAGTCTGTCTTTAAATTTGTAGGTAAGTTGGAACAATAGTAGTCCAGCCCATAATAATTATTATACAGTGATAATGAAAGTATTGCATATTAATGCACGTGTCAACTGGCGTGCATCCTGATCAGCTGCGCTTGCCTTTTTCCGCCAAACCTTTAAACTTTCACATAGTTTCCTCAGGGATCAATAAATTCTGAATCTGAATGTACATACAGTACTGAACTGTATCTCGAGCCGATGAACAATGAACGAAGTCGCGCAATGTTTTCATGGCCATCACACAGTAGTGTCCCTCTACCTGTCCATCCGGCCCTGGAGTTTGCTTTGTGTTTCTGGTCCCTGGTCCTGCCGTTATGAGTTCTGTAGCCCTAGTTGTGCTGTTCTGTGATTCTGCCCCTCTAGTCTTGTATGGTGTCATCTGTGTGTCCATTTATAAATGTGTTGTCCGTAAGTCTGGGGACTGGCAGCACACTGATGTTTATTTCAGGTGATGTTCCGTCCTTCTGCGCATAAATGACACCTCCCTTCATTAGGGCCTTCCTACTGGCCTCGTCCTCATGTGATCACCAGGAGATGCACGGACAGTCATTCTGCCATCACAAATCTAAGGATACAGAGCTAAGCAGCAAGGCTAATTCCTATGATTCAGGACAATATGGATACTCCAGTAGATACATTCTCCAAAAGGGATGTTTCCTTAAACATAAAACCAACATTGAACGAGGACAGTTCAGCATCTTCCTTTCCCTCCACTTTCCATGCAGCACACCCACAGAGCAGAAGCTTCCAGAAGCTGACAGAATCGACTGTGCTGTGTTTAGATGTTTCTGCTTGGCTGTCACCTGTCAAAGAATGACAAAATAGTCTCGTTGTGTCTCATGTGAAAATATCAAAGGCCGCCTCATTCATCATCCACACAGAGTAAAATGCAAGAAAACACCCTTCAAAATAAAGCTCTGTGGAGCCAGCAGGTAACGATCTGTAAAATTTACATTGCACCAAAAATACATTAAAGTTTATATTTTGGGAGGCTGTCTATCTGTCATCCGTCCATCCATCTTGTAACATCCTAGTTATCATGGGTGGCCTTTATATTGTCTGTATGTTATCTGTAGGTGTTCAGTCTGTGCACTTTTTCGTCTCTGCTTAACCAAAGACTATGGGTTTGAAGTTACAGGAATATCTATGAAAAGCATACGCTGTGAGAGCGATCCACGCACAGGTCCAAAACAGTCAGAATGGATGAGTTCGCTGTGTCGTATAACGTTTGGGACCACAGTGCTACCCTCAGAATAATAAGGTTCTGTCCAAAGCCATGCATTCAGGGAAAGTCCATCCATCTTTCATCCAATTATGCTGGTTCGGGTTGCAGAAGGTCCCCGGAACCCATCTCAGGTAGCACAGAGCACAAAGATGCGGTGCTAATCCATCACAGGGCACGTACACATACACTCACACTGTGCCTAAATGCATGTCTTTGGACTGTGGCAGGACACAGGAGTCCTGGGATGTCCCTGCCTCTGGGATGTCCCTGCCTCTGGGATGTCCCTGCCTCTGGGATGTCCCTGCCTCTGATTCCTGCAGCCTTGTATTGACCAGGATCACCGTGTAACCAAAGCCCACCAGGCACTCAGACTTCACTTTTCTTCACTGAAGCCCACCCCTAGAGGGGGTGAGTGGCTCAGTGGGCTCAGTCTGTGCCTGTGATTGGAAGGTTGCTGGTTCAAGCTCCAGCCTTCACAAAAGTTACATGTTTGTATGCCCTTGTGCATTAGCTGACCCTGCCCTGAGGAGGCAGGCAAAGAAAAATGAGTACCTGTACTCATACTTGTGCAAGTGGCAAATAAAGGATTTATCATCCTGACACAGACTCCATGTTTCTGCTCCGATGAGGCGCCCCTCACGTCCTCCATGTACCCCAGCACCTTCCCTTACACAAACTAATAACCATGAGAGGAATCAGCCTGAATTAATTAGCAGCACTTTGCACTGACACACAGCAGATGTTGCGCTGTAATTGAAAACTGCTAATTCTGTTTTGAAAGCCAATGCTATGGAACCAGGAAGAAAAAAACACCCATGCAAAAATTGGAGGAATCGAACCCGTGACCCAAGAGGCATGAGAGCAGAGCCGCCCAGAACCACTGAGGCGGAACATATGGCAACGACATGACAGAGAAACACGAGGCCCTTCCTTTGTTCTCTCTGACACGATACCCGCGGCCTGAACTTGAAATGTCATCAGAGTCTACATGGAATGACAATTTAAAGGTCTCAGCTATGAAATGTTTATTATACAATCAGCCTCACTTTGTAACAATATACGATTTATCAAATCGATTCACGTGTATAATACCATGCAAAATTATTCAGTAATACAGTCAGAATACAAGTATAAAATGGCTTCAAAATGGCACTTTGAACACTAAGTCAGTTTTCATCTTCTGTGACGTCTTCTAGATCATCCTCGTCGTCATCCTCATCATCTTCCTCTTCTCTTTTCATGCTTCTGTTTGGAGTCCCCGGTTGCTATGGTAAAATAGGCAGCAATTAATCAGGTTTACAAACAGAATAGACGGGCTCTGGGACATCCATGTGCCGCAGGCATCGACTCAGTGTTCAGCAGAACCCCATCTGCAGGATGACCTGGACCTGAGATGGGTCTCGCTGGGTTGGGAGGTGCCCTAACCCTGACCCTCGGAGAAGTGAAATGGAGAGGACTTCAAACATCAGAAAAGACTGCTAGGACTGTTCTGCCTTCTCTGTTAGACATTTACGATGGTCACTGTAGCCACTGGCATGATCAGGACCCCATCGCACCTGTCTCACAAGCTCTTTGCTCCACTGCTGTCAGGTAGGAGGCCTCAAAGCCATAGTAATATCTAATACTGTAACTCGGGTTCTAAACTTTAATAAATACACTCTTTGTTTATTGCACATTATTTATTGATTGCTCATCTGGTTTTTTGCCATATTTGCTCAATCTTTCCCCAACAACAAGATAGGTAACTGCAGTAATGGGCAAATAAAGCTTCATGAACCATTTGATGTATTTTCTGATCTCACTAGGTGGCGCTCTCTTTCCATAAAAGGGGTTCAAAGTATGCCCCAAAGCAAACCAAGAGCACCATCCAATGGGGTAGGAAAATACAGGAAATGGTTCATTGAGCTTAATTTGTCCATCATTAGTTAACTGTATTTTTATTGTTAATATTATACTTATATGTCTCAATATTTGTATTATTTCATTTCTGATATTTATTACATTTCATTCTCACTGTGACCATCCATCCATCCATCCATCCATTCATCCATCCATTCATCCATCCATCCATCCCTGCTTGTCCTAATCAGGGTCATGGGGCTCCGGAGCCTAACCTAGAGGGAGGGAATAAACCCAGGATGGGGCACCAACCCATCACAGGACACACACACTAATCGCACACAAATTCATTCCTATGGGGGATTTGCTTCAATTAACCTTTGAATTTTTTTGGATTGTGGGGGGACACCAGAGTACCTGGGGGAAACCCCGCGACGACACAGGGAGAACATGCAAACTGCACAGATACAGAGCTACGGCGGAGACATGTGGCATGAGGCAACAATGCTAACCCCCACGGCACCTTGCCGCCTGGCACCAGCGAGAGCAATGTTTAACCTCAGTGTATGAGGTTACGCATAATATATCTGAATTTGACAGTAAAACATACATTGAACAAAGTATAGTACTGGTCTGAAATACGAGACCACAATGTGTTCACTGTGTGACGGTTTAACACTGTGGCTGGCAGCTATTGGTAACGTGACACCCCTGCACTCGGCTGACCTGCAGCGTTCCCGATTTGCCCAAGCTGGACGTGGTGCGGTTCAGCGAGCTTCTGGTATTGGCACGTACGATGTCCAGGCGGGTCGTGAAGTCCGGGGGATGCAGGAGGCTCCTGAAGACCTGAAGAAGATGGCCCCAAAGTAAGTTTTAGCTAAAGTGTAAAGAACAGAAAGGTGACTGTAAGGAGACCGCAAGGACACACGTCATTCATCATTCATATGCTCCATAGTCCAAGCTCAGCTACCCACATGTGGAGTGTGTGTGTCTGCGTGTATTCATGGGGGGGGGGGGGGGGGGTTGGCCTTTGTCTGTTCTGATGCTTGCCACCCATGCCACATTCCCGGTGTCTCCCTGGATTTTTGACAGTGTCTGCTGTGCGCTTAACTGGAATGTCATCCAGTAATGTGCTCATTCCATCATTTATCCAACAGATGTTATGTTCTTCTGCCTCCTTCTCTATGACAATCACCCCAGATATGACTGATTCCTACTAAAATCCCTGTTCGGTTATACACTCAGGTTAAACAAACATAAAGATTCCAATTAGGACAAAGCTAATTTCAGGAAACTTTGAGAGCTTTTACCAAGTGAAATCGAATCCCAAAATGAATAGCGGCAGGAGTCTGCACTGAAAGACCCCCTGAAGTCAACATGGTGTGAAGAGATGAGCTCTGGCCATACCTGCTTGTCACTACATACAGTGAGTGAAATACCCCAACTGCATTGTGGGTGTGCAGTGTAATGTTCTACCCTTCTGCGACCTGTGACACTGACGTGGCCCTTTGCATTGCCAGGCATGTGAGGAGTACTACAGAGCACTCACCTCCAGGTCCTCCTCCTCATCAATGTTCTGTATGTGCTGGTATGCGGTAGTGAAGACCTCCAAGGCCTTCGCATGGAAGGCCATCTCAATGGTGATGAACTGTCCAAGGATGCTCTGCATGACGTATAATGACAGCTCTTCAACCCCCTTAATTTTGTTTATTTAAGTAGTTATATTGCATGTAGTGCGTTGTAAATGTACCAGTGTTCCAATCACATTAAATAAGATCAATCAGTCTGATGGACCTTGATGCTCACCTTGATATCACGTATCTTCTGCTTCTCAAACTCATCTATGGTCTCCTCCAGTTGGCGCGTCGTGCGTGTGGCGTCCATCGTAGCCCTCTGGAGTTCACTTTCAGCCTACCTCGAATCACAAGCACCACGTCAATCCCTCATTCCGAGCATTCTGCTCTGCTGACAAGTGCGCTTTCCCAGAACAGGATCTCACACTAATATCTCAGCATAATGTGATGTTGCTCTCTGCAGCGAATGTCGGCGTAAAGTCCTGAACAGACCCTTACTGCTTAACAACACCCAGCCCTGACACACGACAACGGAAGATTCTGGAAACTTTGAAGTCGAATACATCACCAGTTTGAAATGAATTACATCCTCCAGGACTGACCTGAGACTGAAAAGCTGTTAAGGAGCCGCCTTAAGACGTTTTTCTTAATCTTAAAAACATACATTATCATTATATTAGGCTTAAAGGCATAAAGAGGGCAACAGATGACAAAAGTGGAGACCAAATCAGAATCATTTATCTGATGTTTTGATCCAAAGCAACTTACAGTAGAGGGAATGGTTACAATTTACACTAATGGCCTAAATTGTGGAAACACTTCCGATTTTTAGAGACTGCAGACCTTTATTCCGGTTAATTATTTAATCGTCCAATGCATAATATCTGCAACATTCTTTGATTATTTATAAACATTACCGGCAGTATTCGTATAGTATTTTTTTAAAGCGTAATGCCAAAAATGGTGTGCTCTCTAGGATTTGAACCTATGACCTTTATGTTGTTAACAATATGCTCTGAGTTCCAGGATGAATAAGAATCAAACTGACGACTAAGTGCTGACGCTTGGGAGAAGGATACAATGACCTGTCTGTCCGAGGGCCTCCTCTGCCTCATCCTCTCCAGCTGCTCCATCTGCTTGGCCTCCCGGGTCCTGGCGTTCTGTGTGTTTTTCAGATCTTCCTGTTGGACGCAAAATGAATCAGGGCGCCGACACCCTCAGAGACGGCCTCTAAAAGCTGATCTTGCGGGGCTGGCTTTCCTTACCCTCTTCAGCTTTACCACAGTGCCGTAGCTCTTTAAAGGCTCTATCACTTTCACCTCGAGTCGCTCCACCTTCAGGGGGTACATGGTTACAACGGCACATTAATCAGGATGTGTTTTACAAGGGGTGGAGAATCATCACATGTTATGTCAAGTGGGGCTTTACTGTCGCACCAACCACATACAGTCACATAAGATATAGTGGCACAACATTATGTTCCCCTGGACTACATATATACATAAAGAGATAGACACTTGCAAAAAAAAAGGTCTCAAAATTATAATCTACATACTCAACGTGTGGCTCTGGTCATAACAAGAGTAAGGACTGATGTGTACCTCTGCTTGGCGATAATCCTGAATTTTGGCAAGCTGGTCTGCAAACAGTTTCAGGCCGCTCTTCAAACTGGGGGTTTCCGTGTCCGCGTACAAGCTGACCTCCCGGACCAGCAGGTCCGCCTTGTCCCGCAGACGAGCCGTTTTGCGGACATAAGCGGCGAACAACTGGCAGAGCTCCCCAAAGTGCTTCTCCACGTTGGTGATGTTCTCCTGAATCTGCCTCGTCTGGCCATCTCTACAGGCATAGGGGACACACATACACGCTGTCGGCCATCGAGCACTGATCCAAAAGTGACCAGCAACGCTTACGGGCTTCACAACGCACCGGGACCGACATCTGCATGCAGGGAGAATGGCGGGAGCGAGAGGAGGACGGGGCTGCCTATATAGCTAAGAAATCGCACCTCAACACGTATATTTTTCATAGTAAATAATACCTACAACATTTATCTGAGTTGTTTTTTTCAGCATGCAGTAGCCAGCAAGCTAACGGAAGAGCCTCCGTTAACCACTGCCGTTAGCTGCGCAATTAGCCGCCTATCATGCGCCACTGAAGCTATTACCTGGTTCTGGCGTCAGGAGTGCGACTCATGGCTCCTAAATACAATATAAATACAATAGCTGAAACATAACGCGCAGGGGCTAGTTTACCCGGTTAGCCCGGTTAGCTACAGTGCAGCAGCTATGGAGCCGTCTCCATGGAGACGCGGGGGTCAATCCCACTTCCTTCCAGGAAAACCGGAAGTCAGGGGCTCAGCGTTCATCGGGATCCCGCGAGCGGTGTATGCAGCAACCGCACAAAGGCGCTGTGAACATGCAGAATCTGCACTCGGCTGTTTACTTGCACAATGCTTGTGTATCCATAAAACACATGTCCGATTTCTCTGTTTAAATGCAGTCTTTCCTACGGTCACCAATATTTAATGTATTCATGTTTTAGTCTCGCTTTATCGTTATGTAAAGTTATTTTTATTGTATGGCTGATTAATAAGATTAATTAATCTGCTGATTTTCAGAACCATTCTCTATTATACTCCACAGAGGGAAACATTAGGCAGACCAGTAACATGTTGGAATGACTGATTGATTGATTGTTGTAAGTGACTGGTGCTGAAGACGTCTGCCTCATTATTTTAAGTAAATGTTTTTTGGTTGAACATTCCCGTTTACATGATTTCACCATGAATTGAACTCTTGTTATATAAATACCCCCCCGATGGTGTATTTCTGGATGATGACGTAGAATAATTACAAAGCGTTTTAATCACGAGTCTGTTGACAGACTTTTCACCTTTTACACAATATGTGCATTTGTTCTTAATTGAGTATGTTGTATCCTTTGTCAGAAATCTTTTGAGAAAACACACAGCACACACACCGCAGTGCTTGTATTGATATGCTTGTGCGGAACATCCATTCCATTCCATTCATTTCTATGGGAAAAAAAATTACCTTAACCCCTACTCAGCCCTAACCTTAACCATAAGTGGCTAAACACAAGACTTTTAGCATTTTTAGTTTCTTGATTGCAGTGAGATTTTTAGAAAATTGAATTTCACCTTGTAGGGACCGAAAAGATGTCAAAATAACATGTTTCTATCATTTTGAGAACATTTGGACCACACAATGTAATATATACATGACCCACACACACACAATGGACAATTTTGAGATAGCAGTTTGGCTAACTGTGTTTTTGGACAGCTGGTGGGAGCAAGGGTGACCATATATAGCTTTGCAATAAAGAGAACAGTGGGAGGAAGATGTGAAGATAGGTGTCCAAGCAACGCGAACATGCACACACAAAGTATTCCGACTGTAGAAAGGAAATGTCAACATGAAACAAAGACGAATCCCAAACATTTCAAGTATTTTAGGCCTGAAAAAAGAGGACAAGTCTGGGAAAGTATGGACACTCTAATGGAAACTGGATGACATTCAGTTGGCACTTGGAGCACAGAATAACACATAAAGCAGAGGTGGGATTTGAACCCACAGCCCTGGAGGTACGAGGCAACAAAAGTACTGGCTAAGAAATCCTGCCTGTCGACAACAAAGTAAATTTAATTATGACTTAAAGGCGTTTCATGTTTGTTGCTACTTTCAAACACGGGCTTAGAAGAAGTTATAAGATCAGGCCGGCCTGAACTGTCATTTTACATTTACTGTAATGAGGACGCAGTAAACACAGCCCATTAACAGCCGTATTCGTTTAGTTCGTTTGAAGCAGAGTTTGTGATGATTGAATTGAATGTAATTCACTCCCCTGTTTCAAAGGCACGAGTGTCAGCAGCAGCTGTGTGGAAGATGTCTGAAGCCCTTAATTATCACGCTTAATCAAGCACGGCAATCATGGCACAGGGAGAGACGCAAAAGCAGTGCCGTGTGCAGAGTGCGGTCAGTCTCTTCGGTTTGACCGAAGACCTCGGACGAATGGGTTCTCCTGCCTCAGAGCATGCGAGTCAATTCGCTGGAGAGGCGATTCATCTGTGACGGACGTGAGAGGATCCTAAGTGTAGCAGGCCGTTTGTTATTTAGCCCGTGGGTTGATTTAGTATCACCTCTCCAGCACTCCAGCTTAACATGGATCATCAGCAGAATCAAAGCGCACGAATCCTCCGTAAGCCGATCTCAGGCATGACGCGTCTGAGGCATGAAGCCCCGAATTTGTGAAATGCTGGTCCTCAAAGGGATAGCAGGACAGTGTAAAATGTAAAACAGATTCACCTCATATTATGAATTTCGCCACACACTGGTTTCGTTCTGAGGGACCTTGTGCAGTTTAAAGTGATTATGAGGTCTTGTTTTGATTGACAAGGTGCGCTGAAATTACTGAAAAATGTGCATTCCTGCTTTGCCATTTAACAAGGGAATTATAGATGGGTATAGTGAGATTTCCATTTTAATTCATAGTTTTTAAATATTAATTTTGGTACGAAATGATATTTTCGATATTTTTATTTGGAGCATTAAGGTAGATTGGGTGGATAGCCCTCCGTCTCCATGGCCCTCCACAGTGCAAGCGCCATGATGGGTGTAGTTACACATGTGCTCCACTGGGTGGCAGGCTCTTGCTGTCACATGCTTCTTCGCAGCACATAAAAGATGCGGGATTAGTGCTTAGGGAAAGTATTTCCTCTTGCTCTGTCTGTAAATAACACAGTAAATAGTCATGTTTTCCCTTTTACAGTACATCACCTTGTGTGACATCAGGTAAATATATGACACATGAGGACATGAGACCTCTGAATGTTGATATCTTTGAAAAGAAGAAGACATCTATACAGAGCAGTGATTAAATACAGGTATTTGACAACTAGAGCCAAAGAGTGCAAATAAACGGGTAAACTGAAGTTCCTAAAAGTTACGAGTGATGTGCATTTAGGGTCAGTTCGTGGTCTTGGCTAAAAGAGGCCCGTGGGCAGCCGCTGGTGCCGTAGGGAGGGTGACACACACCTGGCAGAGCCAGGTCATCGGTGACTCTGTAGCGATGTATCGTGGGAAGCCGGCGTTCGCTGAAGAATGCCTTTGAGGAGGACCTCAAGCGCCACGTCGCCAGTCTCCCTTTGCGTAGATTTTCGCAGCAACAGGGAGAGGCGCTGTGATGGAGGGTCCATCTGTACTTTTGGCTGACAGTAACTGGCTGGTGCTACACATAGTTTGACCCCATAGACATCGATAAAAACATGACTAACGGAGGAAACAGGAGGAGCCGGGAGCAGCTCGTCCATCCAGCCGGCTGGTTTGGAACAGATACTGAATTATTAAGAGTAACTCTGCTCATCTCCGTCTTCTTCATCACGTTTTATTGTTGTAAACAATCCAGAGCCACATTCCCCGCTTGGCTCTCATCTCTGCCCTTAGCCCGAGTGAACGTCTGCCGTGAAGAGCCACGTTCCTGAAGACGGCATCTGACTTTTTTAAGAGCAGATGGTGTTATTATAACAACACCAATTAACGGGAAATGGGCTGCATCCGTACGGATCTCTGTGCTTTGTGCTCTGGAGCTGCTGCACCACACTGACAGGTGTCAGAGGGGGGAAATACTTCGGTCCGACAGATTGGCAACCACATATGCTGGGGAGGGAGGGAGGTTTCACTCCTACCCTGAGCGTTCTTGTCGCTGCCCCCTGGTGAGGGCCGCTGTTAGTGCGACCCTCTCGCTGTCTCTGGGACTGTGGATGTTTGCAGCTGAGCCGACCGGTTGCCTCTGTTAATTAGACTGAAACCTCTCAGGACTGCATGAGCCTGAGCTGATTGCACAGTGCAAAGATATGCCTGGCAGCAGTGTAGGATGGGGCTAAAACAGCGCTTAAGCATGAAGAGGAGGAAGTGGCGAGAATCCACTGAATATACGCTGCATATAAAACATCTGTACTATGGTCATTGAATAGTCTTATGAGGTTCTTACTTTGATGGAAGTTGCTGTGTAGCTCCAGCTCCAGTCCTGCTTACACCTGCACTTGGACATTCACGGGAAGCTTCAGTACTTATGCCAAGTCGACTGCTTGACACCATGTATGTTTGTAAAATGTGCTGTTTGCCTCACTTGCATGTTGCTTTGCCTGAAAGCGTCTGCTAAATGAAAGTAAATGTAAATCTTTACTTAAGATAGACAGGAGGGGCCAAAGGGTATTAGAAGAACCGTCTTAGAACCCTAAAGTACAGCATGTGAGTGAGGTAGGTGTTTCTAGAGACCCAGCCTAGGTCATCACAGATTTGGTTAGTGAGAAATCAATTGGTTCTCTTGGAAAGCAGAGGGGGAATCCTAGGTTGAGTATCCCCCAGACAGGGCTGACTCTCTGAGAGATCTGTGGACGGTCAAACAGTTTGGTCCTCGGGAGAAAATGACAAGGAAAAGAAAACAGGAAGGGCTTAAGCACATGTGTGGTTTTCAGTACTTGCTGGTAACCGGGAGATTGCTGGACCCTGATGCCTCATGGGTCACGTTCAGTGACAGGAGAACCTTGAGCGATGGTGGCGTGTCTGACTCCAGATCAGATGGTTGCATTATTGAATCACATCAGAGTCATTACAAGTTTTTCCTGGGTTGGTTAGCTCGGTTGGTTCAAGCATGATTCTAATAACACCAATGTTATCTGTTTGCTATCTCTATTGGCCACATGTCACTTCAAGAATTTCCCCCAGGGATTACCAAAGTGTTACCTTGTCTCTGCTGGGCAGTGTTCCACAAACATGATTTCTCAGCTGGCTTAATTTAAGCTAGAAGTCACGATTGTCCAATAATAGTTTAGGTAAGGAGCATTCCTATTGGACAATCATCACTTCTAGCTTAAGTAAAGTCAGCTAACTCAGAAAACCCGCTTCGTGGAACTCCCCCCGGTCAGGGAGCACCTGTAGAACCGCAAAGGGGGAGGTAGAATACCTATATTGTGACAGCATTATGAACTGGAAGAAAAATAAAACCCAAAGCTGAGAAGAAATTTCTGATCGTGTTTTCATCCTTTCACTAGTCCCATTGTGCTCACTATGAGACACATACACAAGCAAAAACTGGTTTGGGTGTGAACACAGCTCTGGGTCAGCAAGCACACAGTCATAAATGCCAAACAACAACCACCACCACTACCTTAGCCTGCTGGTGTTGGGATTCAAACCAGCAACCTTCTGCTCACCGACACGAGACCTAAGGCACTGAGACACACACCAACTCCTAATGTCTCATAGCTTGACGTTCACCTAGCGAAGGTGTTTAGTAAATGTTTCACACAAATGAACGCGCGAGGCTGTCTGTCGGAGATGCGACACGGCGACACTCACAGCACAATGACACGCGGTCAGTTGTCCCTCAAGTCCCCAACTCCCACACCAGGGATGGACAGAGGAAAGCGCCACAGTAAATGAAACGCAAAGCCGACATTCTGAATCGCCGCCTCTCCTCCAGAGAGACTCTAATCTGTCATCCTGGCATCGATATCAAAAGTGTTTGAAGCCGAGGTCCCTATCAAACGCATCATGACCTTCATCTTACATGGTCTTATAAACACTGCTGACACGTTTCTTGTTTCAGGCGTAACAGCCTGACTATAAAACACTAGAGAAATGTTCACGTAATTACAATCTCCGAAAATTAATATATCGCATTACAGAAACAAGAAAAACAAACTTAATTTTATACAA
Source organism: Mormyrus lacerda (assembly GCA_015163995.2). Taxonomy (NCBI): domain Eukaryota; kingdom Metazoa; phylum Chordata; class Actinopteri; order Osteoglossiformes; family Mormyridae; genus Mormyrus; species Mormyrus lacerda. Next base: position 4,688,355 of record JAABNX020000053.1, on the reverse strand, counting down.
AATATAATTTCATACAAAATAATATGCTTTGTTTAACACATTCAGTGAAGGAAGTTTGTTAGCTTCAATTTGAGATGGACTTTAAATAAAAAAAAAAATTGCTTGTTTTAATCTGGTTTATACCCATAAAATGAAGTTAATATGTATGCATATCAGGGACTGTCATTGTTGAAACCGTCCTTCCCTGAGTGCTTCTTTTTTATGTAAAATATTTTGGGAAAGTATCGATTTTAGAAGGTCTGCTGTGCTTCAGGGCTGAAAGCTTCTGAAGGGGTTATCTGAAAGATCTCTGCAAGGTCATTTTGGATGTCATGGCCATTCCTCTGATTTACTCGCAATTAATCTTGTTCAATACAATCACAAACTCCAGCCTAAAGTCTGCCTGCTATCACTGCCCTCATTTCTCGTTGCAATTCACAGTGTTTCACCACCGGATTCTTAATTAATTCCCAGCCCCGATCTCCTACAGCCCTACACAGATTGTGAAGAGGAGATGAGCTCTGAGACACTAATGGCTTTCAACCTCCGTGTTTTTCACAATTAAAATCTTCAGGCCTAAAAGCAAACACTCAAGGAGACAAAGGGGAGAGATTCATGATGTTTCCTCAGCTTGCAAATAAAACGTATTCATCATCACCTCCACCAGCCGTAACCCAGATGGCCAGAAAATTGGCTTTGTGTAGTGATGTGGATTCAGGCATGAATATTAATACGAGACAGATGTAAACGCATATTAATACGCTTTCAGGTTGCACAGCTCGAAATGATAATGTCTCTACTTAGAAAAGGATGAGAGCTGCATCCTGAAAACAATCCCCTGCTTTCTGTCAGCTCTCCTGAAGGTGTGAGCAGGTTTCGTTTCCTCCAGGCTCACATGATCCAGCAGTGATGGGCGGGTCATTCACCTGCCTGTCACTGCTATCTCTGTGCCTGCCTGTGCTTTAATGGAAACGTGACCAGGATCTGACACCTTATAACGAATTAAGATTGTCCGTGTCTTATAAGTCAAGCTGGGGATTTCCGTTCATGCGGACGTCGTGCTCACATGTTAACTGTCTCTCTTTAGACGCACAGTTAATTGAGCTAGTATGTGCAGAATACGATTACACTCACAGCACCGATGAAGATGTCTGTTGTCACACTGAATAGATTTAGATAAGCAGTAAGGAGGGTTAATAGATGACAATCGCATGCGCATTTTCTGCAGCAAATGATCAGTAGATAAATCTCAAGTCATAAATCTGAAGTCTTCTTTTAGTAACTCAGGCGGTCTCTGTTAGAGGACACTAAAAGGATGGAAAACCAGCATCCAAAAAGCATAGTGGTGACCTCTCTCACATCTGCTCTAAGGCATGGGATTAAACATTGATAGAGGCCCAAATCAGCCTAAGCCCCCCTTCCCTAAACACACATGGATGCATTAGTATTGCATTAGGAAAGTATTGCATGGAATTCCTGCGCAGAAATAAATTGTATTGCACAGTGGGTTGTACACTGAATGAATGAATGTTCTGTGAATGTGCCTAAGTGGTTCTGGTCCATTCAGACAGTGGATACCCCCCGCCCCACTATAGGCTGATTCATTGTACAGTCTAATGGTCAAAGGTAGGACTGACATTATATCTACAGATAACTAGATAAGCAGATCCTACTCCTGAGTTAAACTCTGAGATTTGTGTTCATCGGGCTGCTAAGGTAACGCCAGATGTGGGGTGCAGTGAGAGCTGCCTGCTCGGACAGGAACATCACTGATGCACACAGTGGATGTGCTTCTTCTTTAGGACTCCTTCAAGATTCAAGGTCCTCTATTTGCCTCTTATACATAAGCACATCGGAATCCTTACTCACACCATCCGGTCAGTAACATATAACATCCAACAGTATTAGACAAAACAAAACAAGACACAGGCACTCACAAACATTAAAGTAGGCGTAGGACTATTTATGGGATGACTATACAACAATCAGATGAAAGGGTGAAAGAGAAGATATGGTTAAATAAATTATAAATATATTAAATAAATGTATGGTAAATGAAAAAAATGGCTGAGGAATACGGCAGAGAAATGTGTAATATACAGTGTCGCTCTGTCCTGTCATGTAAACTATACATTCCCCTTATTATAAAACAACATGAAGCTGATCTGCTGCAAAGAGGCGGAGCAGCAATGTGTGGAATTAGGGGCAGGCGCTAAATCAAGGACCATGACATTTATAAAGCCATGCGAAGATGGGATTACGGCGGCCTTTATACTTCTAGTAGGGTTGAGTAATCAGGTTCATTTACTCTCCACCAGCGAATGAACCAGGAGCCCCTTTCTTGAACCAAGCCCAACAAAGAGGCTCCTTCTTTGTTGGACTGCACCTCCTGAATCAGGCTCCGCCGTTGGGGCGTCTGGGAGGGTTGGCTCTCTGACCCCGGGGTCACGACATGCCCCGTCCGGCCTTTCAGTGACACCCTCATTTATCAAGCATATTGTTCTGTCCACAGAAACGTCTCTTGAGCTGTGCTCATTAGTTTGCTGTTCTGTGCCATTCCAGGTCCCTGTTTCCCGTCAAAATTCAATAAAAGTACATAATTGGACAGAACGGGATAAAGTCAGCCAATGATAGATGATGAGTTTAATCTAGCTGATAGACCATTTACACAGTCTATCCCAAGGATCCAGGGTTGCAGTGAAGGGTTTGAATCCCTTTCAGGTCTTTGAAGAAAAAGACTCAGCAGACAGTTTGTATGGGATATTTCCATTTTGAGTTCTGTTCTTCTTATTCTGGGTGAGTGGATGCCTATTGTAAGATCCTAAAACTAGTTAGTGTTCAGCCTAATATTTTTCTGCTACTTCCTCATATTTGTGGAGCTCCCCCAGAAGTCTTGTTACATTATTACTATGTGGTTGCCATACTGAGGTAAGACTGAGCTTCCGTTCACGGTGTGATTTTAGCTTTCAGATACTGCCTTTGCCCAAACAGCTGAATTCCTAGAGTTACAGCAGTAACATACCGTTGTTATTCGAATGGGAATACCAGAGCTTGTTTGTTTCTTGGCACAAAAGGAGTGTCTCCTGCTACCATTTCCCACATTATTCCTGCATTCCCTGCTTTTCCATGACGCTATCATCTCTCCCCTTAAGCTGCAAGGCCCACCTCACCTTCAGGCTCACCGTTTCGGCTCGAGATACATTTTTCATGCCGCTCCATTTCTTAAATATGCATGTGCTCCCCGAATTGCCCATTCAAAATGCATTATGTGCAATTTTACGCGGTAAATGGCACCGTACCGCGGGTGGTGCACATCCCTCTGCATCTGCACGTTGTCTTGATAAATTACACAACTGAATGGGTTAGTGGGCCACGTTTTATAAAGCGCTTTCCTGAGGAAGACTGAGGCATCGGCCGAGAGCACAAGCAGATGCTGCTCAGCGATAATGACATGAAACGGGGGTCGACCCCATGCTCCTATCCACCCCATGATCTTCACAGCAGCGACCGGCTTGCAGGATTTTTTAGGGGAAGCTTTGAGAACTGGCTGATGGACTCTGACTTTGACCACAGTCTATGCCTTGCTGTTGCTAAAGACATATTTTCTTTGTATTCTGTAATGTTAGCATACCTGGAGGCTGGGGGGGCAGCCAGTCGACCTTGGACCCCCAGAGGTTTTTTTCTCCTTACTCACCAGTTTTTGGTTCCTCTCCTCTGCTGTCCTCTGGCACTTTTTCCTTCTTTTTCCCCAATCCCCCTGTTCCATGCACCGTTTTCTATGATGTTGTAATGACCTCCACACACTTGCACTTGCCTTGGGCTGCCTGTTTTGTGGAAGGCGCTATTTAAACAATACATTGAATTCGAATCAGATAGAGGGGAAGGAGAACCTTCACCATCCGGGCCAGAAATCTCTGGGAAGCACAGAGCAGGAGACGCACGCCTGGCTGGAAGCGAATCAAGTCGCTCGTCAGAAGGTCCCATCTGCCGCACTCCTGATGAATGAGCAGGCAGCCTCTATATGACAGCCGCATACGCTGGAGCCCTCGTACCCTGGGCAGGGTTTGCCAGTCTCGGGGATATGAAGTTTCCGGACAGTTTGAATGCGGTGACACATGATAGCAGGAGGTCTCCGAGATGTTTGCTCTGTCGTGCTCTTTTGGCTGCTGTCTTCCCTCAAGCTCAGGTTAAAATTCACATGCTGTTCCTATTCCCGTCAGCCAGAATGCGTTGCCGCGTACAAATCACGCACACTTACACTCATGTCCACCTAAACTCAGGAACAAAACACTCACTGCTTTCATTTGCCGGAAAATTTACTTTGTCAGAAACTTGTAAAGGTGAATGGGGGACGAAGGTAGTTACGAAAAGGCAACTGATGTGAAGTATCTGGAAGCTTGGTACAGTAACTGGTGGCTCTATCCTGGTCTTACCCAGATTTAGTTTCTTTTATTTTCGATCTTTACTTTGGACACATCCCGTCTTGCTCCCCCTATGAGCCACACGGACACCCAGCAAAACCTTGGAGTCTGAGGACAGTTTCAGACAGAATCAAACTTTCCTGCAGCAGTTTTCGAGCTTAACGGTCTCGCCGTCTGATGAAAACCGTATATGTCCACCTTCTGACTCGATTGTGACTTTTTATTATAGAAGGAATACGCCCATTATCCTCTTACTGTTGTTAGTGTTTCGCATCTAATTGACCAATGAAAAGATGTTTTGTAAAGTTATCTAACTTAGTTATTTAACTCGTATTTATGTTAGGAGTAGTTAGCATTGTTTGGATGACTTTATATCACTAATTTCAATAACTTAATGCTGACAGCTCAATAGCTAGCTAACTAACATTAGTGTAATTTGTGAATGTAAAGCGAGATCTGTGTGTATCTTGTTGACACTGACATATTTGTCTCTCTGTCCAAAATCAATGATAGGTTTCTATTTGCGGTGCTAAAGGTGTCTCATTATGTTGTTTAAGGTTTATTTTGTAAAGTAGTTGCTGAGAAAATGTCGTTTTTTTTGCACTGCTGAATTTTGGAGATACTGTATGTGTTTTTCATTGGACAGTAACAATTATTATTGTCATTATTCTCCTGGCAACAGGAATCAAACCCACAGAGCCTCTTGTGTAGCGAACACCTGGTGTTCTGAAACTTCTGTGTCTCATTCTACTGTGATATTCTGTGATACATTTGTTGCTTCATTGAAGCTTCTGTTTGAATATACCAAGGCTAATATTCAATTCAATTGAATTTTATCTGCGTAGCGCATTTTCACAACATTACACATTGTCTCAAAGCACTTTACATTATCCCCACCCAAAGACCCCAGAGAGCGAGCCAGAGGTGACAGTGGCAAGGAAAACCTCCCTAGAAGGAAGAAACCTTGGGAGGAGCCCGACTCAGAGAAGGAGCCCATCCTCCAGGGGGCGGTAGAGGCAGTCAAGTCAGTCGCACATGCTATGTGTAAATCCGCAGGCTTTATATCTAAACAAAAAACCTCCATCCAGAACCTCCTCATCTAAGTCACCGTCAACCAATTGTAAAAAAAAAAAATATTTCTGCATTGAATCATTATTGGATACAGAATACCTCCCAGAATCCCCGCTGTGTATAAAATGTGTGTATTGTGTGTGTGACATGTGTGGACACCACGCTTTGTTTCAGTGGGCCTCATTCAACCCCCCCCCCATAGGTGCGATCAGGGAGAGCCTGTCGCCGTGGAGACAGAGCTGGGCAGCACCCTCCCCTCTGGCCTCACACACTCTGTGACCGTGCTTTACTTCTGAAAGCTGCACCTGCTTCTCCATTTGGAAACTATTTAGGAGACATCAAACTCCATCAGAGCAGGTGTGATTGCAGGCAGCCCTTCACTCCGCGAGCCAATTAGCCCCTGTCCTGACACGACTCTGCCCAGCTGCGCGCCGCCCTGGCGAGAGGGAATCCATTCAGGGCCGCCCCGGCAACACCTGAGTCCCCCGGCGGCCTAATAGCATGACTCCAAGGGCAAACATGCGACAAAGGCATCGCATTCACCCTCCCCGCATCAGCCCACCAGCAACGGTAAAGCTATTTAGTCAAGAATACAAGAGCTAGAGAAAGGTAAATGGACGGGCAGGGGGATGCACTTTGAGATTCTCTGCCCTGGTTTCGGTTTGACGCATGGGGGTGTGCGTGATCAGCCGTGGCTCTGGGTTTTGGTCCCCCCCCCCCCCCGGCCCCCAGTAGGTTATTTATTCAGCCTCTTTGAGATGATGGGGGTGACACATCTGTCAGGCGGAGAGAGGCTGCTCGCCAAAAGGTCACCGGGAGAGACAGCAGCTGCTGAGGACGCGGTGCGGAGCCCCAAATAGCAGTGTCATTACAGGAGCACAGGTGGGGCGTACTCACCCTGCCCCCCCTCCCCCCCAGGTGTGCCTCCTCACTGCAAGGTCAGGTTAAGCCGCTCTGGGGGTGAACTACCGTTTTGGCCATTACGCTAGCAACAATGTAAATTAGTCCTGTAAATTAAGTAAAGTCCTATAATTTAAATATTCAAAAATATACTTCAATAGTCCATTTTATAATGTTATAATGTATAAATGTTTTACGAAATTGAGCAAAACTGGTTCAAATGTGTTATGAGATTAATTTCAGAAGATTTAGTTGGGTCCTTCTGTAGAGAATCAGTCTTCTGTTGGGAAGGCTTGGAGTGGGTTTTCAGTTCTGATTGGTTCAGATGGACACATCCCTGAATGGACACACCTCTGATTGGTTCAGATGGACACATCCCTGAATGGACTCACCTCTGATTTGTTCAGATGGACGCCACCCTGAACAGACACTCCTTTGAATTCTCCAAACCAGCAAATGTCTAATGGTCAAACACAAAATTATATTTTATGAAGCCATCATTGATTTTACAATCCTTCTTCTGTCTTCTGAAACTAGATTAAATAAACAATAAATGAATGTCATTGTAGCAAATCTTCTACTGTAAATGCCTCTAATTAAATGCATCACATTTAAATGGATTGAAAAAATTGTAGAACTACAACAATTTTTCTGGGCATTTAATGAAATGTGGGTAATGGCATCACATAAGTAACCTGATAGCCGTTATCTCGAAAAATGGTCCTGTTAGCAGTACGGCTCCCTCAGTGATTACTCAGTTTACATTTTTTACACTAAATATTTCTTCTTGCAGAAAGGGAATCTAATTAAATGATATAACAAAGACAGAACCTGAGTGAGTGCTATCCGGCTCATTTGCAGGTGGGATGCTGAGTCCGCGTTGACTCTGAAACAATAGCATTAATAATGAAAATGCAGCGTGTTTGTTTTTTCAGCATGTAGCGCAGCCTGGCCTGGTCCCCACTGAGCAGTAAACACGGCAAAGCACAGATACTGCAGCCGACAGCGTCTGCAGGATGGTGCAAACCCTCCAGGCTTGACGAAGGTAAATAATGGTGCTCATCAACACTTCTCTCGTGAGCACAGGAAAAGTAGTGTAACTGTGGTGTAGTGTTCACTTCAGTTAACATATAATCACAGGTGGGGATTTCACATGCATACTGTAAGACTTGAGTGAGGCACCTTGCTTGTTTTCAAGGGGCTTCCTGATGGTGACTGTCAGAGGCCCCCCCCCCGCCGAGCAGTAACTGAACGATAGGGGAGCTTAACGTGGACGCCACCCCCCCCACGATATCACTGATGTTTTTCCCCATAACCAAATTTTTGTAGCACTGTTTCACCAGGTTTTCATTGATTTGACAGTTTGTGGAAAATGATGTAGCTAAGTTTAGTGAATTTCCGCAGGATATCTGTTCACACACAGACAGACAGACAGACACACACACAGGTTGATAATTATATCTTTGTGGGGACTCTCCATTCATTTCCATTGGGAAAACTCTAAGCCCAACATGATGATCTTAAGCCCTATCCAGGCCTAACCTTAACCATAAGTAACAAAACCAAATGTCTCCACAATATAATCTATATATGACCACACACACACACACACACACACACACACACACACAGCCAAGGGCTTATTTATATTGTTTGACTCATATTTAAGAGTAATATTTATACTTAATAATTATATTCTTTTGAGTAAATATTGTATTAGAACATTACAAATGCCCTAGTGATAATAAAGTTATTACTATATGCTTATATAGTTAGTCATTCATGCTGTGATTTACATTTATACAAGAAAATATAAGTAAATTGGGATTTATTTGCATTCATTGTAATTTTTAGCATTATAAGACACCCAATTAAAAGCTGTAAAATATTTTTTTAAATATATAAATAATGTTACGTATTTCTCTTCTCTCTCAGCGAGGTGGAAATGTGGACTTGGTGATGCGGGTGATTTCCAGAAGGAAATCTGTCAACTTTCACTTGGATTAGTCAAATAAAGCTGCTATAAGCAATGGAATAAAAACTGTTAAGTGAAGTCTTTGCTGTTTGAGACCGGAATCCAATCAGCATCCTTTATCATTTACTAAGAGACGCCGACACTGGGTGAGCGGCAGAGGTCGTGTCCGTTTCGTCCGTTTTTGTGTCTTCTTCAGTGCCTGTGGGCCACGCCTCTCTTTTGACCGCGTCTCTGTCCGGCTTCTCCATCTTTGCACGCCGGGTCATGGGATAATCCGCTGTGACGGCCCCACGTAGCTTCTGACGTTAGCTTTTAGCTGTGTGACTTCTGTAGCTTTCGGCGCCTGTCATCCAGCACTGAGAAGCTCCCCCATGTCGCTTGACTAGTACCGTTTCAGACTTCAGGCACCGCATGTGGATAATAAGATAAAGGCCACAACCGACATGAATAAATGCATAAATTAAGAAATATAAATGAAAAGCGGGTGTGCATGTCATGTACATAATCATGTAGGGTGTCATTATTGGTTTTTAAATGCTGTACTGATGTGTCGTGCCTGGGGGTGGCGGCTGGCGTGTCAGGAGGGGGCGCCGTAGTGCTTTGTGGCAGCAAGCAGTACACGGCGGTGGAAGAAGCCAGAGGCTAAAGGTGTTCTTAGATAGCGCCCCCTAGAGCAGATGGGCAGAATTTCTCTTAACGCTGTATGTTATACTTCTCTGACTAAGGGGGATCCAGGGTTGGTCCTATATTGCCTTCCTGTTTAGGCATTTGCCATCATTTAAATTTGTCTTACTGACCATTGTCTGACTATCGCCTGTATGAATAATGGTGTCATCTCTGCAACAGAAGTTTGCAGCTCCTTTGACATCATACCGTCTCTTCCGTTGAATCCCAACTTCCTTATCAAAGGACGAGCTGATGATTCCTGCCAGAGAGGGCCGTTTGTATGGCCCCCTCGCCGAAGAGCGCCGCTGGTCAATAAGCGGGGCGTCGTCCTCGTTTAACTTTTCACCATGAGAGTTCCTCTCTTTCGGGGGGTTCGGAGAGTCACGATCACCTCAGGCTGGTCGTGATCTCTCAGAGAAGCGGCGTGCTCTGCTCTGAGACAGCGAGCTGGAGGAGATGGAGGGAGGACGGGCCGGCGTGCCTGCAGAGACAGGCAGTGTGCCGCGTGGGCTCAACAGCTGCTGAAGTCAAGGCACGGGGTTGGGCTGCCCATATGGCTACTGCCAGAACCAGGACACAGCTGTCAGCAGGGGGCCAGAAGAGGAGCGAGGAGGGGGGGAGATCCTCATGAAAGAGGGCTGGTGGCAAGGCATGGGCTGCTGACTGGCACGAATCAGTCCCAACATGGATGCTGTCAACTGAGATATGATGAGAGAAAATAGGACGGTGGTTTGGGGGGGTGCACCCTGTCAGCGTGTGGAGGGGAGTGAGCGAGTCTCCAGGAGCTGCTTGATCTTGCCCCCCCCACCCCCCGCATTGAGGGTTGCCCGTTGTCTCAGGGAGAGCTCTGGAACGCTGGCATCCCGTGTATCCGGACCGTCACATAAATCCTCTGGAGCTTTAGATGATATGAGGACAGTAGGATACACTGTAAATGTCTCATCCTGTTCTTTAACACAACGATTACTGCTATTAGCTAACAGAAACTGCATTGTTTAATATATTTCAACAGTTACAGTGCATTATTATATAATTCCAAGAACCCAACTGTTATATCACACACGTCAAAGAGAGTTACGTGTACCTGGGCTTGCATGTAAACAGGATTTTTATTTGCCTTTATTAATTATCATCTAGTGGTTAGACCCTGGTAAATGAAATGAAATGATTTCTTGCGTCTAAAAAGTGTCAGGAAACCGAAATCTGTATTTGAATCTTGGCCCCACAGGACACATCTGTAAGAATGCAGACTTTTTATGGGAATGATTAACAGCGATGAAGGGACATCAAAAGTAATGGCGCCTTTGTACCTTTCGCATGTTGATTCCTCCTAAAGCTTGCTAATTCGAAACAGAGATGCTCAATTATACAACATCCAATTTGCATATGCTAATTAGCGTCATATTAATTATCTTTAAATTGGGTAATTAGGATCTCTCAATTAAAGCATTGTTCATTACACTAAATGCACGTGCGAGGTGTTTGAAGTTGCCGTGTGTGGTTTTGGAGTGCTGCAGGGAGGAGGAAGTGGAGCAGGGCTGGGCTAGCTGCCATATCAGGACCAGGCCCCGCTTCCTTGTTTAATAATTTAGCCGACCCACGTCATATAAAGATGGTACCCACAGCTTTCCTGATTACCAAACATATGGTTTCATAATGAAAGCAGCCCTTGTAAAAGAGTAATGACATGAAATAGGAGACGTCAGGCATCCAACAAAGGCATTACAAAGCCGCCATTACAAAGCCCACTTGGGCTCTTGCTGCTGGCTGCTGTTCTCCGTGCTTGTCTGCAGATAGCATAGTGGTGGAGGACCTGCAATTGTGATCAGAAAATCAGAAAAGGGGTTTGCTCTTATTCTACACAATGTGCCTGCATTTCCAGCCAAGTATACAGGTGTATATGTGAGTTAAAAGTCTAGATAGATAAAATTATTGGTAATCAAAAGACAGAATTATACACATACAAATCAAACACAAGTGACACATCCTGAGCTATACAGATGAGAGAGGACTGAAAAAACCGAGTTACACAAAACCAGGACAAATCATCCAGATCAGAGATGTGTGAACCATCCTGAATCACCAAGATGAGAGATGAATGAAATATCCTGAATCACCCACATGAGATATGAGTGAAACATGCTGAATCATCCAGATCAGAGATGAGTGAATCATCCCGAATCCTCCAGATCAGAGATGAGTGAAACCTCCTGAATCATCCTGATCAGAGATGAGTGAAACCTCCTGAATCACCCACATGAGATATGAGTGAAACATGCTGAATCATCCAGATCAGAGATGAGTGAATCATCCTGAATCCTCCAGATCAGAGATGAGTGAAACCTCCTGAATCATCCTGATCAGAGATGAGTGAAACATCCTGAATCATCCAGATCAGAGATGAGTGAAACCTCCTGAATCATACTGATCAGAGATGAGTGAAACCTCCTGAATCATCCAGATCAGAGATGAGTGAAACCTCCTGAATCATACTGATCAGAGATGAGTGAAACATTCTGAATCATCCAGATCAGAGATGAGTGAAACCTCCTGAATCATACTGATCAGAGATGAGTGAAACATCCTAAATCATGCTGAGTGTCAGTGGTTCTCAAACCTTGGGGCATTGGGACATTTTCATCAGTACCCACTCTAACTGACAAATTTTAGCGTTAGCAATCCATGGCGTAATTGGGCATCTGGGACAGCCTGTTCACTTGGTGAAATTTATTGTGAGGTCCATGAGATGATTTTCGATGGGTCTTCGGAGGAAGAGTTTGAGAAGCACTGTGCTAATGAAAATGTTGGTGATATGGTTTGAAGGAAACAATCTTCGACTGACATTTTCTTTATAATGTTGTGAGATGATACCATATTGATCCAAGGGTGATTTTGTTCCCATTGCTTGTTATGCAAGGTTACCTTTCTGACTGAAAGCTGCCAGGACTCTATGTAGATGAGCTTTGTGCTGTAGGTGACTGCACACTAAGAAATCCTCTTTCATCTTCATTCAGTCAGAAATCTGAAAGCAGCTGGAAAAGAGGGCAGAGAGAAAAACATCTTGCTGGGTGAGGATTGAGGGCTGGATCCATTCAGTGGAGCATCCCCAGTGGTGGACATCGGACTGAGCTGGTTTCATTAAGCTGGGTGGGCTTGGACTTGATGGGCTTCTTCAGGTCCAGGAAAGTTGAATAAGACTGAGGATAACATACAAAGTTTTATATCACACATATTTGGACCCCTTTATAAAAGCCCATTAAAGAAGTTCAAGGAGAAGACTAAAGGCCAACAGCACTTTACACCTTTGCTGGTTTCAGTGACTCAGCCATTAGCAAGACCTACATGGATTCTTTAGTTTGGAGCAAAACGCTACTTTCCATGCAGCTCTACCCGATGTTTTGATATGCTGCTTGGTAACAGTGTGCCCACACACCCCAATCACACCATGTGGTGAATAGACTTCCACTAGGGGGAGTTCTAGCATGACTTTTATAGAAACAATCGGCATGCCAGCTCAGATATATCAGGGCTAAAAACAAAGCCCAGATTTAAAATGGATTCTGATGCAACAAATGAAAGCATGTTCGTTTTGTTTTAATAAATTAATGTACAGTCCTGCATTCTGTTGATAATTTAATTTTGTGGAGGCCTTGCTATTGATTTCCCCTGCTTGCGTATTCACACACACATTGTTTTCCCTTGACAAGGTGGTCTGACAGTGACGCCAAGGGTGTGAAGCACACGTGTGAAATTTGCTTTTACTTTTTTCTTTTCTCATAATTAAAAGCAGCATTAGATTAATTGAACACCAGATAAAAAGCTTTCTTCTTTAAGCCGCGGGGATTCGGGACACGCAACACCGCCGCTTTGTCCCTTGCGGCAGCCTGACTTTTCGCTGCAGACACAAAGCCGAAGTCGCTCAGGAGTTCGGGGGATTTCACTGAAGCAGACGTCCCTGCAGAGGGCTGCCCCAGTGACCACAGTTTGGCTTCATGCTCTCCCTGTTCTCTCCATATCACGTGGCTTTAGATCTTCATCTCCCTAACCTTTCTTGCTAACAAAACCTGGAATCTACAGTATCTCTTTCCATTGTGACAACCTGATGGCATTGTGGGTGAAGGGTAAGGCTGACAGGGAAGGGGAATATTCCGGATTTCTTGTGAGAGACAATGCTGTACGGCTCTGTGACTTTCGCCATCAGTATGTCAATGCTCATTTACCATGTCATGTGTTATTGTGCAGCACTGCATTTATACTGACGGTATAGTATTGAAATAATCTTATATAATACTATATTTATTGTGGCATAGCATTATACATACAGCAGTTGCAGTGGTAAAACAATAGTATGTAGTAGTATGTATTATTGAATTTATAGTGTTAATATCCTGTACTTTCTTCATGGTGGTAGTGCTGTTATGAATTAGGTGTTTAAAGTTGAAGGTTAAGCATTTAACTAACATTAAACGTTAAAAGACGATTTGCAAGGGCTAATAATTATGTGGAAATGGTCAGGACTAGGAGTATTTAATACTGAATAGGAGCATTTTTTAAATGCAATGGAAGCAGACATATAGAAAATTATGCAGAATTGTGCAATACCTACTTACTTTTTTTTTTGTCTTTGACGCCAGTATTGGCATCCAGTATGTTTGAATATCCACACACACATTAGAGATACAGGGTTTTTCACCATACCACACGATCGTAATAAGTTCACCTCCAAAATGATCCACAGATATGTTAAAAATGTTTTAATGCGATTGCAGTTGTCCGGTTGGTCACGTGAAAGTCTGCTCATCTGTGAATAGATCTCTTTTCACATGGAGACTTCATAAAGACTTCATAATCACACCCCCTGGTGAGGTGACAGCCTGATTGGATTTCTCAAGGAGTCGTGCGCATATATTTGCATTCTAATTAGCAACATTTTTTTTTTCATGAAATCGATGGAAACATAATATTGCAGCTTCTAGACACACATGCCTGTATATATCAGATGTAAAAACACTTAATACACCCAAGTGTCTTCTTTTATAGCAGTGTCTCCAAAGCATCAAAATAACAGGTATTTTTTTTATCACATTTTGTGGGGGACCTGTGGTCCCCACAATGTAATATAAACATAATCCTAAACATGCACACATATACAACAACCCCTGCTCACATTCACACAAATGCTTCAACACAACACGCTCACACATACAGCTAAACATACACACTCGGATGTGTCTGTTCCTGTTGATGTTTTGAGCCGCTGGAAGTCTTACACAAAGTCACACAATATCATGCCCTATCACACACTATCACGTACTACCACACACTATCGCATGTTCTCACATATTTTCACGCACTCATCGCAGGCTATCACGCACTACCGCTCACTATCACGTGCCGTCACGCATTTTCATGCACTATAGCACTATATGACGTGTCACACAGTGCACACCGTACAATAGCCAGCAGCCCCTGGAGGTCACACTGCGGATTATTTTCACTCCTACACGCATGCTGTAGTTTTAATTACAGGATCCACAAAGAAACTCATGGACCCTGCTGGAAGTATTTGATTAGGAGAAGATGATGCGGAATAAACTCCATGAATATTTATGTTGGTTTCATGGTTATGTACAAATTGTACACAGCATGAAAAATATTTGTGGGAATTTGCAAGCGATGCTCCCAAAGCCCAATAGGGAAGTAGACTGGGAGGAAAGCAGAGCCTGGCTGCCCTGACAGAGACGCGTATCCCGTGGAGATTCGCCCTGAGGCTGATTCGGCACCAGGAACGGCAACAGCCAGGCCAGCTGGGCGCACGGCGCTTCACGGCCTTTTGGCTAAGAATAAATGTAGAGTCGGGGCAGTGTCTGGCTCGGTGAGTTAGGTCTCTGTGCCTGTGATTGGAAGCACTTTTATTTCATTCGTCAGGATATTGCTCTCATGGCCACGTTCAAAGTTCTTAGGGAAGATATCATCACACTCAGCCATGCCAAGGTGAGCACAAAGCAAAAGGACCTTTAAAATGTGCAGGAAACATGACGGAGGATTTGAAGGGATGATTTGAAGCTGATGATAGGATCTGAAGCCTTTTTTTTTGTAAGGTTCCTTCAGTGCAGCCCTCTTGGCCTCTCATTTGTGGGTGGAATGCACTCATCTTCCAGGGTTAATGCATAGCACCAGTGGAGCACAGAGATCCCACACCCCCTACTGTACAAAAGGCAGTGTCACAACTCATTAAACCTCACATCGTCCAGCAGGGAATGACGAGCGATCAACCTCACCTAAGCATTGCAATTTTTCTTGATTGCTTTGGCTCATTTCTCAAATGCCAATTAACATTTGCAGAACAACAAGTTGTGTCTTTTTTGTCAAAACGAATTATGCAGTTTCCTGTTTTACAGTTTTTCTGAATTGCTAAAACACTAAACCCCATTCTCTAAACCAAAAGCTCAGTGGCCCGAACTCATTTATTGAATCATTCACTCTTTTGACACCGTAAACAATTTTCATCTAGTGAAACACAATTTGCAGATCTCATTGACCCTTTTTGCAAAACACATTCTCATGCAATATAACACATTTTGCACTACATTGCACTTGTGATGCATAATGGGAACCTAAAATGGCAAAAGGTACACTCAAATAAAGCACAACTGTCATATATTAAGCACAATGACTCAATGTTTATCACACTTGTTTCAAATGAGACACAACCAATACAGTTCAGAGTGCATACAAGTTGATGATGGTTCATATCAACAATGGACAGAAACTGTCAGACATGCTGAGTGCATGTAAGAGGGGGACAAGCAGGAGTAATTTCTGATGAAATTCAAACTCCTGTCATAGACCTTATTCTTGCCCATAGAATGACGATGATGGGAGCAAGATATAAACAGCGTTAGCGTTTCCACCATTGACCGTGTCCTCCAATGCAACAGGGTGCGCATGAAGCCAGTGTACAGAGTGCCCATTGAACACAACTCAGAAAGGGTCAATGAGCTGCTTTCAGTGTGTGTGCAGTCAGACACATTTACAGTCGTCCAGATTTTTACAGTATAATATCACTGTACACAATGTCAAACTCAATGACATCACAGTATGTGCAATGTATGTAAATCAAGAGTGTATGTACAGTAATGTACTGTACTACATAGGTCTGTCTTTCTGTGGTGCTTAAAACTGTATCTATTTCTACATATAGAGAATGTTTGAATTAGATGCAATGGACGGACCCCATGAATAAATTTTTTTTAGATGAAGCAGGAGTCCGTCTCACAAAGGCATGGTCAATTCAGGGGTCATTGTTAAAGTCCCAGGCCTGCGTGGTGTGACATTATGTGCTGCCGTAAGCAACCATGGGCTTCTATACCATATAACACCCAGCATCTTCTTTTATTTCTTTGTGGTCTTCAAGATGTCTGGTCTGAACAGGATCATGAGCTGAACGAGCGTCCCACATATGGTATAGTTTGTAACGGTGAGTGAATGAATGTTATATTTCTATAGCGCTTTTCAAGACACCCAAAGCGCTTCACTGAATCAGTGGGGAGCCACTTCAACCACCACCCCTGTGTACCCCCCACCTGGATGATGTGACAATGTCTTCAGATCATACACAATGTCAAACTGACAATGTCAATTTTCACCATGCTGATCAGATAAGAAAATGATATAATATCAACGAGCAATTGAGCAGCATGTACCTTCCACCGTACTCCCTTTTCCTCATCCCAATAGAGGAGTTTTTTTCTACATGGCAATGGAAGGTATATGACAGACAACCCTACACACGGGGAAATGTCCTGCACACCATGGAATTAGCTTGTGGTGACATAAGTGTGGAGTCATGTCAAGGCTGGATTCGGCGCATGAGAGGGTTCTTCCCCCGTTACCTGACGAGGGGGAATATACCATTGGGACATAGGTGAAGTGCTGTGGTCTGATCCAGCCAGAAGACGTGAGACCAATGACCAATCACATGTTTTGTCCCATTGACAGTACATTGTAGGCTGTGAACTGTCACGCCCAGCTCCGTACCATCCTCCCGTGTGCCACACCCACCTCATTACCTCGTGTGATGCCCCGATCGTGATCACCTGTGTCCTGTTAATTCCTGACCTGCCTGTGTATTTA
>JAABNX020000053.1:4641382-4654556 GCA_015163995.2 Mormyrus lacerda | reverse complement strand
GGGGGCGGCTCTGTCCACTCTTCGCAACTATGGATGGCAGCATTTTGTCAGGTGCTGTATGGCTCTGTGGTCTAACACTCTGTGCCTTTGATCAGATGGCGGCTGATTTGAGCCTTGATAGAATCATTACATGTCTGCTGGGCCCTTCGTATGGCCTTCTGCCCCCAACCCCCGAAGTGCCCCAGGGGTGCCAAGATAAATGGCTCGACCCTCTGATCAGATTCCAAGCTTCACTCTATGCGAAACAAGAGTGAAACACGAGTGAAAGAAGACTGAAAGAAGAGTGAAACAAGAGTGAAACAAGAGTGAAACAAGAGAAAAGTGGAATACAGTATGTGAGAAGAAGTCTTCCAATGCACCTAAACTTGTGCCAGTAAAAGGACCATTTATTTTGCTCCAAGTGACACGCAAAGAATGATTAAAACTTCTTTACTGGCTCACTATAATGGCCAGATTCCTCAGGAAGGCACCGCCATTATTCAATCTCTTTTTGTCCTGTGCAAATTGCCTGCTTGCTCAACACACAGACTGAGGGGTAAATAATGTTACAGGCAGCCCACAATCATCCAGAATGGCCTCCGTCCCTGATAAAGCGTAATGGGCTGGAGGGAGGGGGGTCAGGGGGGCGCCAGCAGTCGTTGCCCCCTGAGAAGATGGTATCCTAGGCTACTGCCTAAATTGCCTGTAGGATTAATCAGCCTTGTTTCTGCTTGAGTCACAGCATTTGTGTCGTACCTGCTGCAGGACGATGCAGCCCACAGTGGATTGGGTGTGCACACTTATGCAAGCAGCTTATTGTACTTTTACTATTATTATTGCTATTATTATAATGATTGTTGTTATTATTATTATTATATTTTCCCCCTAACAGATTTGTTGGTTTTCAATTGAATTGTACTATAAGTCACATTACAATTGGGAAAAGTTTTGAAATGATTTTTTTACATCACGAAACCTGGAATTTTAACTGTATATCCACTGTATGGTGATAAGGCCTCATTTCCCCTCCTGACAGGAGGGAGAGTAAACGCACACACCACGCTCTGACGCAAAACAGCGGCGAAACCAATCTAAGGCGATGGCTGAATCTGCTGCCTTCTGCAGACGCGAACAAAAGCCGAGCGCACACTTCAGGAATCTTAATTGTTGAGGTGTGGGGTGTTTGCCTTGTGTTCTCAAGCAACACGGATCTGTTTCCTCCAATGTAGGTAAGGCGTTATCAGACTGAAACGTCAATCCCACAGAGATTCAGTAATCTATGTAATTAGAAAAGAATCCCAAAGAAACGTGGAAAATTATGCATGTTGTGTAAATACATGACACACAGTCGCACCTGGCCATGATTAGTGTTTAGCCACTGGTGTTAGCTTCCGCGACTGTTTCATAAACCAAGGCGTGATTCATATGAACGGTAATTTGTTGTATGTAAAATTTTAAGCATCACAAAAAAAAAAATCGGAAATGAGAACAGCAATGCTGGAAATCACTGAAATGCAGCCAAGTACTGGCACCGGATATTCCAGGGAGGAATGTGTCAGCTTTGATCTGGATGCCCACTATATTGTATTTATTTTATAACCAACCACGTATCCTTTTTTAAAATCCAACCTCTTAACTAATTAGGATTCATTAAACTTACAAAATAATTATTTTAATTAATGATTAGAAGCTACATGTACTTAAAATGTAGTATTAACTACACCTGGTGTAATATTACATGGCGTTTCCAATGAAGAAGTAGGTTCAGTGGTCAATAGATGGTTACCCTTTGGTTAGCATTCAAAGCGGCTACTGGTTTCCACACAAATGTAGCTTCCTATTTGTCAGTAAACTGCCTGCCTCAAATTGCAGCAGACTCTGTTGGCACGTCAACATAGCAGCGATCTGCTAGCAGTCCGTATCATTTAGCTAAGAGAACCCTGGGGGATATTTTATGCGCTTGCATTGTTGTACAGCTGCAATTAAGGGCTGCCGCATGCAGCCGGGCGGGAGGGAGTTGAATATCTCAGTCCTGATTACTTCTCAAGCTGGGTGCCTGTCACCAGCACAATGTTCTTCCTCAGCAGGCCATGATGTAGCTTGCGGGCGCTACATGCAAATGACAGAGTGCTAAGGCAGACAGACCCAGACTGACAGACTTTACCACTGCCACATGCTAAGAAGAGAGTCGGGATTGTCAACTTTGATCAGATGAGAGTGAGATTTTCAATCCGAGACAAGTCTGCATACACATGCACTCGCAAATACATGTACGTTTTATTACCATGTAAATGATCTGTAGGGTGAGCAAACTACTACAATGTTTTCCAGGTAGCTAATTTTAGAATTTTAGAAATATAGATTTGCTTTAAAATTTCTTGCATGAGCTTGAAAGCCTGAAAGCATGAAGTGGCAACTCCGCAGAATGTTAAGAGAACTGATAGAGTTTACTGCTGCTACATGCTAATGACAGAATGCTACGAGTTCTGCTGGAATGTACCACTGTTACATGCAAATGATAGAATGCTACAAGTACTGCCGGAATGTACTACTGCTGCATGCTAATGACAGCATTCTACAAGTACTGCTGGAATGTACCACTGTTACAGTACATGCTAACGATAGAATGCTACGAGTACTGCTGGAATGTACCATTGTTACATGCAAATGACAGAATGCAACGAGTACTGCCCGAATGTACCACTGCTGCATGCTAATGACTGCATGCTACGAGCACTGCTGGAATGTACCACTGTTAAAGTACATGCTAATGATAGAATGCTACGAGTACTGCTGGAATGTACCATTGTTACATGCAAATGACAGAATGCTACGAGTACTGCCCGAATGTACCACTGCTGCATGCTAATGACTGCATGCTACGAGCACTGCTGGAATGTACCACTGCTGCATGCTAATGACAGAATGTTTTTAGAACTAACACAATTTACCTATGCTAAATGTTTTGGAGAACTGATAGAGCTTAACAGCATAGCACAGTGATGGCAAAGACTTTAGAGAACTTATCACCATTACACATAAATCACAGCATGCTGCGGTTTGTTTTTTATAGATTAATTTAGCTTATTTTAATGTTCAGATAAGTCATATATATTTATTTTTACAGGGTCAGTATGTTCTGCTTTTGCCACCAGTTCTGCCTTACGGATGATGTCATATGGCAGTCTGGTACGATGGAATATGGCCGGATAAAAAAGAAAGACATGTAGGGTTCTTCTCATCCGTCCAGTTAATAATAATAATAGATACTTTATTGATCCCCTTGGGGAAATCATCTTTACGCCTCCTTTAACTAGCACTTTTTTGCAGAGCAAGTTGTCTGGGAAGGGCAGCCACCCATAGTGGTACCCAGGGAGCTGGGGGTTAAGGGCTTTACTCAAGGACCTGCAGATGTGCTGAGGCTGGGTTTGAACCAGTGACCTTCTGATTACAGGCACACAAGCTTAGCCCTCTGAGGCACACACTGCCCTCCAGCAGCATTCATAGGTGACTAATTCAGAATGAGGCCAGTTCGTGTCCGTCTGCATTTCAGACAGACCTTTCCCAGACCGACCTTTCCCAAGCCTTTGCGGCCAGTATAAATGTGACGGCTGCAGGCAGAGGCTCACCGGCCCTGAGACTTAGCGCACTGGCTTAAACAGAACGCTTGCCTGTCCGGAAGAAAAGAAATTACGGTCTTCACAGTACAATTTTTCACAGGGCAATTACAACCTTGGGGGAAATAAATGACCATTTCAAATGTTATCAGCTTGTTTCAATAAAGCTTTAATACAACATTAATGCTAGTGGAACCTATCATCTAATTTAAGACCCTGGATATCACGCGTTCCTCTGAGGCCCACTGGTCTGCAGGTGCATTTGAGGCACTAGCAGCAGAACCGCCAGCACATGTGTGAAATCAAAGCGCCCTCCCTTCCAGTGTTTAGTCACCACTCTTATCCGCAGTGAAAAGCTTCAGAACAACCTACTGCGAAAGGGAGACACGTCATCTGGGCATGCGCCCAGGTGTGTCTGTGCCCCTCTCACACTGCAGTTTATCTGTTGTGATTTTAACAGTGAGAATGTCATAGGGAACAAGCCCTAACACCAGAAGGAGTGTTAAAGTGCTCAATACTGATGTCTTCAGCAGAGTAAATAACGCATTATATGAGCATATTATAAGCAGATTACATCTATTAGTTACTGCTGTGCAGCACACAAATCAGCTGCCCTGGGAGGCAAGAAAATCATTTTAAACTTCAATAAGTTACAAGCAGTGGCAAAGACACAATATAATCCACAGGATGCCCCAGGCAGCAATAAGACTGTATGCAATTACAGAAGCAAAATTCAACACAGTAAACAAAAGAAATGTAAATTACTGCTATTCAGTGTGGAGAAAAAAACAAGTTAACTGCACTCTGGAAGAGTCTTTTGTTGCTGCTTGTGCGAATGTTGATGAGATGTTTATCTCCATGGAAAAGCAGAGAAGTGACATCACACTCACATGGTGCCCCCTGGCCCATAAGAGTGTCTGTAACGGAAATGAATGACCTGCACGATGACATTAGCGCATTCAATTTTAGATCTCTGTAATTGTTGTGGCACTGGAAGCTGGTCAGAGAATTTAATCAAAGGATCCCAATAAGTGTCTCTATAATGATGACAAATCTACTGACAGCTATACAACTATTTGGTACAGAGTGAAGATTGTGCTCTAACGTTCAGCAAAAAAGATAAGGACTTATGCTAAAGTGTACATCTCCTTGAAATTAAATGTGGACTGAAGTTTTTGGTATGATCTGAATGACGGTGGTGAGGTCAGGGTTAGGATTGTACATCAAAAGCTAATGTTAAATAGTTCCTTCCTTGACTGACTGAGAACATCTGCGACTGCTATGTTCAAATCTTTGATGGAGTCAATCGCCTGATGAAGATATGGAAAACTGTGCATGGTCTCCCCTTATTTCAGTGCTCTTCATCTCAATACTGTAGTCCCTGGTTCCAAAGAAATGCATTCGATGATTGACTGCCCTGCACCTTAGATTTCATCAAGAATGCAACCCCATGGCTGCAGCCATGTCCTCATATCTCAGCAGAGGCTCCAGGCATTCTCAAATACTCAGAAATACTCAGTAATACTCATGTCTGACCGAGCTTTAGGCCATTATCAGTCCATAACTACTGTATAACAGTTTATTAAATTATTCATGGGATTGACTTTTTATGCATTTAGGAAGATAAACATAGTGCAAAAGGTGTCAACAGTTTTAAATTCATTCATTCTCTAACCTGCTTTATCCTATTGGGTCGTGGGGGTCCGGAGTCTATCCCGGAAGCAACGGGCACGAGGCAGGGAACAACCCTGGACAGGGGGCCAGCCTACCCTCACACACCATTCACTCACACATGCACACCTACGGGCAATTTATTTACTCCAATTAGCCTCAGCATGTCTTTGGACTGTGGAGGGGGGAAACCGGAGTACCCGGAGGAAACCCCACGACGACACAGGGAGAACATGCAAACTCCACACACATGCAGCCCAGGCGGAGACTCGGCCCGGGTCCCAGAGGTGTGAGCCAGCAAGTGGCTACACTAACATTGGGGTTGTGATACAAAGTTACAGTGCAAGATAGAACAACAGCCATGAAGAAATTTTAAATAATGATGATGATGTGACAGTTCCATTATGTCTGTTGGCCTTCAACATCTTTGACGTGAATGAGTAGAGAAATATGCAAAATTTTAAGCTACTAGCTATGGATTTTTTTTCTCCCACATAAGGTAATTGTTGTGCTAATGTGACAGGAGACAGAGGAGGGTTAACTGAATGGCCTGTGCAATTACATTAATAATGGCGATAAAACCCGAAGAGACAGCTAGGACTTTTGGAGAGGAGCCTGTAATGTGATACTGAAAACACAAGGCAACGACAGAGTACCTTCAGAAAGGCTGTCTGCCAGCAATATCGTGCCATAATGCATCTTCAATAGTTCAGATAAATAAAGCTCCTGTGAGAAAACTATATATAGCCTTAGACATTGTAAGATATAACATTTAAACAGACATAAATGTCGATGTCAAGGACAGTGATTGAACTGCAAACAGTCAAAGTTATCGATTGCCACAGCTGGCCAAGAATGTAGTGGAAAACGAGCTTGTTTATCGCCGCTACCCGACAATAAGGGGGCCGGTAGTGCAGAGACGAGTCTGGGATGATGGGCGTGGAATCGGTCGGGAAAACAAGGAACCGGATCACGTACTCGACCAGATCGCCAACTGCGTAAAGGGGGGTGTAATGGTGTAATTGCGAGCTATACATATGCATTGCTGTTTCTACATGAACTTGCGAAATCGTCTCTATGTAGAGAAAAGTCCAGGTGAAAATAAGCACGTACATTAATGAAAAAAGGAACAAACAATTAGGGGCGCATATGTGTTTATCCCCGCCTTCTATTCGTTTGCCATTGGCTGCTATGGGATATATCCGGCGATGATTGGTCCGGTTAGCTCATCAGTCAGGGGATCTACAGCTATCTACCCGGAAGCTGAACACGACAGCGATGCGTTGGCATTTTGGGGGGTGTGGAGCTGTTCGGATCTGAAGTTGGGTGATCGCCGACCGCGGAGTACGTGTCGCAGGATTATTTGTGTTTTAAATGTTTAAGGGCAGTAATGGTTAAATATGCAGTCTTTAAAATCGGCGCGATCGTCACTTATGCACGAAGTGATTCAATCAGATACTTTGTGCCGCTGTATGAACCCAGACGCCTGCTGTGGGTCTCGTTCCTGCGTTCTTACCACAGATAGGATTTAGGACTTTGAGCCTGCAGATTACACGAGGACAGCATGCGGAAAACATGCTCATTAAGTCATTTCAGACATCATTTGAAGCACACTGTGCATGGTGGTAAAAGCAACTGTAAACACAAACTCAGTTTAAATATGTGCGCAAAGCAGACATGACTGTGCCTGGAACAAATTGCCCTAATTTGAGGATGCTTGCCTTGATCACATTTGTTCTTTATTGTTATATCTGACCTTCTCGGTTCTTTTGGGATTAATGGCATGCGCTTAGACCATTTTATTGTGGATATTCAAACTGCACATCATGTGACAGCGAATTGTATCCTTCTGGCTTGGTTTAGTTTGTTTATTTTTAGCTTTAAGCACTATTCTTAATTTCAGTGATTCTAGTATCCAAGGAAAGCCTTAGAGTATTTTCTTTTTTTTTTTTTTCATTCGCACTTTCCTTTTGCACGGTTGCCATAGTAATCATAGTAAAAGGCATGCAGGTTGTACATGGAATAAACGTGACTGTTGTGTTAAACATGAATCTGCTGGAACAGTGTGCAAGGTGGATCACTTTACACTGCAGCATGTTACCTGAAAGCTTTCTGTAAGAAAAGGTTTGAGTATTTTAATCGTTGTAGGCAATTTAATCTCAAATGCAATTCACAGTGAAGCTTTTTAAAGACTCTGGTGTAGTGCAAAATTTAATCGTATAAGCACAAATACTGGATTGCTTACCATCCCATAAAGTGGAAGAAAAGTGCACAGGCAGCTATTTATAGCCCAAGACAGTTACACCCATGGGAATATTTTACAGGAATCATAGGCCTCATGTCTTTGGCATGATTGTATAACACTTATACTGTTTTGTTTTGCACAGAAAGTAAAAAGATGGGGAAGAAAGATGCTTCTGCTACCACATTGCCTGTTGATCAGTACCGTAAACAGATCGGTGAGTCTCTTCTCTACAGTTCAGTTTGAAAATGTCTATTTCCTTTGGTTGACCAGCGTGGATGCCTGGCTTCCTCTGTAATGAAGAGAAGAATGACCCAAAACACCAGGTTTTTCAGACACAAACGTCATCTAAGTGAAGGTGACAGACCTACAAATACACAGGAAAATGACAGTGGTTCGAAAACGACGCAACCTATAAATGAAACATCAAACTGACAGAACAAAAAACTTTATTAACAATTCATTCATATATGCTGATTAATGGGTTTGTTTTGGTGAGAATTAAGTATTAATTCGGAGCAGATGGCTGGCTCTGTGTCTGTTTGCATTTGCACCTCAGCACAATCTTGAAAAGTTGGAAAGTGAGATGTACACCTAGTCCTTCCCCTGTGATTTGGAGCAGAGTGTTTCTGCTTACAAGCTACCTCTGCAGGTGTTTGCTGTAAACTCGACGGCCTATTAGACATGACACGACTTACCTGTCACTTCATGTGTGACAGACACTTAAGGCCTCGGTGGTTAAACAGATGACTAACTGGGATGCATCAAGGATGGAGGATGAGATTATGTGTGGTCTATAGCGGTGTTTCCCAATTCGGTCCTCGGGGACCCACAGTCGGTCCAAATTTGCTCCCTCCCAGCTCCCTGTAGCAGAAACATGGACTGTGTGTGTGTCCCTGAGGGCCGGACTGGGAAACACTGGTCTATGAAAAAGCAGCCAACTTTTGGGTCAGTTAATGGTTCGGTGGGAGTCACCCAGGGAGTCTTACAAACCCAACAGTCTGTTCTCTGGAGGAATGAACGGCATTGTCCAGCCTGCAAGGTTGTTCTGCTTTGGGTCTTTCAGGAAAACAAGATTACAAGAAGTCTAAATCAGCTCTACGCGCAACAAGACTGAAAGCGGAGGCGAAGCGGAATGCCACAGGGATGCGGGTAGGAGAATTCGGAATTCCCGTCATTCCGGAACGGCCCCCTGGGGGAAAGACAACATCATTGCCTTTCACACTTTTAGACGTGCGCAATTTTAACACACTGGCAGCCGAATCAGTATTGTTAAATCTAGAAAATGGGTGGGGGGGGGGTGATTGTTGAAACAGGCAGTGTAGCCTTCAGCTGGGCTCGAACCGTCCATGCTGCTGGACATGATCCAGGAGGGAGAGAACCCCCCCACACACCTAAATTCAACAGAAATAGGAAATCAGGTTTAAGCAAGTGGCCGGCTTATTTCTATTCTCCTTCCTGCAGGATGGATCGTGTTTAGAGAAATAGCCTTAGATGTTCATATACATTAAAGACAACAATGCCATCTAAGATTCCAGCTGCCTTCTTGATTCGTGATGTGGAAGTGATGTCGTTTTTGGATTTCTGTTTAATAAGTCATCATCTGCAGCGCCTGTGATATCGTACGGAAGGAGCATGTTTGGGATGTGGACGTGTCGCGGCAGGGGTGGGTTTGTCACCGGGTCTGTGCGGCGTGCTGATAGTCATAGCCGTCGCGCTGTGTTAGAGCAGTGCCGCGCTCACTGATCTGCCCCAATCATTAGCTTGTGTTTGCGAGGCTTATCTCCCTGCTATAGGCTGGGGAGGGATTTTCTTTTCTGTTTGATGTTCACACCCACTGGTTTTACTGCTGGGTAGCCGCCTTCATGCACTCTCTGTGTTCAGTGACTGGGTATATCATATTTACGCTCACCGTAATTGCTCTGCTTTTTCAGTGACATGT
The DNA here is from genome assembly GCA_015163995.2 of Mormyrus lacerda. NCBI lineage: Eukaryota > Metazoa > Chordata > Actinopteri > Osteoglossiformes > Mormyridae > Mormyrus > Mormyrus lacerda. Next base: position 4,645,105 of record JAABNX020000053.1, on the reverse strand, counting down.
ACTGTAGACAGGACTGAGTGGCGCTCATCCTCATGGTTTTTTTTTATTTATTTATTTATTTTTTTTATGTTGCAGGACACCATTCTGGTCATTGTGGCCGTTATCGTGTTCCTCCTCAGCATTTACACCTTCTTCTACCTCAATCTGAGCACCGAGATAGACCTGGACGTAGATGTGGACTGAGCCGCGGCTGGACCCCCTTGCACCTTCAGCCTTGCGTACCGAACGGTCCTTCACCCGAATGCTGGCAAACTTGATGGTGGATCATGTGAACTTTTCCCTCAGAGACCTGGTTGGGCTGTGGCTGGTCAAGCAGAGATCCAGTCCAGAATCGTCTGTTTGTGCACGGTTTGAAATTGTATTTTGTTCTTATCGTTTTATAAATGCTTTCAAAATAAAATCAAAATGGAACTGAAGGATGCTGTGCTTGTGAGCCGAAGGTCGCAGGTTCGAGTCCCAGCATTGCCTGAGTGAATTTGCCTTTGGGTGCCTGAGCAAGGCCCTTAACTCCCAGTCTCTCCAGGGACATCATAACCATGCTTCTGAATTTATGTCGCTTTGGGTAGAAGCATCTACTAAATAAATGCAAAATGTAAATGGATTTGACACTGTAATGAGGGACAGAAACTGAACTTGCGCAGTGATGGCCTGGTCTAATTTGGCTCTAGGTGTAGCCTCAGGTATGAAACCACACATTTTGACGGCAGGTCTTTTTGCAAAGACTATCAGCATGGTAGCTGTTGCCCCCTACCTGTGGGGTTGGGGGTTCAAATCCTGCTTGTGCTGTATGAATGGAGTTTGCCTCTTCCCTCTCTGCGTGTCCCAAAGCCATGCAATTATGTTAGCCGGGGTCCTGAAATTGCCTGCAGTGTGTGTTTGTGTGTGTGAATATGTGCCCTACGGTGAACTGAGTGTCCCCCCAGCCTTGTTGCCTGTGCTGTCCTGGGTAGGCTCCATGCCCCCATGAACAGGATAACCAGTTAGGAGATGGATCGAGCCCCGCGGGTGTAAACAGTCTGCTGTCGTCAAGCTGGCTTCCTGCAATCCACAGCGATTACAGATGTGATTCTGTTTGTGATTGAGAGTGTGTCCAGAATTGGGGATGGCACGTTTACCCAATCAGATGGTATAATAAAGTTCAGGACGCCTTCTTAATTTGTGTGTGTGTGTGTGTGTGTGTGTGTGTATATATATATATATATATAAATATAAATATATATATAAAAGCAATAAAATAGCATTTTGTAATGAAAAAAATTGTTTTCCATTTTCTGTTTAGCAACCAGTGAGTAATTCCCTCCCGCCTGCCTTTTCACCTCCTGTGAGTGAGCTCACACTGTCCATGAACACGCACCGTTACAGGGGAGAAGTTTGATAATGTGAGGATGTTCAGACATCGTTACTTCTTTAAAATTAGCATTTAACACGCTGTGAGTGTCACTATTGACAAGCACACCCTCGAGCACCTCTGACCACATCACAGCTAGCATGGCCCTCCGACGACGGTGGCGTACAGCTTTCGTCCTCCATTGCACTTCACGTCTCTTACCTCGTCCAGCTTCCGTGGATTTGGGTTCCTCCGGGGGTCTGGCATTGGGGCTATAGGGCCGGGACCCGGTGCTGTCCGGCGGGACGTGAGTAAATCTGTTATGATGCCCGATGTCCCCATTGCAGCTGGGGGACATTCACACCTTGCTATGCTCATTAGTGGTAACAGGTGGTGTCGGGCAGCAGGAGTGTCACTGGCAGAGGTGAAGTATCATCCAGCTTACTGATGTGCCGTTGTCGTGTTAATCTCTGGAACAGCGTGCAGCTGTCTAGGTGCCACCATGATCATTATGCTTTAAAGCTTCATTCGGATGGTACCTTTTCCTCGTCTGATCTAAGGTTCCACCTGCAGAAGAGAAGCAGCCTTGGACCTGATCTAACATCCTACCGGATCTTAGGTCCTAGTTTTAGGCTGGTGTGTGCAGCTGACCCTCGGAATTCATGCGGTTCCTGTAATAAATCAGTTTGCTCTCTGCTTAATCTCTCTCTCTCTCTCTCTCTCTCTCTCTCTCTACCTCCCTCATGAGTCCTGCTCATCCTCCTGATGATTTCCATAGCGCAGGTCTATCAGATGCACACTTGGTAACCTCTTCAGCCACTCTTCACTCCATCGTTGACTGAGTGTTTTTATGTATTTAATTATACAATAAACTTATACTACAAATGTGCAGAATAAATATAAAACCCTTTAAATACAAAACCCTTTTTCAAAAGGCTCCCTTTACAATAGGCGCCAAAGGGTCCCCAAACTTTTGATGTCCATGGACCAGTTTACACCATACAAAAAATTCACAGACTGCTAAAACAGTGTAGAGGGGGAGGGGGTTGGTCACATTTGATATTGGGAACCCCTATTTTATAATACATGTACAGGATTGTGTACAAAGTAAAATTAGCTGTATACTCATGTCATCAATACTCTAAAAGATATCCCAATATGAATTAATGATACTGCCCCTATTGGTAGGTTTTTCTTAAGTCAATGAAAAGATCTGGTTTCACTGCATTTGCTGAGCACCTTTGATGGTCAGAGCTTCTCCAGTGAGCTGCAACGAAGCTGCACTGGATCTACGCCCTTCTTGGACATTGGCTGCTACCAAATTATGGATGTTGCACATGTCATGCTATAAAGAGAATGTAAGAACACGAAGATCTGAAGGTCTTGTATATTTTCAAGTTAATGTGAAATAACGGTTTGTGGTGTTTAAGCCTGATAAGTGAGAGTGGAAGTTGAGGGAATAACCTGTTTCCATTTAAGAAATGTCAGATTCTCGGATATTTCCTGTTTTCTCCTTTCTCTGTCTATGATGGTCTTGTTGGCTTGAATATTAAACGTTCAGCTTGAAGAAACTGAATTTGATTTACGATTTGAATGTGTTAGAGGGATTCCGAGCTTCATGCTTCATGAACTGTCTGGTAATTCCGCCCTTATCAGATGAGAATCTAGGCTTGGATTCTTCCAGTAATCCCTTGTGTTTATTAACAGTAATGGATGAAACTCAGGATTATTAAGTGATCTTAAATAAAAATTTAATGGAAAGAATTATAATATTTTTGTTCTGCTTTCTGGACAAAATTCATAAGATGCGGTTTAGTGAATTATTCTTATTGCGTGTGTGTGTGTGTGTGTGGTCCAGGTATACCTTACTGTGGGGATCAAATGTCCCCATAACGTGATGAATACCTGTTTCTTGACCCTATGAGGACCAGCTTCCCAGTGTGTGTGTGTGTGTGTGTGTGTGTGTGTGTGTGTGTGTGTGTGTGAGGGAGAGAGAGAGAGAGATAGAGAGGGGGGTTAGGAGCAGCAGGGGCTGAGCAGGTGAGTTCTGATTCCAGTCCCACCTCCTCCTGCTTGCTTCTGCACCTGCGTTAAGAACACCTGTGCAGGTTCCCTGATACTGAGCAGCAGAGCTGGATCTCAGCCAGGAGGCCGAGCAGAACAAAGCAATGCAGAACGAGAATCGGGTATCACTGACAGCCAATCGGGACCTTTCTGTTCAATTTTATGCAGCACCTCACCACAAGGCGTTTGACAGGAGTATGTGGCGATGCATTGCTGCATCATCTATACAAAATGGTGCATGAAACAGGGAAAAGTGAAAGAAAGAAAGAAAGAAAGAAAGAAAGAAAAAGAAAAGAGAGCAGAGGAGAGGAACCCAATAGGTGAAAATATGA
>JAABNX020000053.1:4595311-4614399 GCA_015163995.2 Mormyrus lacerda | reverse complement strand
CTTATTTCAAATTTTAAGAATCACACTAGCATCCAGTCCCCTGATTCCAACCTCAAAGGGAGAACACATGACGCAGACTTATTACCCAGCAACCCCAAGGGGATGAAGGGAGAAAAAACCCATACATGAAGGTCCTGTCAATAACGCTGCAATATTTACACAAGCAGAAAGGCAACACAAGCTCCAGTAGTCCTGAATAATAAATCAGTATTGACTTGTATATGTGTGCTACTGTGTGTGCAAGGAATCAGACAGGAGCCAGGCTGGATCTCTCCAGGCTGCAGGGATCGCATTAACTGGTTCTGTATTACGCTGACCAGCAGATACGAATGTGGGAAAGTCTGAAGGAATTAGTGTTGCTGGGGTTCATAGGGAATAAGCATTAGGTTAAAATATACAGCCTGGGCTTTAACTGGTGTCGTATACAGATACTACGGTTTTACAAACACACATATTTGATCTTCTCCTATTGCAGACAACACTTCCACTACTATCATAACTAACACAGTCTGACAAACGACACATTTTAAACCACAAGATAAGGACAGATAAAGCATAGAGGTACTAATCTCTGCTGAACTGTGACAAAATTGTTTCAGGAAATGTTCGGCTCACAGCAATAAGGTTTTTAGTAACACTATCCTTGTGAGGGCCCAAAATGTAGTACTACACTGTTAATTAATGTATTAATTAACCAGACACTAAGTATTACATACTAATCCCACGTTCGCTCATCATTAATCATTCATAACGGTTCATGTATTTCATGCAGTTGCTATATTTGTGCATGATTTGTACTTGAGTAGTAACCGAGTTACTAAGGTACCTGTGTCCCCTGAAGTGAAGTTTCTCCAGGTTTTTGCAGAATGTCATTATCGTGAGGGCAGATGGAGCAGCTGAAGTCAGAGTCCATGTGACTGATAGGGCTGACTGAGGAACTGACAAATGACTTCCATACTATACCATATGGACTTATTCATCTTAGTGGATTCATAGATCGGTGTAAAATGTGCATTTTTACCTTCTGTACCCTTCCCTCATTAATATAATACATGGATTTACACCACTGAAAAATATACAATACTAAAACACAAAGTTATCATTTGTTGTACAAAGCACCTTGTTCAATAGATCTCTATTGTTTTTGTTAGGATTTTGCCATCTGACCCAAATCAGCAGAGTTGGGTAATTCAGGTCCGGAGAGTAAAAGTCCAGACCAGGATTTTGTTTCAACCAAGCAGCTGAGTACTGTGCGACTGCGAGTACTGTGTGACTGTGAGTACTGTACACAACTGCAAATAAGACAGTCAATATGAAGCTTTACAGCTCAGTGTTTTACGTTTTGACCTGTTTCTCCTGACCTGTCAAGCCATGGACTCGAAACTGGGTGGTCATGCTCTACCAGCTTGCCAAATCAGACTATTACTGTATTACTCCGGCAGAAATTTTTTTTTGCCAGTTGACAAAATTTCCAAAACCTACTTTTGCAAGCTAGTCCTACCTCCTCCGACCAAATGCGGTACCAGACCAAACAGACCCCTGATTCTGATCAATAAGTGTCAAAAAAACTTCCGTCTGCCACACGGCCACTACCCACACCCAAATTGTATCTCAATCACGACACTTTTAATCAGACAGCTATAGCTCAGCAATGCCTTTTTTGGCCTTAACCAAATTTGAAACCCTACCGCCAAGGATCATTCTGGGCACACAGTAAAAAGACTGGCTGTATTTCATCAATAGGGGGTGCTACGGCCAACACCTGCCCACATCTCTTGACAACCTTAGCAGATCCAAGTAAAATTTGTCACATATGTACTATGACCAAGCCTGAGGTCAGCCATATACTGTACTACTGCAGTCACATCTCATAATCCCCTGGGCGCCATCAGCCAATCAATACCCAGCAGTTATTTCACAGGTTTAACGATCACCAATCCGAACCAATACCAGATGATCTATTTCTCTACAGACCCACAGCACACCATGGCAAGGGCATCCCAGTGCAACAGCTGAGGGCACTACAGGTACACAATTTGCCTATTTCTCCTGAACTGTAAAGCTTACAGTTAAAATTTCTTTCCCTGCCAATTTAGAATATAATGTCAAATCAAATAACCAGAACTTGGTTCTAGCTTATTGCATTTTGTCCTATTTCATATAAGTCCGAAAACATCTTTTTCGATCTCGTCCTAAAATTTTTACCCAACCTACACAAGGTTCCACAGGGAGTTACTGAGCTTCAAATTGTCAATAAAACTCGCAAAACAAAAATAAATCCCTTAACCTGAATAAACCCTTAAAAAACACCATTCTGTTTTATATGTAGTAAAAGGAACCCAAAACTTTCAAATGACACACTGAAAGTGACAATACTTTTTGCTACCCCTTGAAATTCTGGGCCTCTTGACAAATTAGAGATGTAATGTTTTATATTAACTTGGGTAGATGCTACAAGCTAAATACATGCATATTTGTAATTAGGCCACAAGGTTTTTTCAGGTGCCTGGGTGTTACCGTCGCAAAGACACAGTCATCTGAAAATGGCTGACCAAGCATTTTTCAAAACGAATGAAAAATGTCATTGAATTTCAAGCCAGAGTAACTCCTAAACTATATGACCGAGGCAAGAGAATATTGGCCCAGGGACAAACGAAATGCAACAAAGTGGCTCAATTCTGAAATGGTAGAGCGTGGACGACACCAAATAATGCCAGAATGACGCACATACAATTCAATTATGTTCAAATATTTCAAGCATAATGTGAATTTCTGCAAAAGGGGACACTCTGAGACTCATCTGACAGCACCAGCACCACATTTATGTTGGGGTCATTGTCACATTACCACAACATACTAATTTTCTCTCATTTTTAAAATGAAATTGAAGACAATATTGAAATTATACAATCCCATTGTTTAAACCAGGGCTATGGAACTCAAGGACCAAGCATCACTGATTTTCCAGCCTTCCTTTACCTGTGAGTCAGGTGTGAAGCGTCTCTGGGCAATCAGAATCAGTAACTATTAAAGAAACTGCATGGATTTGGAATCGCGTCTCAGAGTTGAACAGCCCTGGTCTAAACTGTTGATTTTCTCTCAGGTAGTTAATCAGTTTTTTAATAATATTTTCATTTATTTCTGTAATAAACAAAATATTCCACCAAATCCAGAGCAAGAGCTTCAGAGATGAGACAAAATAACAAAACTAATGGAAAAAAAAATAAAAGAAATTTGAATATTATCATACAAACTGTTTAATGCGAGTTACATGGAATAAAGTTGACAGATTTATAAGCATTTTACAGTTTTCTGTTTTTTTTTTTGACCCATAAAAAAAAAAAAAGTAATTAGATTTTTGTCCACCTCTCTAGAGTAAAAGATTTTAAAAATCAGTAAATCAAAGCAACAAAATTAGACCTAGTTTTAGTATACCTAAAAAGTTAAGGTGATGTTAATTGTACTGCATGAAAAAACAAACCCCACATTTCATTAAAAAATTTTTTTTTTTTAAATTCTCAGATTCGTGAAAATGACTGACCGTGCTGACAAACAGGAAGTCACCAAACTGATCCACCTATCAGCATCAGTTCAACCATATCCCACATCATAATTACTTTACAATTGACAGTTACTTCAAAAACTTCTCATTGCATATAGTGTATTAGAAACAGAGGTGGCGATTTCAGGTCCAGAAAGTACAAATCCAGACCAGGATTTTGTTTCAACCAACCAGTTGAGTACAAAGAGTGACAGTCACAGAGTACTCAACTGGCTGTTCAAAACAAAACCTTGGTCTGGATTTGTACTTTCTGGACCTGAAATCTCCACCTCTGGCTACAGTTACTGTAGATAGCGGGGCAGAACCCTTTGTGAATCCAGACCCAACCCGAGGGGTCACTGCATGAACTGTATTGAATAAAGCTATTTTTGTAATTGTAGCTGACGTCTTGTGGTGATCTATTCTTCCCTTACAGACACTATTTTGGGTTTATTACAATACATACAGAGCTAGAAATGACTAGGACTCTGCTTTAAACCCTGTTAGCCCTTGTACCTGAAAATCTAATCACAGGTGTCGGGCTCTTTTAAAATCCCAGTGCAAGTAGGGCAGGAGTTTCCCCCGGGGGGGGTGTAGAACACTGTCTGTGGGGAAGGTGTTATGGGGGGGCCGGGAGGGGGGAGGTTATTCTCCTGTGCGTTGTCTTCGAAGTACTACATTTGACAGCTACGCTAGCATGCTCTGGAGAAGTCTGCCACAGATGGTGTAATTAGGCGATACAGAATGAGGCCCCACGGTCTATCTTTGATCAGAACCTCCCTGGAAGATCATCTCCTTCTGTCTGTCTTTAGTGAATTGCTAAAATTGGTGTATACATTGTTCATAATCTGATTCAGATTCATTTTGTTCTACATCTATTCAACATTTAGATGGCAGTTTTATTTTTTTTTTTATCACATGACTGACATGAGTATGAGTATGTGTTTGAACGGGAAAAAGAATGTAGAATTATTCAGGGTTGGGGAGGATTTATGAAGATACAATATCAAAGTACCTGTCGAGATCATGAGGAACCCTGTGCTCTCATTTCAACGGAACTTCAATATTGCTGAGATTCGTGGTTTATCGGGAACTGCTGAATCCCATGATACCGTAAAATTTAAAAGAAAAAACAGAACAGAAATCTCTATGCACCAACCACAGTAGCCCTTGGAAAAACAGATTATTAGATGAAATAATGGGGGCAGCCAGCTAGGGGCTGATATTTGAATGCCTGGCTAGACCCTGTGATGTGCGGGACGCTCTCGTCCAGCTGAGCCAGCATCCGGAAATGTGTGCCGGCCTAATGGAATGTGCCGGAAAATATCTGTTCAAGGAGCCAAATGTACGATAGGCTGGATTAGGAGCTGCTCTGGGAGCATGATCCGACTCAGAGAGAGAGACATGGTAGAAAAAAAACAATGGGTTGGGTTCGCAGATGTGCCTCGGGAAAAGGCAGAGATTCATTCAGTCTTTTCCTTTATTGATGGTACAAATGTCTAATGGCAGCCGACACAGACAGAGGGCGTCTTTGGTCTGTAATAAGATGACGGCAGATGCCAGCATCCCCTGCGAATCGCAGAGCAAATTGTATTGCAGTGTGAGGAGCATCCACTGAATCTCCATTTCTGTTCTGGCACAGCTCTGTTCAGATTCACCTGGGATGGATCTCGTACATTTATCTTTAATTGTTTTATTTCAGTAATCCAATGATGTGCCCCGCCAGTCACTGTGTCCTGGTTCCGGTCCAAAGAAAAAGTCTCCCTTGACTATGTCCATAAGTGATGCTGTGATATTTGCCTTTGTGCCATAAATGCGAGGATCGCTTAGACCTCCCATCTTGACACGACGGGAGTTTTGGCACCAGGCACACGCAGGTGCAGGTGGGGGGAAAAAATATCCCCGATTTCAACATCTGTGTCAATTGCTGTTTCTATCTACGAAAATGAGGGTGTGCGGAGCTGAAAATAGCTGTGCAATCTGGTACCAGGCCAAGCTGACTCTCACCGCAGGGCTGAGAGGAAAAGGTGTGCTGGCCTCCCGCATGCACGGCTCCCGTAAACACACCCCCCCCCCCAACACGCAAATCTCCCACACGACTGCAGTTCAGCTGATGTCGGTGGCAGCCGTCGCGAGTAAAACGCAGACCGTGACCCACATGTGAATTTCCTAATATAGTTCTAGAACAGACTGTTTTTACTTTTAACGAATCACCAAGGATTGCACACAATTAGAGAATGAAAACTTTTAGATGAAGATCATGAGATCATGCAGAGTCTGCAGATGTCAGTGTTGCTTTCGGCAGTCAGACATAATCGTATAAGGAATATGTATAGAAGACTTTTATTTATTTTTCCTTTTTTTTTTTTTTTTGCCAATCAGCACTGTTAGAATTGGGGGAAAAATAAATCGCTCACAGGTCAGTATGGTGCCGGTGAGAACAGCAAGCAGAAAGATAAGAAACGATTGAACAAGTGAATGTGAACCTCCACAAATTGTCACAGGGCTGGATTAAAAAAAAAAATTACACAGTATAAAGAAAACAAATACAAAATTGTAATGAATTACAATGCAACCTGTATATGATAAATCCATCCATCCATCCAGACGTGGGGATCTGGAGCCTATCCTGGCACAAGGTACAGAAATATCCAGGGGCTCAAATCCCTCTGTTCGATAAATGCACATATTTAGCGCGGCTTCTTTCCCATGATGCCGTGTGAATTGGCCCGTGCGTCACATGACCATGAGGAGGTTGCCCTCTCTGCCTTCTCTCCTACCCTGTAGCTGTGGCATAACATGAACAGCTAGAGCAGAACCTCTTGAAACTGATCTTAATGGAATGTACATATTTATTCCCTTTGATTATGTGATGGTTTACATTAGTTTTACTGTGGGTGACGATACTTAAACACCCCTTATTTACGGTGTACATTCTAAACTGAGGTCGTCTCCAGAATCTGGGCCGACGCAAATGATCAGTGTTCATTTCTCTCTTTTTCTTTAAACTGGAATAACAATTAAGAACTCACTAAAAATGAAGTTGTGTATGTGTGTCTGCCCTGTGACAAGCCGGCGTCTTATCCAGGATGTCCCCTCCCTTCTGCTTCATGGGACAGGCTCCAGGCTGGCAGTGACCCTGAACCGGAGATACATCATGGGGGATGGTTGTCTACCTAATGAAAATAAATAGCATACAGTCAGAAACTATTTCAGCATGCATCTATTCTACATGTTTACTTTTTTGCTACTATTTGCTACTTTGCTACTCTCTTTGGATAGCTATCTTATCTTATCTTATCTTATCTTGACTTAGCTTAGCTTGACTTATCTTAGCTTAGCTTATCTTCGCTTATTTCAGCTTTGCTTAGCTTGACTTAGCTTATATTACTTTTTGCTTGGCTTAGCTCCTCTGCATTTCCTCCCACTCCCTCCATTGTTTTCCATGTCGAGCAGCACAAACATTCACTTGCTCAAGAAGCCCATTTGACAGTAGCTGCATATATACTGTCACCATAATTGGCTGGAAAGCCTCCGACTCCTGACAGGAGTGACAGGCCGTGTGGCGTGGACCCCTCAAGAGGCTCCGTGCTTGCTCCTCTCTCCGCTGGGCATAAATCACGTGCCTTGACCCTCCTGCACTCATTTTCCCCCCATTACCTTATCCCAGCGCTATTAACTTGTCCAATTTCACAGAGTCACTGCAATTTACTTCCCATTATTAAGATTCTACCTGGTGCTGAGCAGAATCGAGTGTATTCAGGGGAGAATGTATACATGCACTGAAGGGTGGTTTTGTAATGGCGACTGGGTTGACTAGGTAATTGCAAAGGATTAATAATGCATGCCTCGCGCATTAGTAAAGTCGAGAGAATCATTTTGCATTAATGTCGTACAGTATAAAGAGAGTTAAAACAGTTTCAGGCTGAGTGTAAAAGTAGGATAACCAGAAGATTCTATAGTTACGTCGTTAGACAGACAATTGTAAACAGCATATGCACACAAATAAATAGATGACAGATCAGACTATCACCTACATTCTGGAACACAGGTGTCCTCTCAGAAGATATGTAGCTATGCTGTATGTACAGTATATACACATAGACATACCCCCAATCTTACACCGTGTGCAACAGACATTTTATCGCAAGACAACAACTCACAAGCAATGTTCCATTTCATATAATATTCTCCCTCAAATCTACTTTCACATCAGTTTGAATTTTTGCAATGTGCCACCGATTGATTGACTCCCCATCTTACCCAGGTCCCAGTAAAGTAGACAGCAATATGAAAGAATACTAGTAACAGTTAAGTCAAATAGTGTGTTAAATAGCCCATGATATGACAACAAGAAAAACTATTTAAATGCAAGTTGATTTAGGGCCATTGAGTACATTACCGTTAATATGCAAACATATGAAGTATACAGACGCTCCTCTACTTATGAATAAGAACGTAAGTTGTTATTCAACATCATTTTAAGGGTTTACGCGAGTATAAAGAACTAGGATGCTGGGAGTGCGCACGCTACACTGGTGTGCAGCAGGAGTAGTGGTCAGAAGTCATACTACCCGGAATTGGCCCCCAGAAAAATAAATGTATGTTTAGACTTACAGTCCTCTTCGTTCGTATGTCTGAAAGGTCGTAAGTTCGTAAGTAGAGGAGTGTTGATATTGTATTTCATGTCACCATGAAATATAATATATAATTAATAATATTATATATTACCCTGTACCCCAGACTAGGATGTAAGATGAATGGATAGATTTTGTATGTAACACATAAGTTGTGCAGTGGAATACTGAGTCTGGATTGGCTTCTGTACTAGAAATGTATATACTCTCTTCTCTATACAGTAAATGGTGCAGTCCGAAGACAGAAAACAAGCGTTTTAAAGACAAACATTTCATTCCGCTTGCTAAGGGAGGCTAATGAAAACCACAGAGCAATTATGAGCGATGGAGGCATGATCAGGAATGAGGGATCATTTATGTTTTCCAGGGAACCGTCGAAAAGAAAAGCAGAGCTCACCTCGATTAGGCATGAGTCATAAACCATATTTATTTGTCAAAACGAGACTTCCTTTGTGTTACATTACACATGGCTGACATTATAGATGCTTCCAGCTCATCTATTTAGCCACATCGTAGGGTTAATCCCGAACAGACCCCGTGTTATTCTCAGTGGTTTGCACGTGACGACGTGCATGCTGAAGTAATGACGTTTCAGAAATCGAACCATAGAGCCTCTGTAGCAAAGTGTGCAAGCATGTGGATTCTGGCTTGTGTTCTAGTGATTCCATCCATGTTATTTATGCCTTCAGCGGGAGCTGCAGGAGGCTTGGCTTGTGAGCTTCAATTTCCATGACAGCCTCTGAGTAGAGGTTTCTGAAAGCTGGGGCCTCAATGCAGGAATGATCTGTGTCTATGCTTCTCTTCTGGTAGGGCTTCCCCGATGCTTGGATCTCAGCTGATGATCGTTCTGTCTCCCGGATAGAGTTATATTCCTATATCTTTACGCACAGCTTGTTTTGCTGCCGATCCACTTTTACGGCATATACAGTATCACAGTTTGACATTTTGTTTTGTCTGATGAACGAGTCATTTTTCAGCCTCAAGCTGATCATACGTATTTGATACGTATAGTAATGATTCCAAATAAAACCTGTCATTCAGCTTAATGTCTTGTTTTAATGAAGACCCGGAAACGTCCGTTTTTCTGTCCTCGAGCCAAAAGCAAATGGAATCGACGCTGTCCAGGTGCCCTGCCGCGTGGAGCATGTTATTAAAAGCATATGGTCATCTACGTAAGAGGGCTCTGTTTTCTAATTACTTTCCTATTAGTTTCTGCCCATTGCTTCTGACAGATATGAATTAGATCTTGCCATGCAGCCTGCTGATTAATGACATTCAAATCAGTGTTTAATTGTTTGGGACGGGTGGGAGGACAGGGCGGTTTGAAACAAAGGCACGCTCATCTGTGATTGTCTCTGCTCCCGATGCGTTGCACCTCAGGTCTCCGTGGGCCAAAGGAGGCGCCAGGGATGATGGACAGGGTGTGTGGAGCAGCCAGGGTGAAGCTGGGAGCTTCTGGCCAGGGATGAGCTCAGGATTGATAATCGGCGTGGTTTAGCTCACCTCTGCCATATGCACCGAGCCATTCCATTAGCATGAAGCGTACCTCCATAATTAACCTAGTGCATTTCACAGCTGCTTGGCCCCACTCCTCTGCCCTGCTGGAAGTGGGTGGTGCTTGGCCAGTTAATCAATCTCCCATAATTACCTCGCCCACATTCCCATGCCAAGGCAAAAGTAACAGTAGCTTTGATGTAACACATGCTCTTCTGTAGCCGTGTTCAGTTAATCATTGTCAAATACAACACAAGGTATGAGTTGGTCGTGTTGTGGTTCTAACACAACGCCTTTCCAGATGATAAGGATTGTTGATGTCGTGCTCCTGCATTGCATAAGATGTATGTCCTGTCCCACTGTTTTGTATGACACGCTAACAACAAAGACGGTCCTCCTAATCTCACTGGACCTTGAAGTGTTTCGGGCCACAGCGTTCGTGTCCCGGATCTGAGCTGTCATTTATAGTGCTCACAGAAAGTCTTGGGACGCTTGCTGAGTTCTGTAATAACGCTGTAAATGCATTGGTTTTATAAGAAAAGTGCATTGGCAAGCAAAGTTTAAAATATCTGCATACGTCTTCTGCACAGACATTTTCTTTTATTGTTTATTGTTTTGTTTAATTTTTTTTAACTGACTTATTCCGCTTTGTCCTTATCGTTTTGCTATTTATTGTAGTTATTGGCTCCTAAAGGTATACTCAACACAAAAAAATTGGTGTTTTATGTTATTGTAATGGTGTTACTAATTAAAAATCAACCAGTGATGCTTGTTAATGAACTATTTAACTCAGAACAGCTCTTTTCAAATATATATATTTTGAGTTTAAATTTATTAAAACTTGAAATCAGTGCTTTACTTTAAAACTTCCGATTGTTTTTAACGTGACGTATTTTTGTAAACAAATGAAGTAATGATTTTTGCTATAAAACCAATAAATTGCATCATTTTAAGCATGTGTCCGAAGACTTTCTGTGAGCACCGTATATGTGCTCAATCTGCGTTGAACTGGAAATGGCCTGTTATGGAAACACAACATGGGAAAAACATAAAAAGTTTAAGGAAATGCTATCAGAGCACACTTTGAGTCAAAAACATCCCTGCTGGTGATTTATATGCAATGCATTACATTGAATTCATTTGCCAATACTGACATATGGCCCTGTAACCCTGGAATGGATATAAAGTATAGAAGTTAGATCTTTGCTTGTGAGTAAGTAAGTAAGTAAGTAAGTAAGTGAGTGAAAAATGAAATCCAAAAGATTATTTCGGAAAGTCCCTGCTTGTTAAAGATATGACAAACGACTGTGAAGATAACGTCATATGTACCTGCATCTAAAATGTATTATTTGATATCAGTTTATGTGTTGTGTGTGTAAGGAGACCATGTCTCCATCATCTCCAGCAGAAGCTGAAGAGGCAGGTACCTGTGCGTGGACTGCGAACGTGCGTATTTGGAAGGTGATATGACCTCCATCATATTTATGAGAATATGACCTTTCCTCTGTGCGCGAGGAATCTACCCTCACATTTATCAGCGGTGACCTTCCCCACTTCCTGCGTCTTAATATCATTTGATAATGGCCCCGTTAGCCATTTACATTTGCAGTGCAGGGAAATGAAGACATTTCTCTGAGGTCAAGCCCGCTACTCCTGCCAGTGACGGAAATATGGTTTAAACAGCTGGAGTGTGGTCTCTGGGGAATGCGCGCACACACACAGCTCTCCCGCAGTAGAATAAATCCATCACACATATTTCTACTCCCTGACAGCATCAACAGACACGGCTGCTCTTTAATATTTTATGAAGTGGCTGGTGGGGCCTTCAACATCGCAGAGGATGGGGGCAATCAGGAGAAGGGCGATCGCGCAAGTCGCAGTCGGCCCACTTGTTTCCTGTCTCTATGGCAGAAGGCGCGTAAGGCGGTGAGGTCAGAAACCGCATACGCATGCGCTCAAACACACAGGCGTGCGCTTCAAGAGCAAGGATGTCTGGGAAATGTAGAAACGTGTGGTGTTCTGGTAAAAGGTCATAGTGGTCCGGGGGATAGCCAATCAGGGCTTTTTTTAAAAGATACTTGTAATGTTTCCCCGACGAAAGTTTAATACACATGTTTGGCACCATGTTTATGTTGCTGAAGGTTTCCAACTGCGACAGTTGTTGAGACAGGGAGTGACGACTGCAGAACTTTGCTCTGCGTGGAATTCAGTCAATACTTGACACACCCAACATCTCCAGCTGTGCTCAGTGGTTATTTGCTGGTATTCTAAAGTGTTGATGTCCAGGAAACCGCATCCAGACCTGCGTTAAAAACCTACTCAGAATCAGTGTTAACAGTGCAGTTAATGGCCCTATTTTTAACACAGTACATCCTAATGAAATTTACTTCAGTCTGCCTTAAGGCAAAAACATAAAACACTCTGAATCCGAATATAAGGGGATAAACTAATAGAAAATGGCTTAAAAAATTGCTGTGAATTTCAGATGAGGTGTTCTGCTGTGTGGAGGGCACAGGAACATTCAGGAAGCTCAACTGCTGGCGTGAAGATGGCCTAATCAAAGAGGGTCAACTGGGGAAGCAGACAGGGTCATGTGACGTACATGTATGCATGAGAAACAGGCTTACACAGTGAACGTGGAATCACAGAGGTGGTCCAATGTCCAATATCCTTGACTAATGTCCAAACAACTTGTGAAACACAGGTGTAATGGACAGTCTAGCTAAACAGGGGTAATACTGACAACAGCCCAGGTTGGACATGGCGTTTTCTAAGATTTATTTCTTATTTGAAATAAATTATTAATATTTTCTGATATGTTTCATACTCCAGTGAAAATATTATGCACTTTTCAAATCAGGTCATGTGTTCGGAGTCTGCAATTCACTGCACATTTCTTTTCATTTTTGTTCAGTACTCGGTGAATTTGCTGTTCAGGGAATGTTTATGATATCACGGAAAATGATATCCACTATTACAAAGTGGCAGAGGTGAGTGTTCGGAGCAGGAGCTATCTGGACAGGCTTCTCAGGAACATCTGCTTTGGGTGAAAGGGGCAAATGAAGCTGGAAGCCAACCCTAATAGATGCAAAGTCCCGACTGAGGGGGCTTGACTCCTTGACCAATAAATCAAAACACTTGAAAAAGTGCCACGCTGGAGGGGGGGGGGGAGAGGGGCGGCGATTCTTTGCTTTTTAAATTTACAGTACACAGTAGGTTGCCGAGTTTGTTAGAGAGAGACCAGAATTTACATGGGAGTTTCTCAGGAGATACCTGTAAATGAAACATCCAAGTTATGATTACAAATTAGTTTGTCTATTGCCTACCTGTGAGGTATAGTTCATAGTTCATAGGCATAGTTCATTTTTTCCCCAGAGGCCTGTGTGATGATGACTTCTCTTATTTCAAACTCTAGCCGTGCTCTACGCAAAACAGCGCTGCGTGCAAAAACTTGCCGCATGCATGTAAAGAGAGACCCCCAGTCACTGCGTTCACACTCCTCCCTCTCAAAGATCAAAGGTCACACAGAAAATAAACACACTATTACTGCTTTCTGCTCTTTTTTGGTGAGGTTGTGTTGTCTCTCCGTCACCTCCCTTGATTACATGTATCCCGTGTATCCATTACATGGATGTTTCATTTTACTTGCTATCTATCAATATTACTAGAGCAGTACCTCACTATACTTGCACACTGTTCCAGCATTATGGAAAAAAAAAAAATTGTCATTGTTCCAAAAAGCCTTGCCCTACAGATTATAATGATTACAGGCCTATTGCCTTGACTTCAAGCGGAGTGCTTTGAGAACTATATGGTGTCTTAGTAAACAGCTGAGGTGACACATGATTTAGATTCATGGCAGTTTGCTTACAGACGAGGAAGAAGCACAGATGATGCAATCAGCAGCATCACCCAAATAGTCTTGGAACATGACACTAAGGCATCTGGGCGTTTACTTTTTTATAGATTTTAGTTACTTTTTTATAGATTTTAGTTCAGCTTTTAATACTATTTGAGGCTTAGATTTTATTTTGTTAACTGCAATCTTTTGCTTTTATTGTTTTGATTGTATTTTTAGGCAACCACTGCACACGTTTCATACCCTTATGGACACGTTTGCATGAGGCCCAAGCTGTTTGCAGATTTCATCCATCCATCCATTTATTTATTTGTATACATGCTTGCCTTATCATTGCTACCAGAGGAATAATGCAAAGACAATGCTAACTAAAAAGGCATAAAATGTAAAAGACTTACATTTTGCCTTATTTATTGTCCTAGTACTTTTACTTCCAGATGTTTAGTTGTATATTTAATTTGCTTATGTCATAATACCACCTGCACCAAAAGAAATTCCTTGTACTTTTGTATACTTGGTGAATAAAATGATTTCTGATAAAACCATAACTTTGAAATTCCTGAATGTGTCTTTCCTACATCGTTTGATCATACTTAAATTACACCATATAAAAAATAAACTACTAATTAAGTCATTTATTTTCCATTATCCTCAAGAATTTGTTTTTAGCACAACGGGGTTTTGTAGAGGTCTGCATCCTGTGATTCTGTGATGGCCATCATGGGAAATGTCATTTCAGTGATGTACCACTGTCATATACTGCTGGCATATACCATATTTTTGGAAAGGCATCCACAGCGGTGCCCTTTACATGATTGATCTGATTAAGGTCAGTAGGGCAGAAGCCTGAGTCACAGTTTGACAAAGGCGGATTATATCAGAAGTGATATTAGTACACGTGTTACGGTACTTTCAACTGTGTGTTTCCAAGATCTAAAAGTAATAAAAATGCTCTCAAAATGTTTCTACCAGTAAATCCACTATGCATTTTAATCATAGTAAACTATAGACTAGACATAAGCGTATTATGCAACTGAAACAAAATGCATTGTTTTATGCCAATTTTATTGCAGAGATTAAGCAATGTAAACATCCAGGAAAAACAATACTTATGTTACTTTCTATTATGGGATAAAGCAATGTGGCCTGATTGTTATCTTTAGCTAATAGTGCAGCTGTGTAATTGCTTTTATACATGTTTTGACTTTAATTGCCATTCCTTCCAAGTGTTGTTGTGCTCTACATTCTTGTCATGTATTTCTGGAAATTTATTCAAATATTTCAGCACATCCAATGCTATTACCTGATGGTATACTATACAATAACCTAAATGTTACAGTACAGGGCTTCCAAATTCCCCAGTACAGTTTGCGAATGTCTGCATATAGCTTTGGCCCAGAATGTCGCAGAAACACTGGTTCTCAAGTGTCCACCCTGGTTCTCAAGTGTCAACCCACGGTATTTGTAAAAGCAGAAAACGGAAAGGAGTTCAGCTCCCAAGCCTTTTTCAATAGTATGGTCTTTGCATTATTCCTCTGGTAGCATAAAATAAAACTGCAGAAAAACTCCTAAACGTTTATTGAGAAGGTGTGTAATGTTTTAACATCCTGTGACTTCACACGTGATCAATAGATGTGCATGACAAGGGAGCTGTCAAGCATTTTAGTCAGAAAATGATGATTGAATAAAAAAGCGTCTTTATTTGTGCAGGGTTGTCAACTTCGGTCAGCTGGCGTGACATTTTCAATCTGAGACAAGCCTGCACACGCATTTACATGTTCGTAAGAGTCTTATTACTTTGTCGTCCGTATAGGGTTTGCAAACTATTCCAACGCTTTTGATTTAGCTAATTTTGGATTTATAATGGAATAATGTCGATTTGCCATAAGATTTCATGTGTGAGCATGAGTCAAAAAACGTGAGTGTCAGGACAGATGTGTGAGAGTTGGCAACCCTGTTTGTACAATATGCACGTATTATTAAAATGGCACAATTCCATTATTGTATATCAACATCTCAGTGGAAATAAAGAAAATGCATATTTTGAAAAAAATCACGGTAATCAGTTTCATCAGGGGAAAATATAAACCTTGGAAACATATAGATCTTATATAGACCAGTCATGGGGGGCCGGAGCCCTGCACATTTTTGGGTTTCCCCTCACTTAACGCAACTGATTCAACTCCTTGAGCTAATTACCATACAGCTCTTGAGCTGAATCATTTGTGGCGGAACAGGGAAAGAGCTAAGCTACACAGGGCTCCGGCCCCCCAGGACTGGAGTTTGACATCCCTCTAATGCACCATCAAAGCCTGACACTTCATTTTCTCAGCAGAATGACTGTGGCACCTTTTGATAAGCAGCAATCACCAGACCATACAAATGATTATTTATTTCTCTATCTTTACATGTGTTTCATCACCATTGCCCAATTGATTTAGCCTTGCTTCTGGCAATTTATATTCCCTTTCTGAGTCAATTATTAGTGTAATAACCACAGATACTAGACATCTGATACCAAAAACATTCTGGGATACTATTACACATAAGCAACCCTAATATTCCACCTGCAACACTGACTATGTCAGGCAGCTAGACGATAAATGGATGGATGGATGGATAAATAACTGCATTCAAACCCTTTTTCATTATCGTCAAAAAATCTAAATAAACGAAAATTGAGGCAACAATATGCACAGCATGTTTGAAAAATATGCATGCATTACATTTACAGTACACAATAACTCAAAGCAAATGAGCGATTACTGTCAAGCTTTACTTGTATATATACGCATTACATTTACAATATACAATACAATTAAACCAAATTAACAATTGCTGTCACGTTTTGCTATTGTATACAGGTGCCATACTTATCCTTACAGAATATATAATACCTGAATCAAATTATAAATGATTTGTGAAGTGATTGACTGAGCTATGTTGTCTTGAGCTTGGGTTCCAGGAAGGGCCTCTGGATGAGCAGATCTGTGTGGAGAGGCCAGACAAACTAAGACCTCCATAAATATCATAGGTACCTGACCAGACTAATCTATACTGTGATGCAGCCATGGAGCCTAGAACACAGGGTGGTGTCACCCACGCAGCCCGGACAGCATCTCCCCAAAATGGTTACCGAGGCCATTGAAGGACCCAAATGGATCATACTTTGGAAAAGAACGTCAGTTTTTGGAATATAGAAGGTTGCCTCACTGGCAGGGAATGAGTTTTCCCACTATGCACAGCGTGGGTCAGTGTGGAACCAAGGCTGGAGTCTTCCCTTTTCTGGAGTTCCCCATGGAGGAAGACCTCAAGAGAATATGGGGACGCAGGCTGAGTGCTGTATAGTTGAAGTTTTGGGAAAAAGGCTTGGCTCTATGTAGCGCTGCAGAAAGCTGCAGAAACTCTGACTGTTGTTTTTGTATGTGCCCCAAACAGCATTTTAGAGTGCTTCTTAGATAAGGCATCTGAGGGGCTTAAAAAGGTCCCCTACTGACTGTATGGCCCTACTGGATGCCTTGCACACTTGGGGAATGATGGAAATACCTGGAGGGGCATGATTAGGAAAACTGGCCTTCCAGATCTAAAACAGTCATGAACTGTTGTTATCTAAGCCGTAGGAGATTCAACGACAACCACATATGAACCTAAATGTAGCAGAACAGGTCAGCAGTTAGCACTGCACAAACCCCAGGATGGTCGTGTGAAGTTCATGTGTCATGCAGCTGCATGGATTTAGCTTCCTGGATTCTTCACATAAAACACAGGAGACACCTCCAGTAACAAGTGCAGTGAGACAGTGAAGGCAGAGTTTGGGCACATACACGTCATCTTGTCCTCCAGAAAAGACGAAGTAGTTGTCCCACAAAGAGACAAAGATCCTGCCAGACGCCGAAGTCATTTTGGATGTGTTGAAATACGGGTGGTGCCGCATGGACGTTCGTCCTTGTTGAGTCCTGAAAAAGCATACAGGGAGACGTCATTACAGCAGCAGGACAGCAGATATCTACCTGGAGGAAAATAATTTCAGTTCTGTCTGCCAATAACACAAGATGAAGGGCGGGGATGGAAACTGCAACTTTATACCATGTCAGTGTTAGTCAAACTTATGTTTGCTTCATGAAACTCACATGCCCCAACTTTTCAAACCTTTCTTGCTTAATGAAACTTATGATGTTGGATCAGAAGTGGAGACTGGCAGCCTTCATGAGAGTACCGCTTATAATTAAGATAAAGTTTATGTATGGCAGGAATGGAGAAAGAGATAGGAGAGAGAGAGAGAGAGAGAGAGAGAGAGCACATGAGTCTAGATTACTGCCAAACTGCTCCCCCGTGTTATTAGACAGCATAAGTCTCCTTAACGTCCTGAGGAATAGCCGGTGTCAATAATTACTTGGGGGCCAAGTATTGTGATGCAATAGATGATTAGGAATTTTTGGGTTTGAAAGTAGGAAGGTTCAACAAAGGTTCATTTATTGCAAAAATGCTATATGCAGGGACGCCCTATACATAACGTTGGCAATGTCAAATTTAAAGGGTACTGTTTGGGCATAATTACCTTCAGAGATTTATCAGACTTATGCTTCCAATATCTATTACAGGGGCTGGATTTATGTGTTTAGTATTAGATTTGCCAACAACAGTCTAACCCTAACCCTAATCCTCTTCTCACATTTTGAGTCAAGTGAAAATTTAAAGACTGACTGAATGCGGATCCTTTTGTAGAAAACTAGAAAAATAAGCTTGTTTTCTTTTTTAAAATATTACTGTAAGTCATGCATTTCAAATAAAACCCCATGTGGGTTACAAATCCCACAGAAGAAAAATGCAGAAACCTTCCATGCCTCAGACCCTGCATATGACGTATTTTCAGTATAGTACTGTATATTTGGGACAAGGATAATTTAAAGGTGAAAGATGGGAAATATACAGACATGGAAAACATTAAGAGACCACTCTATATATCTATATTTTTAAACAAATATGCATTTTTAAATCTTGGTTTAATCATCATTCTGCTGGCAGGAGGTTACACTGAGCGGCAGGCTGCTTCCAGGTCCATCATTTATAAGACAGCAGCACATAAGAATACGGAGAAGCAGGAGACACTGGGAACGACCAGAAACCAACTACAGTAGGTAAAGGCCGGAAGTGACTTTCTAATACCAGAGGTGACTGTTAACTTATCTGAAGTTGACTGCTAGGACAGTTTATATCAGGCTACTAGAAGCAGGACTGAAGTCCCATCAAGGAAGGAAAAAGCTCTTCATTAATGAGCAACAGAGAAGAACCAGGCTGCAGTTTGCAAAAAAAAAAGTATGTTATTCGCAGACGCACGCCCATAAACTGAGAAATGTTTATAGAAAATTGTGCCGTGATCTTCTTAATTTCTTCCGCGGCTGTATGTCTAAGCTTATATGCAGAACAAAAAACAAGCACATTTCTGTCGGGTTACATCAATGCCAAAAAGGCTTAGCACTATCCATTGACTTCAAGGTGCTATGCATCACATAAAAGGTGGTGATTATACAGTAGTGGGGGGGGGGGGGGGGGGGGG
>JAABNX020000053.1:4580336-4595211 GCA_015163995.2 Mormyrus lacerda | reverse complement strand
TGATTGTACTCCCCCGCTCCCCCCCCCCCCCCCACAGCCGCAAACCCCCCCACAGTGATGACAGAACATGTGAGATCCAGATGTGAGAGCTTGAGTACAGATGTGCACATTAAGAGGTTAAGAGAAAGCTGAGGACATGCAGACATGGACACACACACACACACACACACACACACGCACGCACAGTTCATATATTCTTATCATTGTGGGGACTCTCCATTCATTTCTATGGGCATAACCCTAACGCTTACACAGACCTAACGTAACACACACATAACAACAACAACAGCTTTTCTTAGCAAAGACAAATTTTGAATAATTTATTCAGTAAAATTACCGAAAAGATATATTTAAATGATAGATATCTAATAACGTGATCATTAACAGAATTAACTAATTAATGGTGATTAAGTGAGAAGCGGAAGTTAGGATAGACTCCCGTCTCGCAGGGCTGCTGTTTTCATAACAAACTGATCTTCTGTTGTGACACACTCGCTTTCACTATAACCAAAATGCACCATTTTTGTTACCACAGCTCACATAATGCTTTTAAGTCCTTTCAGGTATTAATGTAAGTCCTCTGGAAATGCAAGGCTGGCATTGGCCAAAAGATATATATAAAAATTAATTTTACATTAATGACACCTGGAGTACAACCGTGCGGCCAGAAAACTGGGTGAGATTATGATGTTTGTAAATCACTAAATATAAAAATGACACCCTCCACCCAGCTCAGGTTCTCGTCTGTGCTGTCGTCACACCCTTGTGTGTCTTGAATCATTGGTGTAGTTCGCTTTCTGGAACGTTCTTTTGTTAGAAAGTTGTAGCCCCACAGTATTAGCGATGCGGTTCTTTAATCAGGCTTGTCTCGATTAACCTTGAAATCCATCTGTTCCACAGTGCTAACAAGACCATTATTAGTGTTACAGGGAATACCCGTCATAAAAAATCCACACTTCGCACAGGTCATGACCTTTGCCCTCTACTCATGCCCCGTGCTCCCCCCCCCATTGCATCACTTGGAAGATATTCAAAGTTTTGTCACCTCATTAGCTGCCACATGTGAATCATAGTAAAATGAGACAAACATGCCACAATGCCTGTACAGAGTGTAATGACATGAGTGAAAAAATACCTTACAGTATGTGTCAAACCTGTGTCTCTCTGGGGGCTTTTAGTGAACGAACTGCTCTGCTGTGTGAAGCTGTAACTCTCTCTTTCTCACTACAGTGATTCCAGTAGCAGAAGCGCAGAAGAAAAAAGCACCTCGTTTTTTCGCTTTGCCCCTTTTATACCAGAATAATCACCTGCAGGTATCAACATAAACTCAATCTAAGAACAGTGTTAGTTTTATTCAGATGAGTCCTTGACTATGAAATTGAATTCATTGCAGGGATCTGTGAAGCTAAACAATAAGGTTTTGAAATGGAATGATTTTTTTTTTCGTAAATGCTGCACCTATGTGATGAAATTGACCTTATAAGCTCCTTGGGACATTAAATGTCCTGGGGGAAACAATGTCAGCATTAAAAGGGTTAAAAATATAATTTTGTGTGACTCATCAGAAACAGGGGGGCCTTTCCTCTGGCTGCAGCCTTCCCACCTGGCCAAAGGCCTGTCCTCTGCACACATTTGGGAAACCTGGCCTGTTTCCCCATTCACACCTGGGTGATCGAATCGTCGTGCCTCCCCCTTCCCTGGAAAGCCAATGATTGCATTGTCATAATGAGAACTCTTTGTTGTGATTGGCTGGTGACTCACAAACAGATTCTCTCCAGGCCATCTGGGTCACCTGACCTTTGACCCTCCTCTTTTCTCAGGGGACCAATAATTTGTTACTTGGCTTTTGTCATTAAGGCGACATAGAACCTATGATTAATAAACTGACTGATGAGGTTATAAGCACACATGTACACAGAAACAAATGGTTTTATTCTGATATCAAGAAACTACTCTGAATGTTTATTGACACTACTACCATAGCGTTTCTGTGGCAGTAATTTTGTATGATTCATTAATATGTATATGCAAATTGATTTTTGCAAGTTCTCCCAAACATCAAAAGGTGTTTATTATTTTGACCAGATGCCGTATGCATTTTCTCTGGCAGGACATACATTTTTTTTGTGGGCCGTCAAAGGAAAGAAAGATTTTAATAGTATTCCACCTATTCAGAAATTCAACATAAATCTATCGCTTCCATTTTCACACTCAGGATTTCAATTCCTCCTAGCACTTCAAATCCTACTCAGGAAACTATTGCCAAATATCCACCCAAAGGGCCTCCTGGAGCCAGTAAAAGCCCTGTTCCCAGCACTTCAGACCGCAGTTTCCGATTATGAACAGCATGAACAGCGACAGAAAACGATCTTACATTTTGTGAGGGAGCTGAGGGTTCAGGCTGCCTACAAGGCTGACCAGCCAGGGTGATGCTCAAAGAAGCCTAGTGCCCGCCAGTGTGTGCTTCAGAGAGTGTCTTGCACAGACACATACTTTCTGCCCTCTGTGCTTTGGCAATTACAGGTGAAAATTGCAGGACTGTGAAAAAGAAGGATAAACAAAGGGATATTAAAATAATAAAAAAAAAACATTTGGCAGGACTGGCACTGCCTGGCTCTCCTGAATTATTCAGAGTTTGCCCATTAGCAAATGCAGAGAGCCTGAGACAGTCGTTAAAAATGATATATCCTGCGCTTCTGTGGTTTAACGCCCTCCTCAGTTATAAAAAAGGTGTGTGGACTATCAGGCACAAAGATGCAGCTCATTCAGGGGAAACGTGACGACGTGAGAGGGTGGGAAGGGGCTGGGAGAGCCGGCACGATCAGCGATTCACGCATCGAAGTGGAAAGCAAATTAACCGAGCTGATTAATTTCAGCCTCTTGAATTCCAGCTAAAAATTACATTCACCGCAAGGGAAATCTAGCCTGTATGAAGGATCATACAAGCAACAAAAAAAAAAATTGACACAAGACACTCAGCTGTAAAATTTACATTTTATTTAGATGTTATTGTTGTCTAGAATCTGGGGTTTAAGATCTATGCATAAGTGTAACTGTGTGAATTTGGAAGAAAGGTGTAACACAGAAAGTAGGTTCAGTTAGTTGATATTTTTGAAAAACCTTTGTGGATCCTGAATAAATGGTTCAAGAATGAATGAAGAATGAATCTGCCTTTATCCATTGCTGATTATTTGGAAGATTTTCCATCCACCATTTAGGTGGACCTAAGACTTGACAAAGTATGAATGTATTCAATATATTTCCACCATTTTATTTATTTATTTAAAGACAGTTTAAACGCCGTGGTACCTAAGAGTAGGGATCATCCGCAGATGAACCATCTGAAGTCTTTAAAGGAACCAGTTTCTGTGGCCCTGATTTTCCATATACAAAATCACAGTGACTCCATATCCAGATCTCAGTAATTCCCATCACAACCGCTGGGCAGTCTTCAGAAATGGAGGATTTATTCCTGCTGACATTTGTGAGACTTAATTAAAGCTACATTTGTGTCTAGCCATGGTCATCTACTAGAATCAGGAAAAAAAACCACGGATAAAGATTCTGTGAAAGGGTGCGGTTCCCATATAAATACCGAATGCCATATTGAATCCTTGTACATATGTTATTCTGTACATGCTTGTATGCTACATACATACACAGTTCTTCTTACACTCAGTGGGCACCTGAGAATGTACTACTCATAACATTTCTGGATGCTCACATGACAAGATGACATAACAAGCAGACAATCTAACAGATCGTTTCTGAACCCAGTCCACAGGGACCCCAGACAGTCTGCAGTTTTGCTGCCTCCCAGCTCCCGGCACACCTGAACCAAACAATCGAGAACACCGAATACTTGGTGCAGATGTGCCAGGAGCTGGAAGGGAGCAAAAATGTGGGCTGTCTGGACTGGGTTCAGAAACACCGATCTAATGCCACAAATGTACATGTCATTTGACAAGAAAATGATGAAATTTTTGCCTCAAAATCTTTTTTTATTATTATTATTAAATGAGAAGGCTTGGCAGTGATCCAGAGGTGTCAAGTCCAGACTATAATAGCACTACGGCTACGTGCAGGAGTGGAGGAAGGGTCTCACAGCATGGGGGAGGGACCTCGGTAGATTGCTGCGAATTTTGCATGATGATCTGTTATCAAAAGAAAGGGGAACTTGGCCAGGGGAGGCTGTCTAACTGGTAAATTTTGTAGTGGGGTGCTGTGCCCCCCCCCCCACACACACACACACACACACACAACTGTCTACATCTGGCCAGGTTGCATAATTATTAAGCTACACAATTACAGAGAGCTGATCCACATAATGATTTTACGCATTTGCAAGAAAGAATGTACTGAGGCTGTTGACAGCTTTGGACAATTTTATTATTATTATTTTTATTTTGACAAGTTGTTCCATCATCAATTTATTTAGCTTTGCATGCCATTTTTTCCTGCTCATTCTAGATGAGGTGCCGGTGATTTCCTGTAAACACGTTGCCCATTCAGTAAAGTGTATTATGGGCAAAGAGTAAATCAGCTTTATACACACTCATCAGACTCAGATATTCGGTTTTGTCACCAAGCTACATGATGTTACTGCTTTCCCATCTTTACATCTGCAAGAGGCATGAGGACTTTTATTTGTGTAGAAAAAGAGAAACAGAATCTCTCACTTGTGGAAAAATACAGTAAGAAGGGTTAGGGTTATAAGTGGCTTGGATTGGTATAATTAGTAGAGTTTAAAATGCAGATTTAAATGTGCTTATTAATTCCATTCTGCACAATTCAAATGACTGACTGCACTTAATTAAATCAGATTGATTAGACCTCTTGCAGACATCCCCCACAACCACATAATTATGACAAATGGAGCACTTGATGTAGAATCGACGTGTGAAGAGCTGAAGCGCGATGCTCTTTAAAGGTGCAGTACTGAGCAGCGAGGATCAAGCAACGAGGGACAAGTAACGAGGAAGGAAAGACAAGGGGCGAGGAAGGAGGAATATGAGGTAAGGAATGAGAAATGGGGACGAGGGAAGAGGAACGAGTGGCGAAGAATGAGGAACGAGAGGAGAAGAATGAGGAACGAGAGGAGAAGAATGAGGAACAAGAGGAGAAGAATGAGGAACAAGAGGAGAAGAATGAGTGACGAGGAAGAAGGAGGGGCAGCACTGAGGAGTGAGAAATGATAGAGGAACAAAGAGGAAGGAGGCTGCCTAGCAGATCAACAGGAGGCTCCTGAGGGCTATGAACCGAAAACAGGAATGTATATGGAAGTCCATCAGCATGCAGGACTCCATGTGTGCTTCCAGTGGGAACCTCTATGACCACTAGCCCCCCCCCCCCCCAACCCCTATGCTCCTGCCTCAATACATCCATGCTGAGCTTCCTCAATGTCTGACACCAGCAGGAAGGATGGAGAAAAACAGGCACATGGTGATAAATGCATAATGAAACTCTATTAACCTCGCAGGCAAAAAGCTTGTTTTTATCTTTTTATCATCCGTTAAATGAATGTTACCGTGGTTTACCAGTTATTTGTTAAAGACACACAGAGACTCTTTAATGTTTATATGGAGAAAGGCGGCATCGAAAAGATCTTTGCCAATGCACTAACTGCTATGTGCAGACTGTTTGCAATAATACCACATCAAAATGTAATACTTGGCCAAGACCAGTCAGAGAAATGTGTACATGCTTCCATGCCAGAATAATTTAATAATCATTTTCCGCGGCCACCTACCCTTCCATCAGAATCCTTCTTGCTTTCAGTGATGTTGTTTGTTGGGTAATTGATTTCAAATAGTAGATAAAATGTTTCCTAAACAGTGGCTCAGACGTGGCTCATCTCACCGAGGGACTCCTTTCAAGCGCAGTACATTCTGCATACTATGCTGCAGTGAATGCAGCTCCTTCAGATGTATGTGCGATTTCCGACATGAAAAGTGAGTTTGATTTTTTTCCCCACCGAAATGATAATTCCGCAGCCCGGGTCGTCTCTTTTTCTGAGGAAGACACGGCAAGTCAAACAGGCGAAATTGATTTTGCGCTGCAAGAAATGTAAGGGAAGCTTTATAACCCTGCAGCATAAAGAGTACTGGGAGATATGCGGCGCCTACAGGAGATGGCGAATGAACGGTATCCAGCTGCTCAAGTGCCTCCCCAGCTTTCATTAAGCTTTTGTAGAGCAATTATCTCCTCATGCTGGACCAGAACCCAGCCTGACACACGGATCCGTACAAGGCGTTTCACCGAAAATCGGTGATGGAAGGGTCTGTTGCTCACAAATATGGGCAAATGTACTGCAAACAAGCCTAACGATGAATTAATCATACAGAAAACGGTTAAAAAGATGAGAAAATATGATCTGTTCCTTGTTAAAATGAACAGTTGAACAGATAGCAAACATTTCCCCCACAGAAGAACTCCAAGGCAATAATTAATAGTTATGGCAGTTTGGATGGATGGATGGATGGATGGATGGATGGATGGATGCAGCATTGTGCATATACATTGCTCTAATTTAGTCTGTCACTCATACCTTGTCATATGACTATGTTCTACCCTGTCATGTGACTGTGTGTGCACCATGTCTGGCTGGGGCCTCCACCTTCATACTGTGCTTAGATAGGCCTGACCTTTCTCCATGGGCCGAGAACAACTCTCAACACCTCCCTCTTTCTCTGTCCTCCTCTCTGTTGACCCTACTGCATTTCTGCTACAGGTGTCTCCTGCGCTTCTCTAGCATCCTGCCTCTCTGGCTTCTGTCAGTGCTGTTACCTTTTTGCATTTAATCTAATTAATTAGCCTGTAGCCTGGTTTCTTACCATCAATCAGGAAGGTAAGCCTCACTGACGTACCTACAGACACCACAGCCTTCATCCTGGCTTGTGCCCCATTAATCTGCAAAGTAAGCCTCACTACTGTCCCTCCAGGGACCACAACCTTGTGTGAGGAATAAATTTCAATGAAATTGAAAACGGAAAGCAGTAACATTACTTCAAGTGAAAGACATTTGGCTAAAAGCTTTGTGGTTTCACTGAACTGGAAACATTACTGACTTGATAAATTATTGACAGGTTTTCCAGTTAAAATGTGACGAGGCAGCTGATGCAACTTGCGTACATTATGTCCGTGCACGTGTTTGTGTCTCTTACACGCTCCCTACGTGTCTTCATGGCTCCGGCATGTTCCAGCACCTTCCCCCATGAACTGGCCCCATAAGGTCTTGTGTCTGTGACAGTGACGGGGTCCCCTCTGGCCACAGTCACCAAGGACAGATGAAGGAGCATGTTTCTCAGGACCTGTGAAGCTTTGCTCTTCTCTCTCCCACTTTATCCAGCTCAATTGGACAGTTATTGCCGTTATCATGAATTACTGGACTTGGCAGTGCCACTCACTAATTATCCAATAAATCATTACCATAAAGTACTTTCTTCCCCTTCCATTTAATTAAATCTCATAAGTTCAGCTGCTATTTCTTTGTATATATTACTGCACTTTTTGGAACGTGAACCTCTTACATTCACTGGCTGAAAACCTTCATTTAACTTGAATGATTTGGCAAAGCAGCCACACCTCAAGGAGTAGGGCGGCTTTGCGATGACGTCTGTCCTGAAAGAACCTCTGTAACTCCTTTTATACTTTTAAAACCTGGCTGACTGAATGTTTTGAATGCCTCCCACCCAACCCCATCTCCCTATCTACCCAGGAACACACCAACTGATGCTTAGTATTAGGCTTAGCAGTGATCAAGGCTGCTGTGAGTCACATGACCCTGTCACATGACTGACCCTGTCACATGGCTGTGGTGAAAGGATGTCTGATGACTCTCGTACTGATGGGTGCATTGCTCCTGAACACGTAGTAGTAACCGTGACAACAGGATTATGAACCTGCTACTGTATATTCAAGCCATGGGTTAATACTCACAAGGGCACTAAACCAATAACCTCCAGATATAAGGAACGAGAGACCGGTATCATTCAGTATCCTCACTTACTAATAAGTTAATCTACTTAATTCTTCAGTCTGTTTTTTCCTAGTCATGATCATACCTACCACACGATTGCATGAACCCTGCCAGCAAGCATCAATCTTCCACGGCGCAGTTTTCCTGACACTGTGGTGACCTTTGTCTGGTGCCACTTTAAACAGTGACCTGACTCCGCTCATTAAAATCAAAGCAACAGCTCACCAGCCCTAATTGTTTTCACTGGCCAATTAACCACCATGTGCACAGCTTCTGGCAACATGAGTGACATGATGTGTGTTTCTGTGCGTCTTCAGTCGGAAAGTGAAAAACTACACGCAGACGAACAGCACAGACCTGCCAAAGTCCTGTGCTCCAGGGAGATGTAAGAGGCACAGATAAAGATAGAAAGCGCTTGCTGGGATTCCGGCTGAGGCTTGGTCATGCGGAGCGCGCTCTCATCAGTATGCATGCGGCAGCCTTAGCGCCCACCGCTAATCCCCGCAGCACATGGCTGTTTACTCACTCTCTCTACCTCCACCTGTTCCACGGTCCGGTGGAAGCTGCGAGTCCTACAGGGGAGTGTGGTGCCACTGCCCCCCTCCCACCCCTGTCACCAAGTCCATCATGGGTGACCCGGAGAGCAGCTGTGGCCCTGGATGACGGATGGCTTCATTTCGGGTGTTTAAACGGAGCATTCAGCCCCCCCGGCTGCCACACTGGAAGACTGTATCTGTTTGCTAACAGTGAATGATGCCCAAGCAGCAAGACCCCACAGCTGAGGAATCCTATAGCAAACTCACATGTGATTCAGGGTTATATATTCACAAGCTGCTGTAAGAATGAACAGGAAGTGAGTGCATTAAAATGGATGTGGACACAGTTACCCCCTTAGCAAGAGGTACCACGTGGGGTTTCAGTTCAGCGGTGCTCCAGAAGCTGCTGTGATCCAAGTCTTCTTATGGAAGCAGATGATTGACTGTAACACGCTTACATCACTTCCTGTCAGGTGCTGTTATTTATTCACTCTAATTGGTGGGATTCCAGTAAAGCCTTCTATCCAGTGTGCCTTAGTACAAAACCATCCTAAAACAGAAGGAAAAAGTTTACCCAACAGTCTACACTCCAGATTAAGGTTTTTATGATTTTGAAATTATATGGGTTGTAGCAGGTGATAATACGAGCAACGGGGATCATGTGACCACTCAGGACCTGCAATGTGGCATTGTCTAGGTGAGCCAGCGTGGCTGCTTCCTGATTTCTTCTCAGCAGTCCATGAAGCTCTGCTCCTCCCTGTGTTTACCTGCCAGCCCTCGCCAGGGAGACGATGCTCACGGCCTTCCGCGGCTGGATGGAAAAGCAAAGTGCGATTGAGGCCGTGAGAAGTTTAAGCAGCGTCATTGCCACAGAGCGCACCCAGGCATCTTCACAGATCAATGAAAGCCAGGAGGCAGCAAACCCTCAGTGCACTGTGCTTCTCTCGGACTGGGGACGTCCTCCCTACATCTGGCAACAGTGAAGGGTATTCAGGTTCCATCTACAGCAGGGAGGCACCTAACACATCTCCAGCTTCACCTAGAATATCCTGTCATAACTCTGCGTAGACTCTGCTGGTCGCTCTGAACTGTACCATGTTTAAAAAAAAGAAAGAGTAGTTTCTGGACTAATAAATGCAGTCTTCCGCCTGAAAGACATGTTCTGGAGTGGTGTCCCGAGGGCTGTTTGGCTGGTAATTCTCAAGTAGACTCAATAGTAAATAAATAGCAGAGGTTCTGCTAATGTGTTGTAAATAAAACATCTCTCGTTAAATAAACATTACAAATCCAATAGAAAATGACACTTCTGTACACTGTATACTGCTTCTATACATGCAACCTCCCATTAAACATAATCAATGCATCCATAAATATTTGAGACTGACTTGTACAGACGTGAGCAGCACCCCCCCCCCCCGACACCCACACACGGCGTCTCACTTTCTTATGTAGCTGAGCTTCTGCATCCTCTGCTCGTCAGGCTCTGATGAACTCCAGATGGTCGTGAAAATGGTCGTGTTTGCCTTGGGTGAGTGTGCAGGAGCCTGCCTATTGGAGGAAAGCAAGGCAGCTGGACACACGCAGGAGCAAATGTTGGCATGTTTAATTCGGATCAGCCCGGCCTCATGCGCACGCACCCACACACACACAGATAGACGCGGATAGAAAGACACACACATGGACAGACAGAAAGAGACACTCACACACATACACAGGCAGACAGATGCACTCATGCACACATGCATATACATACACAGACATATATGTTTATATTTGTTTCTTTGTGGGGACTCTCCATTTAATTCTATGGGTAAAACCCTAATCACATCTATGACATCCTGAACCCCTACCCAGCCTTAACCATGAGTAACCAAACAATACACGAGACATTTAGAATTTGTATTTTCTTGATCACAGTTACAGATGAAATATTCAGGTAGTAGGAAAATACCCATAAAAGGTCAGAATTACAGTATTTTTATCACATTTTGAAGATATTTGGTCCCCGCAATGTAATATATGCCCACATATATACACACATACAAACAGGTGGACAGACGCATTCTCACACATCCACATAGACAGTCAGACATATACACACAGACTCATGCACTCACAGACAGAAGCATTCTTGCACACATACACACAGACAGACTGCCAGACAGGAGCCCATACAATCTCTGAGAGACCAACCATGACCATTGTTCACACATACTTAACCCAACCAAAATATTTGTGGGCCGCATGTCCATCTCCTCCGCCGCGCGCCCGCCCCCGTTGCCGTCGCCCCGCCCACGTAGCCGCCCACGGACGGAGCTCCGCCCCCTCCGCACCTGGGTCTGCTGCGCGCTCCGAGTCTGGCGCTAGTGAGTCCGGCGGCAGGGCGCGCGGCGTGGTTCCTCTCGGTTCACCCACTGCGGCATCTTTTCCCATCTTGTTGAGATTTAACGGCGGCTTGAGACGCTGGCGGACGCCGGCAGGAGCCCCGGTCTGTAGCGGGGGATCGCTCGGTTTAGCGACCGGGTCCTGTTACACTAACGGGTCTTTGGCGGACTGACTGCGCGGACCTGGATCTCAGGGTGCAGCCGCCGCGGCTGGGACTCCGCGTTTAAGCTCCCCGGCACTGGAGATTAATTTCGCCATCGGAAAGCGCATGGTGGGAGTTTCTAAGCCCTTTCAGTGTAAGTGTCATTCACAGTTTGCTTTGGTTTACTCGATATTACGGTGACTCAGAATCGTGCTGCCTGTTGACAGAGTGTCAGTTCTCAGTGATTTCTCTCATATAAACGCATAGGCGTATCTTTTCCAGCAGCGTTATAAATTCCTATTATAAAGGTGCGTGTTATTTTCCGGGTTATCTTTGTTTTTGCTGCCCAGTTTATACATTATTGCTCTCATATGTGACAGAGCTGTGCGTGTGTTTACCTGCATAGTTACTGTCCTAAATGCAGCGGAGCGAAGCGGGGCGGCTGTCCGCGGTCTGCGGAGCCCTGCCCCATCGCCCAGCCTCCCTACACGCCGCCCCTTTGTTTTGGCCGTCAGGAGAAAGCGCTCTGCTTCTGTTGGCACCAAAACATTACCAATATAACCGGCGAAACCATATATTATAACCAGTGGTAACATCTCTTAAAATAAACTTGTTATTGCATTGCTATAGATACATGTCCCGTCTATACACTCTGAATTTAGCATTTTACTACATACTCTGGCTCAAATTGAAGGATATTCAGGATTATATAGTATAAGCAGAATCCTTACACAGAAGGTAATAAACTGCAGTTTTACTTAATTAGGAATTGCTAGAATATGTATAAGAAACAGGAAAGACCTATAAATACTTTTATCTGTTTTATGCAATATGAATCCAAGCAGATGACAGGTTGCTTTGAATGGAGATGAATTAAAAAGAGAGATGTGTTGTATATTGTAAGTTTAATGTTGTCAGGTGTCCTGCCAAGTCGAGCTCTATATTAATTGTGGGTTTTTCTTTGCATGGAGACGTTACAGGGGCTTCGGCAAGCCACATGGACACTGGTTCAACATTAGAGGCTCTTCTCGCTTTTTCTGCCGATTCTGATCTGTCGGATCACATTTTCCCGCTTCCATTAGACATAAGCATCAGCTGACAGCTTGCTGCGTTGGCGAGGCCTTGTGGAGCCCTTTAGCTCCACACTTTCCTGGGAGTTGGGTGCGTCTGAAAGGTTCACATCTGGGGACGTTTGCATTTGAAAACCCAGCGCGGCCCCAATTGTCACATGCATCTTTTCAGTCCGTCTTGATGTTTATTTCTCCTCCCATTGTGACTTTGCCTCGCACAAATGGCCGTCACATGACTGAAAAGTGAAGCTGAAGTTTTGGGGGCGGTGAGGCTTAGATTAAAGGCCCTGATGCTGTTTTTGCTGTGGGAATCTCTCTCTGTCTTTCTGACCCAGAGGAGAGCAGACTCGACCGGAGGTTGTCGAAACATAGCGACAGGTTCTTGTAGGACACGCTCAGGGATGGGAAATGTCAGTCTTTCCCAAGTCAGAATAAACAGAACCAATATTCCATGGAAATATAGAAGTCCCAAAGTTAGGTGCATGTGACGTTTTTTCATGCTGGCTGTTACGGGGGCGTCACTCTGTGCTTGGCTGTGGTCCAGTGAGATTTACGTTCCCAGGATGTAGCTGACGGACAGGAAGACATAGAAGTCACAGTGAATTGCTGCTCTAATCTGCAGACCGTTAATCCAACTGCGCCAAACTCTCCAGCCAGTGCCGGCCGAGGAAGCGAATGCAAAATGCTGACAGTCAGTGGGTTTGCTATGGGTACCGGTGCGAACAGACAGAGGGCTGCTTCACTAAAGTCAACATTAGTGTCTTTGCTGGTGGTAGCAATGCTAATGGAAAGCGGAGTGGTTCATTAAAGTCAACAGTAGCATGATCACTGTTGATACCAGTGCTAACAGATAGCTGGCTGACTCATTCAAATCAGTGTTTGCGGGTTTGCTGGAGTTACCAAGTTTAATAAACAGCTGACTGATTCATTAGCTGCGAGTTCAGTAACCATAAAGCGTTCAGGGTAGCGGACGTTACCCGAGTGCCCATGTACATAGAGGGGATTGTGTGGTGTGATGCACTACTCTTGTGAGTCTCTGGTGTTTGATGCACGTGTGAAAGTGTGTGTCCGAAATACACTTGGGCAAGCAGCTGTTTTGCTATCATCCTTCGGATTCTAAGCTGTGTGTGATGAGTCGTTTGACAGGTCCTGCACGTGTTGGAGTGTGATTTCACATGCCTGCTCTGTTCCGCAAGACGCCGCTTGATTGCATGTGTGCTACACGCCCCTTTTCCTGGATACACTGTTTTGAAAATTCACGTCTGCCCAGGACGCAGCCCAGTCTGTTTTTTAAATGGGTTTTTTTCTGCCTCTTTCATTGCCCCCATACCCCCTTCTGTGCGAAGACTCCATTTAACTGTAACTGTCTTAACCCCGGCCATAGATTTTATCAGGCAGTCATTCAGAGCTGTTGAGGCACAAAGTTGTGGAGATGGGTTCCTCTAATGTGAACAAAGTCAGCTCCCCTAGAGCCCACTACCCGTGGAGAGCACAAAATGAATTATTGATGGGGACTCAGTCTCCCAGAATATAGGCTTAAAATCAATAGCTGGCGTTGATAGTTACAAATTTATCCGTGAGAGGGATTTCGCTCTGTGGCTATTGAATTACATTCCTCATGAAAGTATAATGCAATGGAGATGATGAGGGGCCTTTCTTCCGCGGCAGCGCCGGAATTTACAAGGTCTTATATAATTCAAAAGAAAATATTTAAAAGCTAGAAACAAGATTTATTGAGCCTGTTCACTTTTACGCAGTGAATCATAAGACTAATAACGGGTAGCATGAAGGACGTATTTTGCCGTAACACATTGTAATGGAACAAAGTGGTCTTTTTCAATAAAATATTAATGAGAAATATAAAGCTGTAATTTGTCTTGAGGAGAAAAGATCTGGAGAAGGTCCAGATAAGACACTGACGAGCCGTGCTCCCGTACAGCTGGGATACTGGAGTGTGGTTTGAGATGCACGATATGTCGCTTAACGTATCGGTATCGACTGATGTTTGTTTAAAATCAAGACACTGGCATCGGTCAGGTGTGTCAGTCTTGATCGATATTGTTGCCTGATATTTAGACTTTAGTCAGGTATTCAAATGAGCTGCATACACAACTAATGAAATAACAGCTACAATTCTGGAGATGATTGCATTGAAGGATCAGTCGTTTTCTGTATGGGATGGCAAGAGGTTCAGTCGGCTCCTGCACCTCTTAGAATCTCGCTACAGTCTCTCAGGTTGGTGCTACTTTGCTGATGTCTCAATGCCTGCATTATAAGATCTGGTAGCTACACACATTCACTGGATCTCTGATGTCAGTTTCACTACATATTTGTGAAGCTTGGAGGTTTGCCAGTTATCTGTATCGGTGGTCAATATGAGTAATATTAGGTAAAAATATATCGGTACCTGTCAAAATTTCAACATTTTTGCACCACTACATGAAGCCTCTGTGACCCAGCCCCTAGTCCAGGGGTAGGCAGCCCTGACCCTGGTGTGCCGGCGTCCAGCAGGTTTCCCCATCCTACCTGCTCTCTGATGAACCACACCTGATCTCAGACAGATAGAGATCTTGCTGGATACCGGGCCCACCAGAATCAGAGTTGCCTACCCCTACATTGAACTTCATCTTCCTTCCTCTGCCTTGTCGCTCTGCTAATTTTAATTCCAAATTCCAGCTAACCCCCTCCCCCCCCCGTCCCCTCCTCTGAATTCCTTTCTCTTGCTCTTTCACACACACGCACACACACACACAGGCACACACAC
>JAABNX020000053.1:4521165-4535248 GCA_015163995.2 Mormyrus lacerda | reverse complement strand
AGGATAGTCCATCACTCAGATCATGTGACCTGCATGTGAGGATAGTCCATCACTCAGATCATGTGACCTGCATGTGAGGATAGTCCATCACTCAGATCATGTGACCTGCATGTGAGGATAGTCCATCACACTGATCATGTGACCTGCATGTGAGGATAGTCCATCACTCAGATCATGTGACCTGCATGTGAGGATAGTCCATCACTCAGATCATGTGACCTGCATGTGAGGATAGTCCATCACTCAGATCATGTGACCTGCATGTGAGGATAGTCCATCACTCAGATCATGTGACCTGCATGTGAGGATAGTCCATCACAGTGATCATGTGACCAGATGATGGTAGCTCATCACTCA
Source organism: Mormyrus lacerda (assembly GCA_015163995.2). Classification (NCBI taxonomy): domain Eukaryota; kingdom Metazoa; phylum Chordata; class Actinopteri; order Osteoglossiformes; family Mormyridae; genus Mormyrus; species Mormyrus lacerda. The sequence continues at coordinate 4,534,891 of JAABNX020000053.1, read as the reverse complement.
GATCATGTGACCAGATGATGGTAGCTCATCACACAGATCATGTGACCAGATGATGGTAGCTCTTCACACAGATCATGTGACCAGATGATGGTAGCTCTTCACTCAGATCATGTGACCAGATGATGGTAGCTCATCACTCAGATCATGTGACCTGCATGGTTGATTACAGATCATGTGACCTGTATGTGAGGATAGTCCATCACACTGATCACGTGACCTGCATAGTTGGTCACAGATCATGTGACCTGCATGTGAGGATAGCCCATCGCAGTGATCATGTGACCAGATGATGGTAGCTCTTCACACAGATAATAAACTGTTTGCTTTAGGGGTCAGGAATATATCTCAAATGCTTCATCAAAGCCATCTCAGCTGAACTTTGTTTGTAATCACCTTTATTTCTTATTCACCATATCTTATCTGCAAAAGAATCTTTATTCAATACTTTCTTATTAATTCAAAGTAAATCCCATACTAAATACTTCTTCAGAAGGATGGACAGATGTATATCAATCTTTAAGCACTCTGAAAAATTATTCCACGTTCATAAATGGCGAAGCAGCTTGGGTATAAATAATTGATGTAGAGTTAATTGATGCAGAGTGGAGGTCATTCTGTTTGACTTTAGCTGCTTTCCTTTGTATCCTGGTAGCTGCCTGAAAGGTTTCAGCACACCAAAAGGCTAATAGTGCTCTTTGTGTTGCACGTTCTTACATGGTGCATTAACACTGATGCTGTTTGATAACCAGCCTCCTGCCTCTTATGCTTTGTTATTAGCTTAATCACGCCGCCCTTCCAACGTGGAATACAGCAGCATTGCATTGAATGAACATTCAGGAGACCCAATCCTGCAAACGTATGAAATGGTCCAGACATTTAACATGTATAATTCAGGGTAAATCTGCCCATTATCATAACAAAAGGACTGTATTATAATTAGAATTTGTTTATCAATAATATCATAAGAAATATCAATATGTAACAAATATCAGAGAAATATCAATAATATCATAAATTGTATTTTGAATAAGAACTTTTATTTTCAGGTTTCAGGTATTTAGTGATATCATTATTTTCTCAATTTCTGATTGGTTATCAGTTACTGACACAGGTTCCAGTGTCATACTTTTTCAATGATCATCTTTTTGTTCTTTTGTGTCACACTTTATACACTTTACAGTGTTGATGTGAATTTTGGCGCAGGGCACCTAACCACGACACTTTGCACTAATTGAAGATAAAGTTCCACCCAATAAGGTCAGAACCTGGTGAGGCATTCAAAGATGCTGCGTCCTTTTTTTCCCCTGTTTGTAAAGAACATAATATGTAATATGCAAAGTGCTGCTGTTGTGTTCTCATGTATGGTACATTAGCTTCTAGCTAGCACATCCAGATGGGTTTTTAAATGCCAACCTTTTGTTTGAGCTAGTTAAGAAAATCTAGCAGTTACTGGTGGCGGGGCTTCCATCTTACAGAGCTGCGGGGCAGAAAAAGCTTGGTCTCTCCCCTCCATGAATGACAGAGGGCTCCATGAGCTTAGGCCACGTTGCGCTTTGTGGCACTGAGCTGTTTTTCAGTAGCACAGTCAGAGCTGTCGGCTCTGCTTTAAACAACACTATGTGAGTTAAGACACAAACAGAGGCACCAAGGACTGATTTCCATGAGAGGAATTTTATTAAGTGAAAGTTGAACCCGGAATTGCAATGGCCCCTTTCCCCAAGCATTGTAAAGCTGTACAGTCTGATAACAGATCAGCTGAAATCGTTCTTTGAGGAAAATTAGGTAATATATGTGAGACTAAAAGCAAAAAATTAAAGTTGAAATGATAACATGCACTTCAGTGTGATGTCATCAACCTCACTGGATCGGCGGCTGGGACTGGGACAGGCTAAAAGTACAATACGAACAATAAAAAGCTGATTCTTCAAGAATGCTTCTCCCCATGCAGGACAGATATCGGCATATAATGGCTGTCTTCCTTCCCAGAATCCCCTGGGCATGTACTGGCCATCTCCTTTCCCAGCCTCCCTTGAGGCATACAGTGGCCATCTTCCTTCCCAGAATCCCCTAGGGCATGTGGTGGCCGTCTTCCTTCCCAGCATCCCCTGGAGCATAAGGTGGATGTGTTTCTTCCCAGCATTCCCTGGGGCATCCAGATGCTGTCTTCCTTCCCAGAATGCTTCCTGGCCCAACAACCTAAATCTGCCAATAGGTTCATTGTACTTTATTTCAAACAATTCCTCTGCATTAAGTACTTCACATTAACTTTTATTATAACAAAAGTAGGAATATAAATCTTCAACATGTTTTGATCCCTGAGTGTAAGTAAGCTGTTAAGTTCTGCTTGTGACATTTTCCTTCATTAGAGTTCCGCATCACACAGCTAGGGTGTGATGGTACCGTGTGATCATCCATTACCATGGAAATGCACGTTTCCTGACACCCTTCCTTTTATTCCTGCCTCTCGTGTAACAGCTTCCTTTTCAACAGCGGTGTCTCCTATACACCCAGAAATTTGTGAAAACATCATCTTCAGACACCTCTCTCTTCAGCGTACATGCTGTCGATATTCTGAGGCACATTCCTTATTCTTCTAATATCCAGCTTTTAAAAGGTTTTAAAGGTGCTCTTGAATAAAACGCCAGCTTGTTGCAGCTCTCCACCTGCCACGGCGCTGGCAGTCAGAATCAGCCACTCTTTATGCGTAACAGTGGGCGGTGCGCACCGTGAGGGTAAAGGCAGTGTTTACACTCTAGAGCATGCAGCGAAAGGTGATTTTAGTCAATTGTAACACAAAGCAAAATCTACATTCATTAGAACTGGAGTGCGGACCCTGCCTCCCCCCATGACACGACTTTTCCAAGAACATGCCAGGAAAAACAAATGGCATTTTGAGGTGAGCTATTTTTATCTTGCGGTTTAATCCTGTCTCATTAGAAATTCTGCACCTCAGATGAAGCAGAGAAGAGACGTCGGACATCGAGGTTTTCCGCGCCTACTTAGGTTCATTTTTTAGGATGAGGAATTCTGTCCCGGGGGTCTTCATTACGTTCTGGGGGCAGGTTTCTGGTTATTGCGAAAGTCGGGCAAACTTTTTGCGCACATTACACATGATTAAAGCCTTTGTCTTCTTTGAAGTCCAGACTGTGATGTTTCACTCGCTAGTGAGGGTTTTTTTCTTTAGGATAAAAATGACCCGAAATGCCAAATATCCTTTCACTCGACTCACTGATGAAGCATCATGTCAGCATAGGAGAGTGTTCTTCACATCTCAGAAGATTATATTCATTATCAGTGTATACATCCAACAAAACGTCTTCGCATATATACTTCTGTGACTATCATCATGCTCATAGACACGTGATCTATAAGTGCAGAACACCTTAAAAATTATTTACCCCTTAGTGCTTTGTAATATAATTTTAGGGAGATTATGAGAATATAAGGTATCTTTGGGAGTGTAACTCCGTTTGTCTTCTCCCCTGATTGTTTGACGGGTCCATCGTGCTTGGTGTTCCACGTCATCACCTCTTCTCACCTCCGCATATTGCATGCGTATGTTCCGTTTTATAAACTGAATATATACATAACAAACTGCAGCTATGCGCCTTTATCAGAAATACTATCACAGCACAACACATTGTTTTCTAAATCGTTCTGTCTGTTTTAGCATATCGTCTGTCCATTCTTTTCCATAACAAACCATGCGCCTGTTGCAGAATACCGCTACAGAGGCACATTGCCATCTAGCGGCCTAGTTTGTCATTATTAGTTACTTGTGGACTTAATCTGGTATTCAGTACGTTGATGACGCGCTGGTTTTCTGCCAGTGGCACAATGGGAGATGTGAGATGCTGATATCACCAGGACCTTCCTTGGGGACTGACTGCATATCACCACTCAAACTGGGCAGCTTTTCTTTTGACCATGAACTCCAGATCAAAGTGTGTAATGTTTATTTTATGCTTCTCTTCCTCTAGCTTTTGAAGTGTACATATATGTTCATTCAACTGAATTTAAGTAGCCTCCCTTGGCTGGAGGTCGATGAAAGTTCGACTTAAGTTGAACAGTCGTATCGGCAGCAGCAGGGGAAGCAGACCTTTATGGATCTTTAGTGAAAAGGATTGTTATTCGATCTAGCTGATGATTTCTGTGACATTCGCCAACAAACCAATTTCACCAAGTCTATTTCACAAACATTTTACTAGTTTAAAGTGCACTTCATCTGACTAATGAAACATATGATAAAAAAAAAGATTTTTGTTCCCTAACCATTTGCTACAAAACATAACTTTAAAACACAGAACCACATATAACTAATCAGTGTGTTAATCCTGCCCTATATGCTGGGATATAGCAAATAATGTGACTGTAATACTTTAATTCCTCTCATTAGATCGAATCATGACATGCATTTATGAGAGCGGCTCGTAATCTCAAACAGGAAAGATTTAATATCTAACAGCACTATCAAACAGAGGAGATTTAGTATGTGACACTACTACCAACCAGGAGAGATTTAATATGTGAAATTTACATTTCACATATTTCAAAGCTGCTTTTATCCAAAGCAACATTTTTTTTTGAGAAAACCAGGGTATAACCCTGTATCAGTTGAGGATTAAAGGCTGGTCTGCTTTGCCCACCCTGGAACTTGAACCTACAACCCTCTGATGACAGGTGCAGAAGCCTAACTCACTAAAGCCACACATCATCCCTGCACTGTTAAGGTAACAAAATGTGGAGCAAACACACAGCACATTTTCCAACAAGAAATGCCAGCGACAGCATCCCGTCTTCCTTTAATGCTTTACATGGGACCCCATGATATTCAGACACAGTCCCTGGCACTGTGGTGATACAGAAACCACCCGTCATTCTGCGCCCGGTCAGTTTTTCCAATCAAACCTGCCGCCAGCACTCTGAACCGATCGAAGCAAAATGTCACTTTTATGCCTTATAGCCCAGACTTTAATTATTCATCAATTAAGGCTGTTTTTTCCCCCTAAACTGATTTTTCATTCCGTTTGCAGCGATGTATGGTTCCCCTGCTGTTAACCAGCCCAGTGTCATTAGTTTCTGGGCATGCAATTAAGCTCGATGCATAATTCATCAACTCCAACACTGTAGATGTCGCTATGAGCTCTTGAGGCTTGAGTAGAAAATTAATTCTGAGAAATTAAGTTTTTCTTGGGAACAAACAGATGCCACTGGACTCTAAGGAAAGGGAACTTCTTTTTTCCCATTGTGATCTCGGGGCCGCATGAGCAGCATGTTAAAAGTCCTTTGGGCAGGCAGGGAGTATGTCATTTTTTACAAAATCTTTGGGACAAATGATGTAAAAAGATAATTTTCTGGTAGGTGGGTTAGAACACTAAAATCATTTAGAAGAAGCCAGCGAAATTAACATTTTATTAACTACATATTCTTTGTTTGGTGTGAAAACATGAAACATGAAAGCAGCACCAACTGAGACTGTTATGTTGAATTATCGCTATTCAAGACAGAATCGCCTTCTAAAGAGCTGTCAGAAATAACTTGCTGTGCACCTAAAACTGTTCCAACACTGCCACCTGGCGGAGCATCCACGTGGCAGCATATAAAAGACGCAGTGCAGAATGAAAAGCCACTTTAATGAACAGCTCCGCCCAAAGGTTCCAATATGTCCGCACTATCTTACACACGGTCTCCTCAGATATACAGTACTGCATATCCACTCGTACTAAAGCAGCTGGAGGACCAGAGCAGAGGTTTAGCTTCACATACTACCGATATGACCTTCGTAACACGTTGCATTCTGCAAGATGACCACACGGTAACTGCAAGTCTGCCAGTTGCATGTGACTTTGTGTGTCTGTCCAGTGTGGAGCACATGATACCTGAGACAGGCTCCAACCACCTCCACCGCCGTGTTCTGGACAAGCAGAAGACAGCTGGATACCTCATAACCTTAACCTCCTGACCCAAATGGACCAGCTCTGTGCATTAATGTGATCCAGCTGGTGTGGTTACGGGTTGATGTTGATCACTTTTTGTCTATACTCCAACAGATACCAGTGCAACATTTTCTAAACAGTGGGGTTCTGTTCTGCAGCCTGTTCTTAAGATCAAACCAGTCGGGGTCAAACGGCCCCATCCCCTTACCCTGGAATCCTGTTTCGTTGGATCATATCAAAAGAGAACCATGTTTTATGTCCAATACAGTCACTGCAAGGACTAGTCCTATTTTTTTTTATCAACAGATGGCATTTTCAGAAATCCCACTGTAACCATATGCTCAGGTTTCTTCATTTAAATCATGAATTAAACCATTCACTGTCCTGACTTACCCCTCCCACAACAATTATTTTATAATCCGTTTCCGAAGCATCATTTTATGAGACCGACGCCCCAATTTAATGAAGCGGTTATTAGCACTGATGGTCAGGCATTTCTCAGCCATTCATTTTGGGCTTATAGGATTTCACAGGTATGTTTCCATTTGTTTAAGATCTAAATCAGTGACGATATTTTTTTTCCATAAAAGCACCTTTAAAATGATCACTAGTAATTAACACATTTCGTGACAGTGTATTGGAATGTGTTGACACACTTTTGTATTATTATACACAAAAAATGGGCATCCGGGAGCCTAAAGAATAAGGCATAACCAACAAAAAACAACATAGGGTAGGAGGTTTTTGATTGCTAACAATAGGGTATAGCATGGTACATCACTTCTTTCTTAGTTGCCCTAGTTGTATCTTTCAGAATGACACCCACCTTTGTGCCTGGGTTAGGGTACACGCCAACACTAATGTGAAAACACTTGATCCATGTGGCCTATTTTGAATTCATTATAATAAAACTTGAATAGTACTTATAAAATCAAACAGGAAGTTTTTAGTAAAACTAGATTATTAAATGCCTTTTGCTGATGTATTTAACTGTACCCCTGGGGGGACAGAATGATTATAGTAACCTAATAAAAAAAAAATGCATTACATTGCGAATGAAGCAATCTCTCCGTATGCGTTAACAAGTTTTTAAAGCACAACTGAGATACACCAGTATGCTGTTACTTTAATTCCCATCTCATGAGATACATAATTTGGCGGATGTTCTCAGAAACACAGCCTAGCATTAATCAGGTACATCTGCAAAATTGGCCACCAGGGAGAACAAAACCTGCACTTCTTCAGATTCCAAAAAGTAACAGTTTCAGTGAGATGTCACTTAAACAGGAGCAGGTTTGCTCTTATTCTAACTCCAGAAGCGCTGGTCTATGGAAATCACACAACGATGCAGGAGAAGAAGCAGCATCTCAGGTCTCTTCCTCCTTCAGCGGCTCCACAGAATTGTAGTGTTCCCCAAGACCATAGGCGTGCCGCATGTAGCTGAAACACAACCCGACACGCATTGGGTTAGCGTCCCAGAACCGTCACACAGTCAACGATCAGCCCAGAGGGTCAAGTCAGGCGTGATGTGTGGATGACGGAGAACCGCAAACGTGGCCTAGAGACCGCCTAAAAAGAAACACGCTCGACACCAAAAAAAAAAATGCAACGGTATTCTTAGCAATTTGGACTTCCTGTTAAAAATTGCCCGAGGAGATGGTAGACAGACTTCCACAAACTTACACCAGAGTGATTGGTGGTTCACTGTACTCTTCGCCTATCACAATCGTTGGAGACTCTGCTTGAATGACCTCGATGGGGATCTGGAGGACTTGAGTCAGAGCTCGTAACTGTAATGACACAATCAAAGTCTGTTAGTGTACATTACTATCACTACTGGTACATTTACCATGAGCCACACATTTTACACACATCAGCAAAAAAATATAAAATAAGCTTTAACAAACAAGGGATAATTATATATTGAAAGCCGGTACTCTGTAACTTCAATGCTTTGAGTCGTGTATGAAACTGCTGGATAGACACAGCTGTTGGTGACTTCTGATTGCGGGGGAACATCTGTCAGGAATTGTGGTCACAGATGGCTCATGGTACAGGGGAGCGGAAATGACAGCATCTTCCCAAGACATTCAGCAGGCACTGCTTGAAAGTGTGAGGCCCAGTAGATAAGCAGCTACGTCAAGGCGTCAAGGGCTTTCATCAAGTATCACTGAGAGGCTGTAATATGTTAAGTTTGAGCTCAATGTGCACAACACTAATATTTTTCCTGCTTGGTACAGAATTGGCATTTCCAACTTTTAGGTTACAGAGTAATTTCAGCTCAGGACCCACCGGCCATCACTCTTACCTCCAGTTGCCCACCCCAAGCCGCAGTGTCCGCGACTTCGCTGCAGTATTTTTCAAATTCCTCTGCGGAGACAGATTTTTATTTAACATCAAGGACAGAAAGACAGAATGCAGCCTCTTTGTCATAAAAAGGGCAACTGAACAGAGTAACGACATGATTTATCGCAATATCGCGGCAGACTGGTCATGCAAAGGCAGAAGACGGGTGTTGTGATGGTGAGGGATTATAAGGGTTAGGGATACGCCGCTAAATTAAACAATGAGCTTAACGAGTGATGTAATGTGTGTAATAAGATCCGGAAGGTTTGGTTAATGGGCAGGCCGTCCTCACCGGGCGTGAACATGTCCCCTGTGGCGGGATTGGTGAGAAAGGGGAGGAATTCCTCAGCGTGGTTCCTCATGTGCTGGGCGGTCTGGCTCCGGAGCTCCGCCAAGCCCAGGGTGCAGCCTCGCCTCAGCAGCTGGTCCTCCAGGGCCCGGTAAAGGCAGTGCCCGTCCGACATGATCTCTCTGATCTGCAGCTTCTTCCCTCCCAGTATCTGCGACAGCTTCTGGTTCTCCAGGTGCCGAGAGCCCTGCAGATTCTCCACCTCGGCCTCCGCGATCCTGTTCTCCCTCTCCTTCTCCAGGGCGGCCTTTTTATCCTGAAGGCACGCAGACAAACAGTCAAAAAAAAAAAAAAAAAACTGTACAGTTATACAAATGCACAGCTGGCACGTCGGTGCCTGATCCAATCATCGCTCGCGTCTCACCCGCCTCTTCTGGGCCTTGGAAGGACGCTGCTTGGATGGTTTTGGGTCATCAGCGTCCACGTCCAAGCTCTGCACTGCACTGGCAAGATCATCAGCCTCAACGTACAAAATATGAAAGAAAAAAAAATGATGATCATTATTTGCATAATATAAGTTTCAGGAAGGAAGAAGAAATATGCAATGTTAAAAGTGGACGATATTTGTATTTATTACTCGAAAACAAGATGACTTTAAATATATGAGCCATTCCATTTTAATTCAACAAATTTCCAAAAAAAGGTTTTTGCATCACCATTGTAGACTTGAGCTTTCCAATGAGCTACAGCTAAACCATGCAGCTGTAATAGTAAAGATACAGCGTATGACAACAAATAGTAATGCAAAAGTATTGAATTCCAATAGAACGGCCTGTATATTTTAAAAAAATATAATTTTTTGTTTTCCAGAACAAAACTCAGAGAATCAGCTTTCTAAAAAAACTACATGTAAAAAAGGCAGCATTAAAATCACATTTCAAAACACACAGACTACACGCATCATTTATGCACATTTAAAACCTTTGTAAACAGAAAAAGAACACACACCTTGTCTCCAAGTACGGGACTGTTCAGATGCTTAAGTTCCTTTTCATGTTTCTCACTGAGTTCAGCTTCTAGCTTTGCAATGTCTTCAGCCAGCTGTTTTCTCCTTTTTTTGTCATTTTTAGGTACAGCATTTTTCATGCTTTGAATTTTGGCTGTCAAATGTAAAAAAGTAAGGGACATTTCCCACTAAAGTTAAGTAAACGTAGGTTTCGTAGAGCGGCAGTGTTTCCTGCTTCTAGTGATGCTGGACTTCAGACAGTCGCCATGGCAATAATCCGGTGCAATCGCGCGATTCCAAATCATGCTTTTGTGAGAGAATAAAATCAGTTGCACCAACAGCACTGAAGATGACATGATGAACGAGAAAACTAAAACCCGTCACTTTTGAGTCAAGTCCTGTGACACTGGCTCCGAATTCGGAAATGTGCCCAGCAAATCCATCCATCTATCCACCAGTACCGAGCTCGTTCCCCATTTCTGTGGGTATTATTAGCACCACACATAGGATTATTGTATCATGTTTATTTAAATTTTCCAGTTGACCGATTCTTCATAGAACCTTGTAAAAACCCTTCGTCCCAGTAATGTTTAGTATAAAACAACCAAAAGCTGGGTCTCAAAGACGTTAAATTAGGCGAGTAATACAAGAGAGACTGCAATGACTGCAGAGACAGTCATTGCATACAGACTTGGTGACAGTGAATTTACAAACAGACTATTAGACAGGTGTTTTAACTAGCACATTACAGAAAATTGACAAATCGACTTACCTTGCAGATCTTTCTTCTCTTTTCGCTGCTGTTTAAATAACAGCTCCTCTGCTGTCTCCGGGTCCTCCATGCTTTCTGTAATTTCCGCAAATCCCTTTCTGTAAATTCACATTAACCAAATGACTAACATGCTGACTGGCGATCAACAGGCCAGGCGCAGGACGACGTTTTCGCCTCCTGGGCGCTTCCGGTGCTCCGCGGCTCAGTGGCGCCTCTCATTGGTCCGCGAAAAGGCAGCGTCACGCCCCGCAAAGATGCGCTATAGCATAAGAGACAATCACACCCCCGCTCATGTCGGTGTTCAGCAGAAACCCACCTCTCATTTTGTAATACGGTGTATTATTAAGGAAACACTTAAAGGTTAGTATATATTTTTTCTCCCCAGTTACTTATAGACAGATGCGTAGTTAATCTGATAACGCTGGATAAGGCTGTATTCAGTTGACGACGTGGACTAAATCGGAGCGTCCCTTGAAATTTAATTCAACCATCTCTTTTATTACCGTATCTTTTCCACGTACACGACGCAGAACGTTACTGTCCAATAGCAGCGCACGTCTATTACGTAGATTGGGGGTGGGGTGGTTCTGCTGTCCCTGCGCACGAGAGATCTGTGCTCTTTCTGCTCGCTGCTTATGTGTAGCAGTTCGCTGGAACCTGTGCGATATTCTACTAGAAATAACGGGCGTCACCGTAAAACACCCACGTTAAGAATGATGAGTCAGTGAGTGATTGTATGTACATATATCAGAGTGCAGGGCAATTAAATTGGGCTCCGCTGCATTCAGGATTCTCTCATTTTCCAGATATAACCAATAATATCTTAACAGTTTGTATTGTATTTATAGCATTCTTCATCTTAATATTTCCCCCAAAAGAAAATTCAGATGAATTTCTATAGTATAACAGGCAGGATGTCGAAGAGACCTTATCTATACGCTTTTTATAAGCTTTATACCAGTTTTCCCTACATGCGAGTCGATGTGACCCTGAAGACTCTGGAGTTTAATTTATCTGGTTATTCAGTTGCACTATATTTATTCCACCCTTTTATGCTGCTGTATGTATTTTTACCTGCACATAGCACTATGTATGTAAACCCTGGTGTCCAGCCCCCTGTTTGACACTGTCCTGTGTTTTGCACTTTACCGTAAAAACCCTCCCCTTGTCACTAGTTGCTGTTTGTATGTCGCTCCGGGGTCCCTGGGCAGCGTTATTTCGTGTTTCTGAATGCCTGCGTATGGATGGTATGACAGACTCGACTGTACTGCATGTGCTGCTCGAAATCCGGATCTGACATTGGGAGCCAGACGCGTCTCTCTGAAGTGTTTTATTAGCGGGGGTGGGCTGATCTGCAGGCTCCGGATAAACAGCGCCGCACCCCCAGAGTCGCACTGAAGCCCCGCCCATCGGTACCGGCGGCCCGTTCTCGGCTGCGCTGCTTCCCGTCGGCGGTTCTCTGTGCACTATAACAGACAGAAATGGCTTCGGATGGCATGGACGAGCGATCCCCGCTGCTGTCAGTCCCTGACTCGGGCAGCGTGACTCCCACGGCGCCGCCGTACCTGCAGGACGGCAGCCCGAGAGGTGAGCCGGGCCGTGCTGATTCATTTCGGGCGTTTTGCGGGAGGCTGGCAAGGGCACCGGAGCCCGTACTGCGCAGGCCAGCGTTTGGTGCGGCGGCGGGGAGACGGCGCTCAGTGACCCGCCCGCAGGCCGCTCTGTGAGGGAGACGCCGGCGCCCCGTTTGCGGTGGCCCGTGTCGGCCCGTTTCGGTCGACCGTGAGCCCCGGATCAGCTCCCGGTTCTCGTCGCTCTTTGTGTTGCTCATTCCCGGCCCTCGACCTCCTGCAGCCGCGTCCTCAGAATATTGCCGGGCGTAATTAAAACGAAGCTCTTTAATAAGTGCGGGTCGGTCTGCGGCTTAAAGAGCAGAAAGCCGCATATGTGACTGCTGGCTGGGCCGAGCTGCACCCCGGGCTCCCGGCCCCAGAACGCGCCGCTTTCCCCCATTAACGGGTAGCTGCTGCGCGTATCCCCTCCTGCTACTGGAAGAGTCATTTTGACGGGCTACATTTAGTTGTATTTTTAGCGTTTTGGGGGCTTTAAATAGCGGTGGTGGCATGTCTTGTTTGCTCTTTATGTTAAAACCCGTCTTAAGCACTGAAACATGGAGCCGCTGTGCGCTTCTGGGTGTCATTCCCGGCTGTCCTGCTCCGCCTGTTCTTTCATTATGGACACATGCGCCGTCCTCGTTTCTTATACATCTGCGATCTTTGTATCTCACTGATGGCAGAACCCCCCAATGTGCCACAATAAAGGACTTGCTGTTTGTAACCCCCAAAAGACAAAATATATTTTCACTGACTAAACATTTCTGATGGACTGTTACTGCTCCTGTGTGTCTGTCCGTGGTAAATGGATAGACGGTGTTTGCATGCACAATAAGCCTGATTCCGTTAAATGAAACTGTGATTATTATTATTATTACATGTGATTATTCATGTAATGTTTTATGTGACATGGTTGCTAATATCGGTGTCACTTTTTTTAGCGTCACTAAATATTAGTAATATCTGGAATATCCGTGTTGTGATGCGCCAGACCATGTCTGGCAAAATATTGCCGTCATGAGAGTAACGTGGTAGTGAAACTGATCCAAGATAAATTATGGGATTGGTTATGTGCATAGGATGGCAGGAGTGTCACGGGAAAATGAGCTGCTCCACAGATGAAAGGATGCAGTTTTGTTTTATGCAAGGTTTTCGGTTAACTGTAGCTTGGTGCATTGTTACAGTTCAGTCATTCCAATATGATCAATGCTCGGTGACCTGGGAACTATTTAACTGCTACTAGAGTCACGGGTTACTGTGTGTTTACTTAGGTGCTAGTTTATGCTTTTCTGTATATGGAAGTCAGTAATGGTGCAGAACTTGGAGGAAAATCTAAGACTTTGTATGCTGCCTATTTGCCAATTTCAACAGTTATCATAGCAGATTTGACATCATTTGGTTCACTTGCCAGTCTATAATTTAGTAAATTTCCTAAACTGTCAGTCGGATTTGCCAGAACACTATTAGAAAGGAATTTTAAGCTTGGTGATTCGTAGCAAGACCCTCATTAATGCAGCTTTCTGGAAACCGAAAAGAAAATGAGAGAAGCAGGATGTTGAACATGAGTTCATGTAGGTTAGCTGATCTCCTTACCGTGAGACAACTGATTTTCAGACGTTATGAATTAACAAGTCCATCATATACTTTTGATCTTAAGAATGCCATGGGTTGCCCTGGGGGTGGCGCAGTGGCATCACACCTCCAGGGTTGTGGCTTTGCATCCTTGCTCTGTATATGTAGAGTTTGCATGCACTCTGTGTGTGT
>JAABNX020000053.1:4472687-4486516 GCA_015163995.2 Mormyrus lacerda | reverse complement strand
AAAACACACTTATCCTCAGCTAAATTCCCTAATCTGATATCTAATTTCACTATACAAACCTGTGCCCTTGTGTTGGCAGACACAAAAATTAAAGTCAGCCTTGAAAGGAGCTCATTTTATTGAGATAAAATATAGTCATTTCGGGGTGTTTAAAAGAACACTGATCAAATTGCGATGTAAACCTCTAACAATGGGTGCTTCAATATGTGATGATGTTTGAAACTCAAACAATGCTCTTTGTACAAATCAAAGGAGAAGAATGATGCTGACTGAAGAGATTCCATGAAACGGGGCTGGGAAATGGCCCTTGAGGTACATTACACATTTACAATAACATTCATTACTACGCTTGAGTGCAGGTAAGTAACTCCTCAGGAGGCCAAGGTGAAGGTACAGTAGATGCCCCAGTGGTCACTAACATAACGACCGCAGTCCAGCTTCTCCAAACCAACCAGGTTCATGTGGTCTGGGGCCAAGTGGGACCCCGTCCCAGCCGGCCGCAAGTAGATGCGGTCGAAGCGACATCTGCTGGCGTAAGGGAGGCCCTTGTTGCTGTTGCCTTTGGTGTCCCAGGTATATCGGCAGTGCTCCTGTCGGCCCAGCTGCTCCCAGACGTCGCACACGCCAGCCGGTAGCCCCCCCACTTTGAGCACCTGCATGGAAAACGAAACAAATCAGAAGCTGGCTAATGGTCCAGAACATCTCCAGCAGATCGCCAATCAGATTAGGAACAGGTTGCCAACATTCATTAGGGCTAGAAAAAAAAAACATTACTTAATTCTTACTTTAACAGAAAAGTAAAAAAATAACAGTCTCCACTTGGATCTTACTTCAGGGTCCCTCAGGTTGGTGTCTCCTCCAAATACAACGGATACGTTGTCAGGTGCCTCCTTCATGCACCTCAGCACCACTCGCAGCTGGTTCATTCGTTCCTGGGCCTGTTCTTTACAGCTCTCCAGGTGTGATGTCATCAGACATATGTCTTGGTCCAAGAATCGGACCTGAGTCAGACACATAGATTTCACATGTTGTTTCCGTACTGGTCAAGCACCTAAATCAAAAGGAAGTAGAAAGGGAACGAACTTGAGCTACAAGAAGATTTCGCAACATCTGGGTGGCCGGGTAACTGACAATCTCGCTTTTTAGGAGTTTAACTCGGGACTTCTTCAACATTATACCAGTGAAGTAACCGTCTTCATTTCCTGACAGAGAGCAAAACATTATTAAAGGCATTGTTGAGGTAACACCGCAGTTAAAAATTCATACAAAATAAAAAGTACCTTCAAGTATAGTGTATGATGTAGCACGTTTTTTGAGATATTTCATGTATGTCGGGATGAGTTCTTGCAAAAACACTACATCAGGCGTGTACCTAATCAAAAAGGAAACGATGTTTTAATCAAACTACTTACAGCTTTAACTTTAACTTGCCCCCTGCCCCTTACAGCTTTATGTTCCTCCCTGACAGCTCTCCTTCCACTTACAGAACCAGGACTGAGCAGAGTCCACGGGCACGCTCTGCCAGGTTGCCAGTATCCAAACCATCCACATTCCAGGTGAGGAGAGATAGCTTGCAGTCATCGTCTGCCTCCGCTTGCTGCCTCTTGCCATCTGTAGAATCTGCTCCTGAACATGAAGGATCCTCTCCTGTTAAGTCTATGCTACAAGTGAACCAAACAATGAACATATGAAACAGCTATTCAGCGTCTCTGAACAGAGATTAGAAGATGAGCTTCCCCACACGGATCAATGACGCTGGTATACAGTGATTTTGTAGCCAATGAGTGGATATAAAAATAAACTGGATTGAATTGAACTGAATGATGTCTGAACGGCGTTATATTAAGTTTATGGTGCTGATTAAGAATATGACTTTAGTTCTGCCAGATTGGCTCTAGTTTCTGAGATATTTAATAGTTAATGAATTAAAGCAACACGTTTGAAAAGCATTCAGAATTGCAAAAATATTTTTTATTTTAGTTACAACTAGTAAGTAAACAGTCATTACTGTCATTTTAGTCATACAAAAAAGAAATGTAAAATAGTTAATAACAGTGACAGGAAAAAGTTAGGTATGATTTGATTAAATAATGCAATATTAATTAGTTAATTGTTATTAATGTCAATGCATCACAAAAAAAGTACTGTGGCTAGTTGAAGACGACGACTAATGTCTACAAAGCGCAATGCGACCTTTGTTAAAAAAAAAAAATAATAAAAAATCATCAAACTGGCAACAATGGGCTCTAAAGCCATTGACTCATCAGGTGAGAGAAGCACAAGTGTTTTGTTAAAAGTCAGACAGCAACTGTCCCCATTCAGTTGTTTGCCAGTCCTGCAAATACATCCTCTACAGACAGGCCTACACCCGCTTTGGTAGTGTCTCCAGATCCCACGACAAGCCACGCCTTCAGTACATTCTCCTCACCGACACACTGAAAGCATATGTGCTATGGGCTTTGCAGATGGTTAGCCGACATCACTCCTATACATCCAATGATGACATTCGCACTGTGGTAACCAATTTGCTGGGACAATTAGTAATTGTAGGAAGTTGTGGCCTACATACCCTTCACAACTCATTCGAGACTGGTTTTGAAGTGTGGATGGTGGAGAAAGTGCTCAAAGCACTACATTTTCTTTAACGAGTCAAAAGACAGACCAAAAGCTATTGCATTTATCACACAATCAAGTCGCATTGGGGGGAATGCATTATTTTCATGGGTGTCCATCATCTCAAAAACTAGAACCAATTCAGCAAAAGAAATGTGATTTTCACATTTCAAAATACCCTAAATCCATTCAAAAAACCTCGGCAACTGATTTTTTTTTTTTTTTTTTTTTTTTGTAAAACTGTGTATCACCGCTATACGATAAGATGTAATTTAACAGTCCTTTCCTTGAACATCTCTCAGGCCTAAATATTGTAATAAGACTAAGAGAAGATCCAGCCAAGTCGTGCAGGTTATGCAGTTTAACGAGTGTAAATGACATCAATAAATTATATACCACAACTAATTTTATAATTACCATACACATACAGTATCTATGTTTCACAGCGTTAGGAGACGGGATGGGGACGGGTGGGAAATGTCGGATCCTTACCAATCCACGGCCCCTGCCTCATTTTTCGACGTGTGCGGAGGCTCCTTCCTGGGTTCTGCATCTTGAACTGCATCGAAGACAGCTTTCATGTCTTCCTCGAAAAAGGAGTTTAAGGCTCTCTGTGGAAAGACATGATGGTCACAAATCGATTCTTCACGAAACAGAAACCAGCTCAAAAACACAGCTGTGTCATTATTCACAAACATGTCGTTAGTTCTCAGTAATTTTACTTTTCTGCCTGAAATTCCGCACAAATTTCGACCTACTTCCATATCCCAGTCATTTTCCGCAAGGTAGCACTGAGCCACAGCGTCGTCCGAACTAGTGATAGATGCAAACTTCTCACAGAGACGTATTCTGCATTCCTCCAAACTTGCATCACGTTGCTTCTCTATTGTATCTTTAGCATCCATCTTTATTTTGTTGAGACTTACAGAAATTCACGGCTACAGTCGTTCTGCAAAACTGGCAGCTAATAGTAACGTCATTTATGAAGGCCGCATACTTTATTTAACAGGCGCTAAAAATAAAAATTACCATCGTGTATAACGTATTTCAAAAAATAATAAAATGCAACACATACCGCTGTTTTACTTTACTTACAGCGTCTAACCGTACAGCTACAAACCTACCGCTGCAAATGCGGAACTACTTATAATTAGTGACTTTGTGACAGGGACCGAAATGCGAACCGTCCCGCGCGTGAAACGCCTTTCCGATTGTTAAGTCTTCCTGTGAATTTTAGAAGTTCAGTTCCTAACGCTGTATTGCTTCCCGTTAGGTTGTGGTAGCGTGGAAAATACAAATAGCATTTTTTTGCATTTCGATGAAGAATTAAAATATGCACACCGTAACAGTATCTTAGACCTGGACTGAGTGCAGAGGCGGGTGGGGGTCGGACACTGCGTTGCAGTTTCAGGTCGATATCAGCCTGGCTCTTCTGATTAGCTCGAGGAAAAGAAGAGGGTTAGGGATTTCGGTAGTAACGCGTAACGTTTTACTTGAATTATAGTTATCTAATCTGTTATTTCTAATATTACAATGGCGTCGTTGTCTTTAACACATTTAAAAGAACTTATGCGTTCCATGGTGGACAGCCCTGGTTTTGATCGGGTTTTAAGTAAGGTATGTTTTTCGTTAAATCACACAAAATTCATGTATGCATAAACTTCTGTGTCTGCCTTTTAGAATTGAAATGAATATTCCACTAATAGTTCTGATTGAATATTGCAACAATGAAACGTCTGCAATCTACTTCACTTTATTTTACCGACTGACCTTGACATGTCGTGCTTGAAACTTACTGCTGTTACATTCCAGTGCCACTGTTTGGTTAGCCGAAGCTTTTTTCAAGGACATTCATGTTGGAATAGTATTAAAAGCAATCGTGTTCCTTTGCAGGTTAACATTGTATCAGCAAGTCCAGGTAAAGTGGTTTGTGAGATGAAGGTGGAGGAAGAACATACGAATCGTTTGGGCACGCTACATGGTGGGCTGACAGCCACTTTGGTAGATGTAATTTCCACAACCGCATTCATGTACACAGAGCGGGGCCTTCCTGGTGTCAGCGTTGACATGAACATCACGTAAGTGGATTCTGCACCAACCATTAACAGATGTTTGCTTAGAAATGGTCTTATTAACTTGAATTTCTGCTTACAAGACCTAATGGAATATATTCGGGTTCACTAAACTGGTGCTTAGATGGATGTTTTTTAGATTAACCTGAAATACTAATTTGTAGAAAACAGTGGGACTGGTCTGAGTAAAAAATTGAACCACGTTGCCCTCAAAATAGTCTCTAATGTAGGTGTTAAAAATTTAGTCTTTGTTGTCTTTCAGGTACATGAACGCAGCCAAGGTAGGGGATGATGTGTTCATTACTGCCCAGATACTGAAGCAAGGTCGGGCACTGGGATTTGCCACTGTTGATCTAACCAGCAAGGCAACTGGAAAACTGATTGCACAAGGAAGACACACAAAGTACTTGGGTGGTTAAATCTGGGCTTAATGTTTGAGCATAATTTGTATAAACTGTAACACGTGTCCAAATAAATCCTATTGGTTGCAAATATTTTACAAAGTTTGTACTGACAACTACACGCGCCGTTATTGTACTATCGCTTACTGATTTTTTTGCCAGTAAAGCCAGTTTACATGTGTCTGTTTCAATTTTTAAAAAATACAGATAGGATTTTCTTCAATACCTATTACTACTAGTCTCTGTGTAATAACATCGAACAAAACTCTCCTTACCAATTTTTAATGCCTTTGCTAATTTTACCAAGTCATTTTTATCATATCAGTGGGAGGAATGAGAAGGGTTGGCTATATTTAATCAAGTCTGCCTGTAATACGTGAAATATGTTTCTATGTTATATTTCTCAGGGCTAAACAAATGTAAGAACTAAATGCTTACAACAGGAAAATAATTGGCTAATCTAGCTACAAAAAGTGGTTAAATAGCAAAACCGTTTACTTCGACAAATGTAATAAAATTGACCCATTTTCTCTGAAGCCATGTTGGGTTAGTTATCAAAAGTCAGTAAAATATGATAAGGGAGTTGTTTTTCTTTTCTCTAAATTTTTATGTGAATATAGAGAGAAAGCATAAAGAGCGACAAAAAATATCCTGGCAGAAAATATGGAAAAGTTAAATGAAGTTTTCAGAATCTTCTCAGGAAATTCTGAGTAACAGATATTCTAAAATCCATAGAGGGTTCACATCTCAGCTGTTTGTTCTCCTACAGCCGTGGCTTCCCTGTCAATATAGGGAATTGGTCTTTTACATGGTAAGTGCAGCAATATTAATTTTAGAAAAATACATCTCATTAAAGAATATTGCTTCAGTTATTTTCATTTCTCCATGTCTGATTGGGACTCAAGAAATGAGTGATTTCAAGCAAAGTGAAAGAGACCCATATTAAGATTAGGTATATCGTTTATCCTTCTAGCCTTCGTGTTAAGTTTTTTTTTCCACGTTATACTCTTTCTGGGTAATGAACCTCCCCTCTTTTTAAAATGCTCCTTGACATAACCATTCTGGATGAATATTTCGTTACTAATTTTTGCCTTTTTAAATAATATAACTCAGGAAATGGTCTTGTTTCTGTGTTGTGATACTAGTGACAATGCAAGTTGCTTTGTCTTATGGGCAAGTGTCACATTCACAATGTCAGAGTGACAACCTCTAAGCCAGATTTTACTTTGTTTTGAGGTGACATTTTTTTACAAAGTAATATCAAAAACGTAAAACAGATGTTTTATTTGGATCGTTGAGAATTGGAGAAATTCATTAGACCTGATTTTCCCCTCTTTTTATTTTCATTCTCTTATTTATTAATGGTTTATTTCACATGGACACTGCACATTAATAAACATAAAATGTAAATGTGCCAGAATTTTCCAAAATGACTATTTTACATCTGTTGTCCATGGACCGATGGTAACAGGTCAACAGTGGCAATAGCTTATTCTTGTCATGTTGTGTGGATGTCTTTTTTAATCCCTCGGATATGTTTGTAAAGTTGCGTTTTCAATGGTTAGAGCCCTAAATACTACGAGGGAAGAACACTTGCCGACTGCGCGAAACAAGATGACCAACTCACGACACTTCCGGGACGTCACATCCCGGAGGCACGTGACCGCGCGGTATTTAAGGTATGGCGCGGGCGGGAGGGTGGCTGTAAGTGTTTCAGACACATTATTTTTGTTCCTGGAGCGATTGCCAGTTATCATTGTAAGCAGTCCTTCCTGCTCTCCGCTAAATACCGCTACTTCCCCCTCATCTCCGCATCTGGCCGAGGTTGGTGGCAGATTACGGATGCTTTAGCGAGCTTCCCATATTGTCGTTTGGTCCGTCTGTCGACTCGCGTTTGCCTGCTTTTGATCCTGAGTTTCGCCGCGAATCCTGCAGCTCGTATAGGCTCCTGTTCGTAGAGATTTGATTGGCTACTTTCTGCAAGTCTGCGGAGACTCGGATCCTCTCACACGGCTGCTGTTGGGTATCGGGAGGCATCGTTGACTCCGTTTGCGTTGCGGCTTTTTCCGCTTCCGTTGGGATTTTGCTCGTACTCGCCCGTCGTGCTCCGTGGTTGGGGGGGCTTTAATGGCTGAATGCGTCGTTTCCCCCCCCCCCCCCAGGTGAACGTCTGAAGATGATCTCAATCACCAAACAGAGGCCAGGCGACGCGGCTTCGGAGAGCACAAAGGTGAGAGCCGCCTAGGACGTGTGAGTGTGTGAGAGGGAGAGAATTGCCTGTAGCCAGAGTAAATGGTTACCCTAATAGCGCATGATTAAATCCAGATTAAATTTCCAATATCAGACTAAAGTGGCAGACATCACGTGGTGTGAAACGTGTGGACCAGCAGAATGGTAACTAGTGGAAGACTGTGTTTTTTTTGCTTCATTTTTACTAGATAACGTTTGAAGTGCTTTTGTTTGATCAGTTTTTTTTTTTTTTTATCTTGAATTTGTCAGTGAAGTGAGCTGTGGTTTGGGTCTCTCTGTCCATGATTGGGCAGCCTCTGGTTCAGATCCCATGGCCAGCCAGACAATATCTGAGGCCCTTGTGCAAGGCCCTTAGCCCTAATCTACTCTCACCTCTGTCTGTTTTTTCATAGTAATTTCTATGTACCTGTATCCATACTTCGTACAAATGCCCAATTAAAATGCTGCCCTTATGTTCTGCTTCTGTAATCTGTGGGACCTCAACCCCATTCTGTTGAGGCTGAAATGCTCATGCCTTTGTAGAGGCCTTGCTAGATGGGGGGGGGGGAGGGTTAAATTGTGGCAGTGGTTCATTGGGCTTTTTTGCAGATGCTGTCAGATTATTGGCAATAAACAATAATGGACAAGGTTTCTGTATCTGTAACTTGACTACTGTACTCTCGCGTTGCATGCATGAGGAAAAACATTAAACCAGCTCTCTGCTTGTGCTGGATCTTTGATCACTTCAGAGCCAGTTCCCACGGTTATTTGTTC
Organism: Mormyrus lacerda; assembly: GCA_015163995.2. Classification (NCBI taxonomy): domain Eukaryota; kingdom Metazoa; phylum Chordata; class Actinopteri; order Osteoglossiformes; family Mormyridae; genus Mormyrus; species Mormyrus lacerda. Next base: position 4,478,427 of record JAABNX020000053.1, on the reverse strand, counting down.
AAGAATGTTCTTCAGTAAGACGATAACCTGTGAAGCTACCAGGTGCCCGTGGGAACCAAATGCTGCCCGTAGAGTTGCGTTTCCTACATTAGCAATGCAGTCAGACATGAAGGGCTGGTCAGCCCGTTTACTCATTTGCTATCCCATGACAGGGTAACCAGATTGCTCAGGTGGAAGAATGGGGCTAATCCTGGCTAAATGTGGGCTGTCTATGGAAGTCAGGAAAGTGATTAGGTTCCTCAATCTGGTGTATTAAGTTACTTCAGTTGAGGGTTTTCATGGAAACTACCCGATGTGAGCAATCTGAATGCATGCTGGGAACGTGTACATCTGCTCCTCCCCTCCCCATACAGAAAGCTCTTTCAGGAACCACCCAAGGTGCTACGGTCAGGAGAACACTGCAGGTCCTCCAGCCGTCTGTGATAAATGAGAACCAGGGAAGAGGGCGAGAGGTAATTTTGGGGGGGGGGGGTGTTAAAGGACTAATCTGGGCAGCTCAATGTTTGGTTTGTACCTTTTTTTTTTTTTTTTTTTTTTTTGACTAATCTCTATGTTCAGTCCGGAAAAGCCACCCCGAAAAGGAAGCTGTGGGGGGGCGGGCAGGTGAAGGGCTCCAAGAGGGTGAAAGCTGAAGTGGCAGTGAAAGACCAAGATGCTGAAAATACTGTGGCTGAGGGGGTGGCGAAGGGCACCTATGAGCTGATGGTCAAAGGTGGGTTCTCTGCATGCGGTATTTGGGTTATTTCTCATTCACCGTCGCTTGGGTGGTGCGTGTAACAAATGACGATTTATTTCAGAGACCCCTCCGTCTGCCTACTGGAAGGAGGTTGCTGAGGAGAGGCGTAAAGCTCTGTACAACGTCCTTCAGGAGAATGAAAGGGTATGTTTATCAGAGTTGCTGGATCGATGAGGAAAATGCAGCAGATTGGCCAATCCCTGTTGGTATGAGGCTTGTTCAGACTGCCACTCTGCACCATGGCCTGCAAATGTGCCCATTCTGTCGTGAAAGCGGCTACTGGGCCCCTGTGTTTTTCCCCTTAGTACTTGGTTTAATGTGTTTTTTCCTCATGCAGCTACATAAAGACATAGAAGCCAAGGAAGAACTGATCTCCAAGCTGAGGTGTGAGAACGAGGAGCTGCAGGAGCTGGTGCAGCACGTCCAGCACATGGCCGACATGATCGAGGTGAGCAGCTTGGCACTCGGATGCTTTACTCTGCTCACTCGCGCAGGCTAATGCGTGCTCTTCATTTTATTTTTAAGAGGTTAACTGGAAAGAGCCCACAGAGCCTGGATGATCTACGAGAGCTTGCTTTTGAGGGAGAGGATGAGGATGAAGATGCTGCAGAGAGTGAAGTTGATGAGGATGATGATGATGCAGATGGTAACGAGGAATCAAGTGTCTGTAGTGAGGAAGACCCAGAAGAAAAGTGATTACGCTTATCTGTGAAACTGAAGACCTGTAAAGAGCCATTTCTGCCATCTCTGGACCTGCCGTTGTGTGAAATGTAATTTATTACAACTTTTTTTTTGCAAGTGGATGTAATTAAGGCCTCCCTTTTTAAGTCACTGGACACTAGCCTTGATTTGCCAATTGACATTTTTTGTTTACTGACCAGTACTGCCATGTTACTTCGTGATGGACTCATGGCTGTTAATGCACATCCTGTATATACTGTAAATGTGATTTAACCTGTAAAATAAAAGTGCTTTTTACACAATTTAGCCCGCTTCTTGCAAATCTACCTTTTTGGGAGAACTGGGTGTTTTAATATGGACTTAGTGCCTGCCTGGGTTTGGTGTCCTGGTTCTCTGCCACACTTTTCACTTGCTAGCATTTAGGTGTTTGATCAAGTTCCCAATGACCTAGAATGTACTGAAGCTCTTGAGTGTAGTTGGTCCCATCCGTGACCCTGTAGTGTGGTGTTTCTAAACCCCCCCCCTTAAAATTCTTGTGCTACAGTTGCAGGGGAGAGGGTGGGATGTGACTGTACAATAAAAGGAATATTAATTGATAGTTTGGTTCCTGGAATTCTTCCTGTGTCAAGTGCTATGGATATGTGGCCTGCTACAGGTTGGTGAGGTAAGTGTGGTTGCAACTGCCCCCTAAAGCACAAACTAGCATATGAGGAGGTGGCTGACGGGGGGAAGAAGCTGAGGGCAGTATGGTGACGGCGGACATCTGGTTCTTTAAGGTGATTCCCATCCCTAAGATCTATGTTGCAATTAGTGGGAACTGAGGGGCTCTGTGACAAACTTACTGAAGTTGTAGAAAATGGCTCTTGGTTACTGGACTGTCGAGTCTGCATTATTTTGAAGCCTCTTCACATCAGCTTCCTGTAATTTAGGCTGTAGATGGCCAGTTAAAGGCTGCGATTTAGGGCAATGCCTTAATTTCTTAAGATTAGGGGTGGGGATTGTGTAGGACAGTATTAACGATGGAGACTGGCAGGTCTTCCTTGCCGGTCAGCTGTGGGCTACCTTCATTTGCCTTTCAAATTGCTCCATGGAGTGTGGAAGTTCAGAGCTGCCCACTAAAAAGCACCACGCAAAAAAACTACAGTCAAACCAACTTTTTAGCTGCCATTATGCAAAAATAAACTTTATTGCCACTTTCAATAAACAGGAAGGGTTCTAAACTGAAAACAAAAAGCAATCAGTACTAGAATATACATGATCAAAAATAAAAATCACCATACTTACTCAATTCCAAGTCAGCTCTTTGCCCTTAAGTTAATTTGGGGAAAATATACAAAGAAAGATTAACTATAACTTGGAGCCACTGAGCTTACGGCTCTCACTCCAGAGCTCAATGTTAAAACCATTCTGCTGATCACAAGATCTGAGGCACCTTCCAATCATAAGCATGCATACTGTCTTATTCCGCTGAGCCACAGAGTGACTTGGATTTAAATAAATACAGTTTACAACACAGGTCATGTGATCTCAGTGCAATAATACAAACCATCAGAGGAAGCAAACAAACTTATGAAAACCATATAATTCACAGTTAGAAAAGGATTAATAACGTGCTTAATCAAGCAAAAAGTTGGATGGGCAAATACATGAGGAACTCAGATTTTTAATATTCACATTTCCATACAAGTGAGGATGTTTAGAATACTGACATATCGAAATCACTCTCAACAGATTTGTTGAACCTAGTTCACATTAAGTCTGGTTAATATGAATATGTTTGTACTGGATCAGAAATATTACTTGAATTACGGGGATTTCACAAGTTGGTCTCTTCCAATTATGGGGGAAAAGTAGATAAATCTGCCAATGTACAGTATGTCAGTATTTTTAGATGCCAAGGTGAATGTTTTAAGTAGCTAAATGCATTTTACTTTAATAAAAACAACTTAACAGTGATGAGGTGATGCTGGTGAATCAGGTGTAACAAGCTGAGCATACAGTTTTTACAGTTCAGTCACAACCAGCTAAAGACCTCTAAAGAGGGAGGGGCTTGTGGTCATGTGACCATGGCCACCCAGTGCAGTCCCAGTAACACAACAAGTAATATTCCCCATAAAAAAAATAAAAGCCTCTGCTCTCATTATTAATTATAACCGACACAGATACTGATCAAGAACATGAATATAAATACACAGCTCATTTACAATTCAATCTACAACAAAAAAGTTAAAAGATAATCCAACTTTTGAGGCAGAGATAAAAATATATAAAGGAAAAAGCTGTTAATCCTCCATTTAATGCGGTAATATACAGTAGGCACAAAAGCAAACCACGCCCAAAATCTGCCCATTTTTACAACCCAAAGTGCATATACCCTTTCAAATATGTGACTGAATTCAAGGTCTGTCACATCTCCTGGATTAAATGCAGTGACAAGCAGCCACTGCCAGAAAAGGCCCGCTATCCACACGGCCCCCGTCTCCCCACATCAGCACTGTACCTGGACCAGCAGCCGGTGAGCAAACGCCATGAATTTGGACAGTGCTGGGCTGCGGACTGCTGATCCAGGTCAGCGTGGCAGACGTGAGCATGGAAAGCCCTGCGCAGCTGACGTCGTGTGCAACAGGAAAAGCACTGAGACGGTCAGCGAGGTCCCTGACAGCTGGCTAAAATGTGCCTGTTTGCAACGTCCCCTAGAGTGCAAAAAACACCACTGAAACAATAATTAATACTTATTACAGTAAGGATAAAGAGTCATAAGAATAAAGAATAACCATACTAATAATAATTATAATAAAAATGTGCAGACGGAAATGGCTTAATATCGGTCAGAATGATGCGTGTGGGTTCAGCCCAGATCGGGAATCTCGGCCCTGCCTCGGTGACGCTCCAGGCCCCCTCAGAAGGCAGTGGTGACAGCATTGCCCCGCCGTGTGCCGACACGCACCATCTCCCGGGGCACCTTGTCCAGCTGCTCGTACGCCATCTTCCCCTCCTCACCTGCGTGAAACGCCAGCAGATACACCCATGTCACCCTACAGCCAATCGAATAATAGGAGCAGGAGTCAGTCGGCGCAGCGCTCACTCACCCAGGGTGAGCAGCGTCTCCATGGCGACGTGCCGCAGCTCTTCATCCGCCGAGTCGCACAGCGATGCCAGATTCTCAATGCTCTCCGAGGCCTGAAGGGAAAACGGGAGAATGGCACGGTCAGTCGTGCAGAGAGGTGCCACTGGACAGCTAATGACCAACATGCTTTTTTTTCTCTCAGAAACACACAAAGATTTTCCATAACACTTGTGTAATTGTTAGAAGTCCTCACCAACATAACACAATTCAGTTAAAAAAAAAAACAAAAAAAAAAAACAGTGTTTTGAACGGAAGCATAACAAAATGTTTATTAAAAGTTTTGCTGAATAAGAATCAAATGCATGTTCCAAAAATGTGGGTTGCCAACAGGGTAGTTGTGGGGTGACCTCTGGTGGACAAACTAAGTAACGACACTCATAACGAGGCTGAAGGAATCACCTTCTTCCTCTCAATTTCTTTTTAGTTGTAATCCATTGGTTGTACGTCATAACCACTGAGAATATCAACATGCTAATCTGCTGGTGGGGGGGGGGCAGGTGTCCCCTCCCCAGTGCCACCCACCTGCAAGCAGCTGAGAGCAGCGCAGGTCTCTCTCACCGTCTGCAGTCCGGCCGCAGACAGATGCTGGGTGTAGCCCTCTACTGCCTGTTGTCACACACAGTTCCAAGTCATATCCGTGTACTTATGCGTGGAAAACATCTTTCATTAAACTCCCATAAAGCATGTTGACAGAGACTCAGACACCACCATGATAAAACACTATAGACAACATGATCATTTGTGATGGTCCATGGAACTGCAGAACACAGAAGCTGACCTTTGACCTGAAACCTGATTGGCTGGCAGCAGAGTTCAGGAAAGTGGCCGCGGCCCTCTTGAGGTCGGGGTTGTCGGCCAGCAGCAGGGAGGCCAGAGCCTGCAGTGTCTCCATCTGAGGCCAAAGCCTGCAGGCCTGGACGACCTCCAGCTCCTTGCAGACTTGCTCGGGGTCCCCAGAGCGCAAGACGTCCACAAGGGCCACTGGACAGAGAATGCCGGCGTCAATCAACAGGTTAACAGGCATTAATAATAAAAATCAATCATCATCAACATCATCTAAAAAGCTAAGAGATAAAGCAGGTAGTAGTTTAAATTTGTATAAAGAAATACAAATTTAATACACACACACACACACACACACACACACACACAATCTGGCAACTTTGATTAACCTCAGCATGTTTTTGGAGGGAAAT
>JAABNX020000053.1:4459691-4472587 GCA_015163995.2 Mormyrus lacerda | reverse complement strand
ACACACACACACACACACACACACACACACACAATCTGGCAACTTTGATTAACCTCAGCATGTTTTTGGAGGGAAATCAGTGTACCCAGATGAACCCCCACGATGGCAAGGGGAGAGCATGCAGACTCCACACACACAGAGCCAAGGCAGAGACTCGAACCCTGATCTCAGAGGTGTGAGGAAATCATTGTAATAAAACATTAACTCTAAAGAAAACTGTCTGTGAACTTTCACAGAATGCGAGAGGGTAAAGCTCATCATATCAGGTAGTCAAATTTTATGCATACACAATCGCGCACTGTTCTAGCGTGCGGTGACGTGCTATATTACACCCTCTCTTACCCCATCCTCTCCCTTCCGGTCTTACCCTCTCTGGCCAGCTGCTGCAGCTCCTCCCCCAGGTCTTCCAGAGCATGAGCCAAGGCGTAACTCTGGAACTGGAAGACAGTGAGGATGTCCTGGGGCGGGGTCGCGAGTAAGGGATCTCTGTCCACCATCTCACTCACTACCAGCCGGATCACTGTGGGTCAGAAATGCGCAAGCGTCCACCACTGAGTATTCTACTGCGGAAAATGACTTTTCCAGTGCAATCATTTTCAATATTTTACTGCTGATGACCTAATGGAATTTTGCTTCACCTATGCTTATTTAGCATAAAGATTACAGTTCCTTGTTGTGCCGTTGGAAAGAGACACATTAAAGTGGCCAGGAACTACAAAAGTTCCCCGTCTAGATGACCCCAAAGCTTGAAACTAAGAACCAGTTTAGTGGACTTTGGTGCCTATACCAGTAGCAGTAACTGGTTATCGTACCCGTGTCGGCAGCATTCTGGTGCTTCTCCTGCAAGGCTGGACCGAAACAGAGATGCATGTGGTTGAGAACGTGGTCCAGTGACGCGTGGAACAGGCCAACAGAGCCGCTGAAGTCACACCACAAGGCCAGCAGGGCAGGCTTCTCCGCCAAACCGGGCAGAACTGGGAGAATAGGAGCACAATCAGCACAGGGTCCAGGGCAGCAGAAACGAGAACGCTGGGCTCTCTGACACTCACCGTCAGCGACGGAGCTGACATTGCCCATGTGGTCTGAGCTGATCTCTCCCAGCATCTCCAGCAGCTGCCTCTGACTGGCCAGCTTGCACAGCTGGGAAGCGTGCTGTGATGGACTCCCCCCAGTGGACAGCAGCTGTAACCACATGCAGCATCACTTAAAATGTTTCCAGAAATTTTCATAAATTGGACAGTTACAAAAGCTGTCAAAAATGGATTCCAGCTCATTGTACTAAAATATTTGAAAGTGATGCAGTGGTCAGAGCACCTGGACGAGATGGGCACAGTACTGCAGGTGCGTGATGAGCGCCACATCCAGGCTCTCGTTGCCTGTGGTGAGGGGGAGCGGGCTGCCGGCTACACTGTTCCCCACACCGGTATCTTCAGTTAGGGCCTCACTCAGGTGGCCCCTGGCCTCTGGGTGTTGGACTGGCCTGGCAGTTCAGCACAAAGTCAATCGCGGTTATTACATGACCAGCGCACACTTCACGACACGAAGGCGAAAACATAAAAATGACCACAAGGGGGCGTCAGTCAAACAAAGCCAGATTCACAACACACAAGACGGCAGAGGGGGAAACTCCTCCCAGGAGCTACAAGAGTGATGAAAGTGAACGAGAATAAGAAAGTGAACGAGTGAGAGAGAGAGAGAGCAGCTCACTACAGGTACTTTAACAACCATCCCCCTCTAAAGGAAACAGAGACCTGGGTCATAAATGACCCGACTCCACAGCACAGAACGACAGGGCTGGAGACCAGACAGGGGAGAGAGGGACTGGAGTTAATCACACGCAGAGAACGACATGCCACGGAAAATCAGGGAAGGACAGAAGAAGCCAGGGGGCCAGTTCTAGCAGACAGTGGCCGGAGACGGGTTATGTGGCTCGACTGACACCCGACTCACCCCGTCCTCTCTGGCTCTGTGTCAAAAAACACGGAACGGGGGAGGCCGTCGTCTCCCGTGTCGTCATCATCAAAGTCTGAGGTGTTGAGGAAATCAAAGCTCTCAAGAGCACTCTCAACAGTCAGACTGAGACTGGAGCACCTGCTGTGCTGGGCAGGGGCTCGGCACTAAAAACACAGAGAAGGAGCAACTTGAAATACGGCCCGCCCTCCAGGGGGCGCCAAAGCGGCAGGCATCAGAGGATTTCAAATTAAAAGCCACAAATCCCAGTCGGAAACACGGGGTATCCGAGGACAACACTATTAGTGACCTTTGTTACCTGACTGTTTTTATGCAAACATCTCAGGAGGTCATGAGTTTGATGAGAATGTAATGACATGAGGCACCATAGAGAAGAGCCATCTTACCTTCAGCAGGTCCTCCAGACGCATGACCTCCTGCTCCAGCTCCTGCAGCTCCCGACCGCGCTCCTCCAAGCCCTCCAGCCTCAGCAGCAGGCCCTGGATAGCCTCTTCCAGGCTGCTGTTCCCGGGGGTCGGTGCGGGACCCTCCTCTGGACCCCAGCCAGGTGGCCCTTCGGGCAACATGTCAGCTGATGTCAGCCGCTTCACCAGCTGCTTGGTCAGGCTGCCCTCATCCGTGTCCAGCTCCACGGGCTTGAGCTCAGAGCCTTCATCAGACACCCCAGGATCCAGGAACATCTCCCCGGCATCCAAACACGGAGAGCCGCCGGGCCCCACCCACTCAGGCTCCGCCTCCTGTGACTCCGCCTCCTGTAGCTCCTCCTCCACCTCTTCCTGACACAAAGACTCTGTGTCTGGAGGTGGGGGCGTGACCGTGATCTCTGGGTTGTACTGGGTAGGAGTGTCAGACAAGGACAGACGCTTGGACTGTATGTCACAACTGCCGTTTTCAAACACGTCATCACGTAGAGCAACCTGTAGCAGGAGAAAGCGAAAAGAGAAGAAGAGCAGGTGAGAACTTATCTAACCTTAACACGGCAGAAAACACAGAAGATGGCGCAAACGTTCAGGCCGTGAGCTTAACACAGCAGAAGGTAGACATTTACAGAGCTCCCCAATCCTCCTTCAGACTACAGAGATGCTGGGCACATGGGAAGGGGTTGGGGAGGCGTGGTACACACCGGCACACTCACGTAATCATCCAGGCTGGATTTTGAGTGCAGCTGCAGCGAGGCCAGGTGACCCAGTGAGCGACTATAGCTCAGCTTTTCTACCAGGGTGTTACGCAGCACATGCAGGACGGAGAGACGCTGGCGGTCCTTCGGGGGTCGGGGGGGGGGTTTGTTAGTGCAGCAGCATGACCAGCAGTGAGCAGCACAGATACACACAGACACATGCAGGACAACACTCAGCGATCTGGAGTGTTCCTCGCTGCGCCAGAGGCAAACGGAGACATGATGGAGAAGGGGAGATGTGGGGGCAGCAGTGATTACTGATTACGGCTGGGGGGGGGGGGCACTCACGAAGAAGGCGGAGTCCTGGAAGGTGGGGGTCTCGGGTGTGCCTTGGCTGTACACAGAGACACGCCTCTGTAGGGCGGTGGTTTTGTTAAGGTTCCCTGAGGACAAGGTCAGGTCCTCCACATCAAATGGACTATAGGAAGGAGGGAGGGAGACGGTCACACAGATACCCTCTGATGTTCTCGGAGATCCATGTGTGAGAACGATGACAATAGCAGTCAATAATTAACAACAATTAAAAATAAATAGCAGCAAAATAAACATGTGGCCAAAGCATTCCTCCCAAGTTTGAGGGGACTTTCAAAAGGTATGCGTCAATAAGCTTCAACCGACAGTACCAAAACAGTCCAGCAGATGGCAGTCCTGATATCCATCTTTCTCCATCGTGGAACTTCATGTGTGCTGTCAAACATCATTTGAAATCTGATATGACGGCTATACTTACAACCAGGTCACCTCTAGGTTGAGCTTGATGGTCCCCAGGTCGTTGACGTCCACAGCCACCACCTGAGGCCTGGCTGTAAACAAATCCTTGGTCTCGCAGATGACGCTGCCCACGAGTACATGAGTGGCTAGACCTTTTAGCTCAGACACCTGTCATCAGAGGTAAAGCAGAGGCGTCAGAGACATCAGAAAGCCGAGAGAGAAAGAGAGAAAGTGTGTAGCTCACGGTCGCCCCTAGAGACAAGGCCTCACTGCATGACACATGCTAACCAAATACTCAGGGTGTTTCCTGATATGCGTACTGGACCGTACTCGTGTTCTCATGTCCCTGTTTTACATAATCTTCCATTGCCAAAGACCATTTCCAATTCCAAGAACAGGATGATGAAAATCCAGGGTGTCGTTCTTGCACTACACCCTTGCCAAACGAGACCAATCCCACAATTCACTGCACCCTCAAATTCATTCTCAGAAAGCAGGGTAGCAAGGCCGGTCTTACCAAGACCACAAGTACGATCTTTGCATTCTTGGTATCGAGAAACACTCTGGTGAAGGCAGCCTCATGACACGAAAAACAAACCTCACACAGCACATGGCGGTAAGTGGGTTTTGTGTCGGCTACATGCTTATGCTCTTGTTGCTCTGCCTTCACCTTGATGGATATCAGGTCGGTGATGAGCGGCACAAAGACCATCTCCTCCCCATCCCAGCTCTGCCTGGAGCCCGCCTCGATCCTGCCTTTCAGCTTCCAGCGCTGCCGCCCGTAGCGCATGAAGATCTGGGGGAGGGGAACCGGGAATCGGTGAGATCACCATGCTTCCGGGAACACGGCTCATGGAACACCTCAGAATAAAACACTGAACGCTGACCTAAACAGTGACCTTTAAACTATCGTGAGTAATGCTTACTTCATACTGGTCTCCTTGACAGAGTCGAGCAAAACCAGCCAGACCTCACAGGGAGAGAGGAAGGAAGAGTCAATACCCTGGTTTAAACACCGCCCCCCCCCCCCCCAAAGTCAGTGCTAACATTTCTCTTACCTTTCATCTTGATGTGAAATTCCCCCAAGAGTTTCTCCAGCTCTCCCTCAAAAGTACACATGTTCTGCAGGGAACAATGAAGGAACACAGCTCTCAGATTCTCCCTTCATTAAATCCAAGAGGCTTTAGGGTTTCATAGACACCATCAAGAACCCTAACCGGCCTTAGGAAGGAGGCTCTGCATGTATCACCTCGCTGTACTCTTTGTATCGCCGGTTGACCTCTGCCAGGCTCTCCCGCGTGCTCTTGCTGGATGGCGATGCTGTGAAGGCCTGTTTCATCTTGCTGGCGCCGTCACGCAGACGCTGCTGGACACAGAATGCCTCGTACATCTCGTCTACCTAAAGGGGGGGGGGGATACAAAAGACGTCAGTGGCATCTCTCTGTTTTGTTGGTGGAGCCGCCATGTTAGCATGCGATCCTTGGGAGAGCAGCCAGGTCTGTGGACACACCCGTCTGTCCAGAGGGACGCATCCTTTGAGCGTTTATTCAGACTGAGGGGCAAACAAAATCCCAGAGATTACATTACAGCAGATGCTTTTACCCAAAACAACATACATTGAGAAAACAGAGTGGAACGGAGCATGCCAGTCCCACACGCAGCGTCTTAACCCACTGAGCCACAAACCACCCTCAGCTGTAAAAAGGAGGCCGTACAGGTCACGTGGGCTGCTCTCCCCAGACCCCACCCAGGTGGGGGGGCACTTCCTGTTTTTGCCTTTTCCTGTAGTGGTTTGCGGTTCCACTGGGGATACAAGTCTGTCGGTTTCACAAAGTCCATAATGACTCCTTTCCCCTTTCTGTGCTACTTGCACGTGTCACAAGTGCTACTTGCACGGTTCCTTAGAGCACCCCTGTGTGGCCAAGATGGCTTTCCAGCTCCCACCCCCTTTTAGCCTCAGGGAGGTGTCTGTTACTCCAGAGTGTCTTTATCTAGACAGAAGATGACATAATATTCTCTGAAGAATTTAGTTACTTGATCGGGTCAGATTGAAACAATGGTGAATTAACTTTACCAGATTACCAGAACTGCCCCCCCTCCTCGATTTATACACCTGGAGCCTTAAAATCTACTACCTACCCACCCCAAAAGGTTCCAGACAAACCTTCAAAGCCGCCATCTGAACACTGTGCACCACTGCAGAGCAAAAATTTCAACTTACACTCTCCAACAGTAAATTATGTTATTATGAGAACTCAACTCACATTTGCCTTTGGGGTCAATTTGACCTCAGGGTACGTGTGAAAGTTAAACATCATGCCCCACCCTGTTGGCACCTGCCGTTGCTTTCCCGCTTACCCAACGCTGCTTCTTGTTAGGGCCAAGCTGACTGCAATCGTCACTGACCACTCCGCTAGAAGAGCCACTTTCACAACCCACTGACCGGGTCACACGGAAAAAAAATCCTCCGTGAGAATTTCATCTGAAGACATACATCTTAAGTCATTTTAGTCACTCTATAGTGACTGACAAAGATCGACAGAAATAGCCGATGCAGAAAGTGTTTACACACACCGTCTCTAGGGGGCGGTAATGTTGTCAAGGTGCGGCTTGCACATCCTTGGAGCGCAGTATGTGAAAACTCCCACATCACAGATACTATGGGGCGTCATAGAGGCAGACAACAGGAAGACACCCCATGGCTGGGACTCATGTCACAAAGGTGGGAACACGAGATCCAAACCAGAGGAGGGGGAGGGAAGCCTGACCTAAAATGACAGGAAGTCCCGTCCATGTAGGTCGAGTCTGTGAAAAACTCCCCAGGGAGGCTGAGGACTCACTGCTGAGCTCTCTCCAGAAGCAGAGCAGGAAAGCACCAAACCATCCTTAATAATACCTGCACTAAAAGCACTACTGCTTAAGATCAGTCAACCAATCAGTCAATCATGCTTCCAGTCAAAGCAGTCATGAAATAAGGTAAAAATTATACATCTTCCTTTCTTCATGTGGACATTCTAACTCTAAAAAGTGCTTATCAAATATCAGACATCCATGGCTCAAATCGAAATCAGGCTCTTCATCACTCCTACAAAGCTTCTGTTGTTCTGTTGCTATGGATACCTCTGCTTTAGTGCATCACCATGTTCTCCAAAAATGGCATCACGCTCTCCACAGAAGGTGATAATAGACCCAATTATACAGTTAGTATTCTAGGCAGCTGCAGGTCCTCCACTTGTTCCGCCCCTCTTCCCCGAGGCATCCAGTCTGGACTAAGTGCCAGTGCCCCACTCTGAAGACATTGGCTATTACAGCCAGCAGACAGCGGGAAGATCATCCCGGGCCCAATGGCTGAAGAGTTTCTACATGAAGGCAGGATATAGACCCCCTGAAATCCCATCAGCCCAGTGTTTCCCAACTCAGTCCTCAGGGACCCAGACGATCCATGTTCTTGCTCCTTCCCAGCTCTCTGCCAGACATTTCCGTACGGGAGCTGGGATGGAGGAAAAACGTGGACCATGTGTGGGTCCCCGAGGACCGGATTGGGATCAGCCCCTTGCAAACAGACCATAACCACAACGGACAGCTGTTGCTGTGATGAAGACCGGCTTCCACGGCGGTCAGACAGACAACGTGAGAAGGTGATGAGCACGTACCTTACTGATGTGGAACTCCAGCCGGCGGACATATCTTTCAACTGCTTTGATTTGCTGTTGGAGGTGCGACCGAGACAATAGTGTTATTAGTGACACCCCAGATATACCACATCTTTTAAATAAATACAGTAAAATAAGGGAACAGATTTGTCCTGTGCTAGACATCGCTTTTTTTTCCAAAATCTGAAAGACAGTTTAAAAAACCAGAACAAATTACTCACCTTGTCAAGATCATAAAGCACGCCCTTAAGAAAGCATATCAGAAAAAAAATGCACAGATCAGTACAGAAATAGAGGTCTGAGTAAATGACAGTGCAGACTGTAACACGATCACTTTGAATCAAGGTAAGAAACACAAAACTGACTACCAGACAAGCCACACTCAGGGGGGTGTTTGTACTGTCGCACCCAAAACTCTCTCAGAGCAAGATGGCGTGTTTGTACGGTACATGGAATCACAGCGCCATTGGGCATGCAGCAAGATCAATTATGATGTAATTTCCTCTCTCACCAGTCTGGAGTTCCTCTTCATATCTTTCATCAGAGACGTAAGTTTCTCCAACTCCACCTGGTGTACTTCGAGATACTCACTGCAGGAGGGAAAGAGAGAGAGAGAGAGAGAGAGAGGGAAAGAGAGAGAGAGAGATGGAGAGAGAAAGGGGAGTTAAATACAGCATACACAAATATGAATGCAAAGAATAAGAGGACTTGATTTGTTCTATCAGTAATTAAGAAACAGGAGAACTTGAGCAATTGTGAAGACCTGAGCAGCCGGTATGGGAAGTGCACTTACTCAAGTCCTCGTTTGAGAGCTCCATAAATCTCCTCCACCCTCCGGGGCTGGGGTTCATGGGAGCTGCTGCTGGATTTGTGGTTTGACGCATGACCCTTCTTTAGCTTTGCTTGGGGCTTCTTCTGAACAATGGAGTTGCCCATGAAGGAGTTACACCTGAAAAGCAGCAGACAGTCATTGCGGGACTAGGGCAGAGAGACCGGATCACTTAACCTTCATATAGCTGGCATCACTGGGCCTAGAACGGTGGACGGCCAAGGCCAAAGCCTGCCTACAAGCTCACTAAAACCCTGCAGTACCTGCCATTCTTGTTCAGCTCGGCAGAACAGAATGGGAAGGTCAAAATATAGCCTAGGCCCAAAAGTCATAGCAGGAGCTACAATTTGAAAGAATCCAGGCCTCAAGGGCTCGTAATGGGCACTCAGTCACAAGGCCAGCTAATTACAGACTCGCTGTGCTTATATGAGGGGTTAAGGTCATTTGTCCAGTAATCAGCCTGCTTGATATTAGAAGTAATTAGCCTGTTAATGGCCTTGGAACACACAGTACAGACGGACTGAGCCAAATCACCTACCGGGATCGGCGCTCCTGCAGTGTACTGAAGCCAGCGAATGACTGGCTCCGGATGATGCCATTGGGGCCACCGGGGGAGTAGGAGCCTGCTGCCATGATCTCAGGGAAGCGAGACGACAGTCCTGCAGGAAGAGAGCAGGGTTACAGCAGCCTGAAGAGCGGGAGGAGGAAGGTCCCTATTCACGATTAATTGTGCACCAGTGTGGAAATATTTGCTGATAACGATAACTGATATTGTTTTGTAATACTGTTACCAATAAACTGCCTAACCTGAGCTCCAGAAATCAGTAGAGAAACTGAGACTGTAGCGAATACTAAGTGGTGAATAAGCCGATGAAATCACGTCTCCTCCACTATGGAAAATGGCTGATAGTCCAATGCGATCATCTCCATTAATTCAGCAGTTATGTCTTTAGCTCTGGTACTGCTAACTTTGAATATCGACTAAAGTCTAATTATCGGCTGGCATGAGACAGAGACTGACACAAAGAGATGCTGGTGTCTCAATTTTAGGATCATTGGCCAATACTGATGCTTTGATATATCGCGCATCTCTAGTCTTGATCTTGTTTCCCCAATGTATGAAAATGCTGCAATGATCACGGGCCGCAATATAATTCCAGAAAGCTTATGGTGATGCAAAAGCATACAGGAACCAGCTAGGATGCCACATTCAGGCATTGTGCGCTAATCGGCATGCACACTGCAAACCAGTGATATAGCTGGTCAGGCAGTGGCTGATGTGAGCACTGTCTTACAGATAAGGTGATGATACAAAAATGCACAAACACTGCAGTTTTATTTCCTCTCCTCCGTTCTCTTCCGGCTCTTATTCACCACCCATTCACACTGCAGTCACCCTAAATTGCCCCTGCTGTCTGACTCTGTGTAAAGCACTTTGGAGCAGAACACGCTGAGAAAGGCGCTATATAAAAATTGATTAAACTGAATTCAATTGAATTACAGAAAAAGGACACAGCTACATAATGCTCCCATTTGCCCAAACACTTGTGCAATAATAGATCAGATGTAGCGGGTCAGCATAAAGCTGCCATCGGCTCTGAGGGTAAGAGGCCAGGGTGCCGTGATGCTGCTCCGCAGGCCGGATCGGGCCGGATGACAGACGGTACCAGGATAATCCTGCAGGCAGGACCGCCCCCCAGGGCTACAGCGGCCTTGTTTTCACAGCCCATTTAGCAGCTGTACCGAGTGCACATTTCCATTTGTATAGCAGCAGATTCAGGAAGGCCACAGCAAAGCCCCCCGTGAGAAAAAGACAGACAGGCCTGCGATGGTGCGACTGCATGGCCAGCGCTGCCTCTTCTCTTCTCAGAGAAATGTCACAGCGGCAAGGGCAGGACTTCTCATCCGGGCAAATCTACTTCCCAGAGGGGGGAGGGGTACGTTCAGGTCAAGAAAGCAATAATCCAGACCAATATTTTGTTTCAACCACACAAAATCTTGGGCTGGTTTTTACTTTCAGGACCTGAACTAATACCTGAAGTATCTAATACTCACACTGACCTAGACAGGATTCTGTATTATAAAGAGCTTAGGCTTCCAAAATTTTGGAAATTTTCTGGTAATTCCCATATATTCCTGGTAACTGACCGATGAGTCTTGGTCGATACTGCTGGCTGATATTTAGACTAGTTAATATGGAAAGTTAGCAGCACCCCTTACTGGGCAAGTGTCTCCCCTCGGTCAACAGGCTACACCAGCAGTACCCCATTCCCTGGTTGGCCAGCTTCACTTCTGTCTGTCAGTATTGCAATATTAGACAAAAATGTTGGTATTAGTAAAACATTTTCACATGGGTGCACCTCAAGCCCTCGGGTAACACTCAGCTTCCTTTCTGCGACACTGGCTTGCGAATCGTGCACACACTTCAGCCGTAGCACAGCTTGAAAAGGCAACGCGCCGGGAATCGGCATACGTCAGACCTTTCCCATGCCCCCTTCCTCCAAAGCGCCTGGGAGCAGGCACACGACCGTGAGCCCCAAGGCTTCGCCCTCGTTAAGATTCCTGGGCTCTCGCGGTGCGTCTCCTGGCCTTTCCTGCCGCCGTCAGAGGGATCAGTCCAGCTATTGAGCGGCACGGCTGCGTGAATATTCATGAGCGAAGCAGATCTCTGCTTCTTAGGTGGTTTTGGGCTTTTCGGCACAGACTAAAGAATAATAATAATACGCTGAGGGCTGCTCCAGACACACGGAGAAGGACACCATGTTTCAGGACATCTGAGCTTAAACAGGCATCGGGGCTGGTGTGGAGCACCCATGTGGGAATTTTGGCCGATACTGACAACGGAAAATATTTCTGTCTAATATTACAGATACCGGCTATCCTCTGAGCTCCAAAAATCTGAAGTGAAACCAACATCAGGGACATTACTTCTTAAGATCCCACGAATGTGTGTAGTAGCTTCATCACATAATGCAAGCAGGGAGACGTCAGCGAACCCGGAGCTGACTTGGGAGACTGTAGTGAGAATCTAAGAGGTAAATGAGCTGATGAAATCCCTCTGAACTTGCTGATGGTCCAGTCCGATCATCTCCAGCTGCAGTGTTTCTTTAGCTCTGGTGCTAATAACTTTATTAACTGAAATCTAGTAATTTGCCAGCAATAAATCAACCAAGTCTGACACATCAATGCTGATACTTCTCAATCTGCTAAATATAGCATTGAATCGGATGCAGTTTCGTGCGTGCGGCAAGGCCAAACTGGAGCGCGGACACAAAAATGTTCCCTTCCTACAGGTTCCGGGCACGTAGCGAGATGTCCAACGATGAATCTAAATAAAATCGGCAGGTCATGCAGCAGGAAGCAGAGAGACTCAGCGGCCTGGCCAGTCGAGCAGGCAGCACGCCGTACTCCAGTGAACAGCCGTGTGAACCCACAGCAGCATTGCAGCCAGAGAAACCAGGACTGGGCCAAAAGGGACCTTCTTCTACAACTATACAGGGCTGGTGAGTTTCCCAGCTCACACAAAGGATCCCGAAACAGGCCCAGAGCAGAGAGGGCCCCACTCACACAATGGGGAGAGGGAAGGAGGAGCCCGCAGGGGGGCTTATCTGGGACCCCCACATCGGTGACCATGTCACACCCCACAAACAATCATCAGAATGCTGGGAATGAAGATGCCACACTCGCAGGAATGGACGAGTCGAATACCCACGATTCATGCTCTCATTTTAGAGGAGCTCTAACTATTTAAGTGACAGCATGTAAACATAGCAGAACCCCCCCCACACACACACACACATGAATTAAGCCACCCAACAGCAAATGCCAGGAAGTGTGCTGATGAAAGTCATCCTACGGAGGACATTCTAAACAGCAGTTCAATTTTTATGTCCGTATAAATTCAGCTATCCATAGCAACAGCACACAATATACAATCTGTTATGTAAAACAACATGTCTATTATGGTCCTGCCATGGACACGTGGGACCTTGTCTCTGAGAGTCGCTGTTCTCCCTCCGGTTCCTACACCAAGCCCTTGGCAAACGAGGCTCCACCCTCCCTGTCAAGTCACCGCCGAGGACCAGGCAAACGGCCACGCGTTGGTCAGCTGAATCCGAGCAGTCAGCCGCTGGCCACTGCTGATGTTCCCAGAGGATCCATACAGCGACCCTTCAGAGATCAGGAGCTCTGAAGATCTGCATAATCTGACCCCAAGTACCCTGAGGTGCAGAGGGACACCACACACACACACACACACAAACTGCCTATCCGGGTCAACGTCACAGAGGGTCTTCAGCCACTGCATCACGTCTGAACACAAAAACACAAATGCTGATCTCTGCCGTCTACAGTCAAATGTTCCTTTGTCATTCACAACCCTCAAAGAATCAGTTAAGTGTCAATCTTAATATAGGAGCCTCAAATATAGAAAACCATAGGGAGCTCCTTCAGGCAGAGCCCCATTCGCACCAAAATAGCACGTCCCAATCTGAAAAAAGAGTGGCATACTTTATAGAAAATAATTAGGGGGGGGGGGGGGGTTTCAAATTGTTGC
>JAABNX020000053.1:4445961-4459681 GCA_015163995.2 Mormyrus lacerda | reverse complement strand
CATCAAAGTGAGCCAGCAACAAGGAGAAAAACATAATAAAGATATCTATGAAACAGCCTCAAACAGTGAAGGGTGGACTAACAAAACTAAACAAACAAGACAAACAAACAAAAACATACACGCCACCCAGAGTGCCTGCGGTTTGTTTAGTTTCACACCAAGGAACATCTTTAAAAGCGACACCGGCAGTTATTTCAGTTATTCCCTAAGTGACAGACAGCAAGAAAATCAGCCAGGGTCAACCAGAAACCTCTACCAGGGACACTCCCCTTTGCATTCCCCTCCCCTCCCCATACCGACTCACTTCCCTAATATTTTCACATGCTAGAGGTTCTGACAGATGGACCAAATCATGGAGATCTTGTCAGCAAAAAGCATGCAACACCTCAGCCACATATGACCAACTGAAACAGCTCCAGTATTGAGGAAGCCTGTTTCCATTCGTATCAGACTGCAGGAAGCACCAGTATTGCTGGGAAAATGCAGTAATTAAAGTATTTACAACTGAGCTTGTTCCAAGTAAACAATCACAATATGATATTTAGAGAGAGACAGTGTATATATAGATGCAAAAATGCAAAACACAAAAGGCTAAGAGAAAATGTGAGACAGAAAGCTAATAGCTAAAGAGAAAAAGACTGATTTATTGGCTAATTTCACTGATTTGATTGATATTATCTGACATTTCAAAGATAGATCGACGCAGTTCTTACTAGATTCCTCTGTATCGCCTGTCTGCTGTCGGGTGGAAAGCAGAGCTCACCCAGCTGTTTTCTTTCCCTTTCGGGTCACTAATTGGAGGCGCAGCCTTAACCGGCTCCTTCACTGCCATCTGCCTGTCATGTTTTATCAGTCTTACTTGGACAAAAGTGGCATCCAATTAAAATGAACAGAAAGACGGCAGCCACTCGAGCTGCACAAATGATAAACATTGTTCACATCTGGCGGATTAACGGCCCAAGAAAGGCCGATATTTATAGTACGGCAAAACGAACCGTGAAGGGAGTGGTTCCCCTGAGCTTAGAGGCGGCACCTTCAAAACGGCTTTATCCATCACTGATGCCCAACGGCAGATCAGAGCTTTTAAAAACAAAAACGTCAGCACTGCTGCAGAAGAAACAAAAGCTACCAGATATCATTCACATGTACATTCCCTCATAAAAATAGGTTTTTATGAAAACCCTCCTCTTGTGACTTGCCATTCTGAATTTTACCGCATAATCCTGGGGGAATGTTATTCTGTGCCACAGATGACAGTAACACCCAGCTGACTTGACTTACGCCTAATATATCAGTGTCTTCATGGTCCAGAACATGATTTGGAACCGACCTCCATGTGCCCTTCCCAAGGCTAAGACATTACATAACCATCTTTCTTCAGGGGTAGTCTTCAAACAGACAACCTCATTCATGAATCGCTCCAAGGAGGAGGAAGGGGATCGGAGGGAGAGCGAGAGGAAGGGTTAAGGGCTTCAGCAATGCAAATGATTGTTCAGGGAGGCCAAAAAAGCAGCTTAACTCGATTTTGCTTTTGTGGGAGCAAAGAAAAGCGGAAGACTGTCACCCTGTGCTGAAGAGGAAAACGGCTATCGAATGGCAACGTTATTGACGATTATTCACCGCGTGAACTGTGCTGCGGCACAGCGGAGCACAGAAAAAGTCAAAGTGAAACCATATGTTCAAAAAAATGAAACGTGACACAAGCAGGTGTCCCACTCTGTTTACCTTAAGTCATCTGTCACATCGCTTTTGTTCGTAATTCTATGCATCATACAAACAGCACCGAAGCCCTCCAAAAAACTGCCTTCGGCGAAGCTTTCCACAGACCACAGAGCCAATGTCCTTTTTGTGTGCTTTGATGACAAGAACAGCAGCGTCAAAAATAAATAAATAAAACATACACTAAAGATCATTTACCAGTGACGGCAACAAGAACTACGACATTTATTGTTTTTACCCAGCAGACGCTTTTGTGCAAAGCAACAAACACTTTACAAACATACGGCTGTCAAGGAGGCATAAGTACAGCTAGGCTGAGCTTCCAGGAAATGTCCAGGTACAAGTGTAAGCAGGACTGGAGCAGGAGCTACAGAACAACTTCTGATTCAAGCAAAAACCTAATCAGCCTACTATTCAAATAGAGTAAGCGAAAAGTGCAACATTAAGAGCATTCAGGGTAGGGGAAGTGATATTAAACTAGAAGTGTTTCCGGACAACCATAACAACCACATTACTCATGGTAAAAGTGCTGAAGACTTCTGAGACACACAAAAGCAGGGCCTCGAGCTTCCACTGAACACATGCGCAGAGAGCACAGAGGTGAAGCCATGCTTGCATGGGTGTGGATTTGTCAAAAAGGATTCTTAAATACGGTTAAACAGCCTGCACATTTTATAGTGGCAGAGCAGAACCTCCCTGCAAATCAGAACCAGAATGGGCCATTTTCTCCCAGCAAAACCATCACTAGGCCATACAAGCACACACATGAAGGTGCACTACGGCACGATTCCGGCTTGGGCACAGATGTACAGTCATTCTGAATACCACATCTGACAGCTCCCACGCTGACTGAAAAGCATTTTTCATAACAAATGATTTATGCATTTGCATACGGCGTTAACACACTATGGGGTTAAACAAAATTACTAATAAGTATAATAGAAGTGACAGTGATGGCGAGTTTGGTCACTGATTGCCAGCTCAGCCTGCTTTTGACCTTACCGGCGGTTTCCATAGCGACAGCTCACAGCGTATTGCTGGATGGTACATGAACTTCAGGCCGCAGCAAGGATTTCAATCAACAGTCATCTGCAGGATGTGTGATCCGGCCAATGAGAGCCACTCCTCGGCAACCACCCCGTCTTCTCACAACAGCTGAACCTCAGAATGCAAAACATGCACCCTAGCTGCCCCCCAACAGGACAACACACCCATCTGCTGAACTCCTCCCAGATCGTGGGGGGGTTGTATGAATGACTGAGGTCACATACTCCGATGGGAGATCCATTGATTTGATTCTTAATACCATGTGGAAAGTAAAAATGAATGCCAAGATTATTCACACATGTCTGTATGGTCCCATATTCAGTCCACCAGGACACCAAATAACAACAGGTCCATAGTTTCACTGCATGTCCTGCATCATGCATACAGAAAACAGCTGAGATTCCTTTAGACTTTGCAGAATGACCCTGTTCAAACTCAGGCCACTCCTCTGAAGAGAATGACAGCCGCATGCACTGAGAGCCATATTTATCCAGTACTCTAGAGAATAAAATTTTTCAAACATTTGCTGATGGCTGTTCCTGAATGGGTCACAAGGTTATATCAGAGACACATTAGAAGACAATTAGGCCAGGTTTGCTAAACACTAATTGTTTCTCTGTAAATTTGGTCTACAATCCCCTTTTTACAATAAAAATGCTTTTTAAATAACATTTAGATTTTGCTCTCCGAGCAGGGAGACAAATGAGGGTCCACCAAAGATTCCAGAAAGTACACCAGTGGTTACTGTGCCACAAATCCAGTTAAACTGTATTCCATTTTTTTATTTGTTTATTTACTAATAAACATAAATTATAAATAGAATAAGAATATTCTTTAATGGATTTCACCATTCAGCCTTGTTAAACACATGTAGCTGGTTACGCCTCTGTCACGGGGCATGTAAGATATTGAGGGAATCTGTGTAAACATGCCAGAACAGCAATGCAGTGGTCATCTGGATCTCAGGCTTCCTCAAGCTGAATTTGGAGCCCACCTGCCAGTTTATGACCCCCCCCCCCATCCCCCAGTGTCTCCACCCTCAAAGCTGGGGGCTTTCCACACAACAGTCACAGAAAAAAAAGAAGCTGCAATGCCCACAAGCTGCCTAACAGCACTGGGGATTACAGCCTGGTATTGCTGACTACATCAGCCCTTGGCACTCTCAGTGTATAAAAGGCTGCAGCAAAACTAGAATCAAGCAAGCCATTCACCCCATCAAAAAAGCATCTACATTGAACAGCACTTCAGCTCTCTAAAGCATGACTTGTTCAGTTTTTAAGGCAAAGTGGAGTTTACATTCCTATAGCACTATAGCAACCCTGACTATTTCTGAATAGTACTCTGAATAACCTCCATGGTTCTCTCCCCTCCACCTAGCAGATCCTAAAAGTGAGCGACAGCCCCCAGATGTGCCAGCGGAACAGGAAAAGCTGGATGTATCGTCTCATTTTGTACCCACGCACCCCTGAAGCTCTATCACCATCGCTGTCACCCCGCAGCAAACGGCACACCGCCGCACCTGTCCCTGGCCCTCATTAAAGTCAGTTAAACAGCCGCCAAGCCGAGTCAACACCGCAAAGGCCACCCATACACACGGTGCGTCAGCAATTAATTTTTAATGCAAAAGTGGTTGTTTAAAGGAGATATTCAGTATTTTTTCCTATTTTTAAACAAACATAACTAGTGGTGTTCATTTGGATGAGCGCATTTCTAACCAGTTACGGCTTTACTTGTGCTCCCGTCTCACAAAAGTGCACTTTAATAAGTGAACTGCGCAGACGCCCCCCACAAACCGCCCGGCTCCGGCCGCCGTAGACCCGCTTAAACGGCCTGGCTCGGGCGCTATGGACCCGCGTGACCTTCCAGCTCCAGTGGTACGCTCGCGGACTGGCTGCAGTGCTCTGCACGCGAACTCACCTCCGGGCTCCGGCAGTTGCGCCGTGACAGGACGCGGCTGGCAGCCCTGCGCTCCCTAACCGCTCGCGTCCATCACGAGGTAAACAGACGAACGTGGCGCTCCGAGGACGCCGCGTCTCTCGAATTGATGCAGGACGTGGTGAAAAACAGTAACGGCTATGATTTATGGTCACTCTTCGACACCGATCGTCCCGAATCAGCTTAGACTGAGCGCGTCCTCCCAAGCAGCCGTTAAACCCTCATTCAGCGAGGATCACCAGCCCTGAGCTTTTGTATAGAGTAGAGAACCGATCCCAGATCAGCTCAAAGTTAAATCCAACACAGAGAGCAGCACCGATCCCAGCTCATCCCGCTGTGAGCTCCCATACAGAAATGATGACTGGCCTCTGATCAGCGCAAACTGAGCTTTTGTATGTAGAGGGGAGCCGATCCCAGATCAGTCCGCTGAGGTCATTGTGTCTATACCATGTTTACGCAGCTGTGGCGTTTCCTTAACATTTGCTTTGTACTTCGCTTCGTATGTGCCGGGTAAAACCGTAAAAATCCATTTGAAATGGACTTACATTTCATTAATACATTCATACATAATACATTGAATGTATTTTAGTAAATACATAAAATTTGGTTCTAGAAAAATAATCACAACGATTTGAACACCAAAAAACTTAAGCTATAGTTTATTGATAGACTTCTCAAACGTCGCACACTTGTAACCACTACAGATTTAAAATTCATTGCATTTTATAGAGGGGCAGCACAGTGGTTATTAGCGTAATCTCACTCCTCCAGGTTTGGTGCTTGATTCCTGCCCTTGGCTCTGTCTGTGTGGAGTTTGCATGAATTCCCCATGTTCACTGTCTTCTGAAGGTAAATTAACTGATGTCTCAAACTCATGGGGTAGCCCATGCCTAGTGCCCACTGGCTTCAGGCATACTCAACCCCCACATGTGACAGTGTGTATTTTTTAAACGTATTATTTATAGAACAGTCCTCTTACTTGATGCCCAAATTGCACACAATCACACCAGACACTCAGACTTAGTGTCTTTTGAATCTGCTTTGAAATCATGGTGGTTATATCTGGCAGATGGACAAAAATCTAAAGATAAAGCAGAAACACTACAGTGCACAAAAAACACCTGCACACAGGGGCAGTCAGCTGCACTAAATCTCGTCCTGTAATTACGGCTTTCATCAGTACCCCCCCCCACCCCCCACAGGCAGTTGTATTTACTTTAAGGCAAACAATCTGCAGTGATTAGAGGAGCGGTTTTGTCTATCTACACATATTTTGGAACTTACTTCTCATCTACAGTCTAGCTAAGGTGCTTGAAACCTTGGTTTAGGTTGCTATCATGTTACGGATTCATAAAATGCCAACAGGAAAATGTCAAATGTGATTTTCTCACCTCAGTCTACTAGGACTGGCTCTGGTGACAGGATTCCTGCTTCTACACTAGAGTGGCACTTTACAGGTGCCCAGAAGATGATGCAAGATCCCTGTGAAGCCTCTTCTATACATCTCTACTCAGAGTAGAGATTTGGGCAGCCCTTACGAGAGCACGTGCCATCAGGGTTCAGAAAGTTAACACTTTAGCGATGCCAGCTGCATTTCTCAGACATGAGCGGCCATTGCTGGTGCTTGTTGTGTACTCGATGAGCAGTTACGGAAGATGGATGGATGGACCTTCACAGGAATGCTTACCATTCCTTTGAAGAAAGAAGGTCATCATGAAAATAAAGGTTGTTGCTGGCTATATGGTCAAGCCCCGCCACCATTCCTACACGATTATAGGGCTTGCGGTCGGCTAATTGCAGTTGTTGCTACACGTAGGTATGACTTTGATCGCGGCCATTGGGGTCCTGTAGGGACCCTCTTCTTCGGGTGCTTTTAGACTACCTCGTGTTGTTTGAGACTTAGCTAAACCCCCTCAGATTTTAAATGACTGAGCCGCACAAGGCAGGCCTGCAGGGCTGGTTCCTGTCTTTACCTGCTGCAGAAATGCATTTCATGTGTCAGAGACGCCTAATTAGGTAGATAAAACTAAAAGGAAATAGCTTCTTTAGCGAGGAGACAGATCGTCTGATACCATGTCCGAGATGCACGATGGTGATTGATAGTGCGTGAGTGCATGATAGTGCTTTATGTGAATGCGAAATATCCTCTCCTGACTTCAATAACTTTAATGCAGTAATTCTCTTACATAAATGATATTAATAGGTTAAACTATTACTGCACAGTTGCACTTGGAACTTTATTTGAATAGATAATGTGTCTAAGTGTTACTTGTCTTCACTTTGCTATTATATATCTAGCTGTCTATTGTCTATTTATTCTCTACTTAATAACGTTGTTCCTTGTATTGGGTGCGGTTAGACAAGTAAGCATTCCAAAACACTTGTTGCACGTGGTTCAGAAATCATCGTGAATCTTGAATTTAATCTCCCAGGGGAAGTTGAGGTACTCTGCAGTGTTTGACCTGGTATTGTGCTGGAGAAGAGCCACCAGAGAACTAGTTTCAAAAGTCAACAATCTCTCCTATAATCTAGTATCCTGTCACACAAAGAATGTCAGTAGATCCTCCTTTTTCTGCATAAATCATCACCAGGACAATCATCACACTGAAATACTGTACTCTGGACTTGAAGAAGATCTTATTTCACAGGATCCAAGGAACTTTGTGTCTACACATAAAAGGCAAGGGAAAATGGAATTATGACACCAGATCTGGCTCTTTGCATCTTCAGCATTGGTCATTCAATCACAGACCTGCAACATTAGTATAACCTCTGTGTTCATCTATAACCAATAGGAGTGAGTCTCACAGTTATTACACTAACCTATAGGAGTGAGTCTCACAATGTTTACACACAAGTGCTTTCTGTAAATCTCAGCTGAATGGAGGACTGTAGTACATTGCTGTCCTGTTTCATCATTTCAGTATAACATTGTGTGCCAAAACTATTGAAAATAACAAAGAAAATGCCCTCTATAAAGGATGGAGATTTCAATGAGTATAACCTATTTTGGCTGATGTAGCACTTGCTGTTATCAAGAGTGACCCATTTGTGCTGGTAGTTTATTTAAGTGTGTCGCCAACACTGGTTCCTGACCTGACCTGATCCATCCCAGCTGCTGTTCTGGGCAGCCTTTAACTTGGGGGGGAAAAATTAAATGTCCATTGTTTTTATTTTCTTGGCAAATTATTCGAAAGGCATTTCATAAAATTAGGTTAAGGTGTTGCTTATGGTCTTCGTGTAAAGATATGGTGACAGTCAATCGAAATTTTGGTTGTGGACGTCAATTAAATGTTAAATGCACGTTTAGGTTTAAGAGGAGCCACTGCTTCTGTTCAGCAAATATGGATCACGCCCCCCCCGGCACTCAGAAACTCCTCAGACACTCAGCTACCAGCACGAAGTCTTGGGACTCCTAGAGAAACTGGTCTCCTTTCCATCAGTGGTGTAAGCGTGCACTCGCATGCGCATCAGAACAGCAAGCGGTCTCAGGAAAAAGCAGAACGTCTTCCTGCTCCCCGCCTCAGCGAACAGTCACACTGCAAGACGGGGATCTCAGAATCGTCCCGGACGCCATTGTCCCCACCCCACTTTAGGTCTTTCTTCAGCCTCATGTCAAGGGGCGTAGGAACCAGAGAGGATTGGGGGGGGTGGGCGTGTACCCCTCAATATTTCATTTGGCTTCATTTGTCCCCCCCCCCCAAAACAAAGATGATTTGTATTTAAATAATCAAACTAAAGTCCCCCCCGATATCAAGCTCTCTCCTGCACTGTTGCTTATGCTTGTTTTGTTCTTTTATTACACTTGTGCTGATGACAAACAACTGTCTACTGTTTCTATTCTTCCCCAGAATTATGATATCTGTACCTCTGCTCCCTCAAGACCCCACTTCCACCCGTTCTTACATAGCTGGCCATTCCTCCTCATCTCACTCCCTAGTCTGGGGAACCGCAGGCAGCTCCTACAGTCTGGATGAGGGCAAGCAGGTCCTACTCACGTCTCCCAACGCTGCTCCAGGTATGCAGAACCATCACCAAACCAAGACAAGACAGGAGAACCACAACTGATCCCCAGCACTGCAAACATGCTGATCGTTTACAAGGAAATGGGCTTTTTAATGAATTTAGTCATAAAATTGTAAATCGTGATCTAAAGAGCAAATAAATGCTTGAATATAATTACCTATCTAAGATTATCTTAATAGCCATTGCAATGTTATCTTCAATGACTCCCACACAGAAACTGCTACATATTAGGGGTGTAATGACAATACACCTTTTTAAGGTTTTTGGTTTCATAAACAAACTGATTTTTAAATTACACACAGGCAATGGCACAAGTCTCCTCCTGTCCACATTTGACTGATTTAAATGTCTGCCTTTCTCTTTCACGATTGCACACTGATGATGAAGCAACACTCAGAACGGCTTAAGCAATACAGAAATGCATGCAGTGCAACTCTCCGCAAAGACATTCACGCCTCTATTTTCACACATTTATTTAACTGCTGCAGTGGTGGAATCGTTATTATTTTTAAAAAACAGTGTCCTGTCACTCCCCTGGATATTTGCCAGCATTTTAATCCTGTCAGCGCTATCGCAGAAGCTGTCATCGCCTGATTTTGCTTCTTCGATATGCCGAACGTTTACGGACGTCGAAATAAATGACAAAAAAACGTGGCCCCTGTGCTTGAGATGTGCAGCCTACCTTCGGAGAAGAAGTCGTCTGCTTCCTCACACATGACAGCGCTCAGATCCTCCTGCACCATCTCAGCCATGGCTGCCGCTCTCGGCTCTGCCTGTTTCTCAGCAGCTTCGCGAGCGTGGGATGGCTGGCTCTAACGAGCTGGGCCCCCACTTTGCCTCCAGCCAGCGCCGAAGCGGAGGAGCGGTGGGGTGCGTCTGGATGTGGTGCGCGGAGAGAGAGCGCCTGTGTGCAACCCACTGCCTGGGCTGCTCCCCTCCAGCGATAACCACTTTCACAACTTCCTTTGCGAGAGGGCGGGCAGCGGGCGAGAGGGACGGACTGCTTGTGATTAACAAGAATAATTAGCTCTCCGATTCCGCCGGCCGCCAAGCTGCTCCCAGGTGTCGCGCAGAAACGGCTCTCTCGGAATCATGGGAAGCAGCTGAGTAGCTACGGGCAGGCAGGTCACGTCAATCGGCATCCCCACTGAGGAAGGTGTCGAGTTCATTAAGGTGAGGCAAAAAGTTAGCATCTAATTAAAAGACTGCTCACCTAAAACCACACTTTTAAAAGCCACCCCCCCCCTCTCCCAAGGGGTTTGACCCATGAGCTCATAGTAGGATTCCTGGGGGGATTCTTGTGCAAATTAAGGTAACAGAAGTTGTCACACACTAAGTGGCCTTCATGGTGATCATGTGACTTTGTCCGTCTAAATGAGTTCAGTGGCTTGAAATAGTAACTAGGCTGCATCAGACTGATTTCTTTGAGATCTCTTCCCTCGGGTGGGGCTCTTCCTCGTAAGCCCAGCAGAGCAGCCCCGCCATCAAGCTCACAGCTGAAAGAATCATTTTGAGATGACTTTGTGCATATCTGCAAGCTCAGTGTACATTTCAAATGTCAGGGAAATGCTCAGGTGCTCTGAAAGCCTGATGTGCTCAGCAATGCGAGACACCGTCTGGTCAGTCGTATTGCTTGGCTCAGAATCAACACTGTGTTAAGGATCCGATCTCTGCCCAGATCCTCAACTGCTGGAGATTTTTAATCAAGAAATAAATATAGAGAATATCCATGATCGACTGGCAAGATCACATGGATGACAGCACAGTATGAGAAGGAGTGCTAATCTTAATTCCTGCTATAAAATAACCATCATCTCGTGAATTAATAATCAGACTGGGGTCTGTAGCAGATGGAGATTCCCCAGATGCGTCAGTGAACGTCTGGTTAAGGCTTTACTGGTCGAACCGGCGATTTGTATTCGGTTCATCCATTCATCCTTCTGTCAATCTGTCTCCCAACAGCTGAGTCGGGGCTCCGCTACAAGGATGAATCCACATATTAGAAAGAAAAGATGGAGTGGGGATGACATTTAAACTTCTGAGTTCTATTCCATTTGTATTCTGAAAAAATATATAGTTTGGGGCAATTGTTTTGAAAGCACTATTGCAGGGGCGGACAATGTTACCCTGAAAGGGCCAGGTGTGTATGCAGGTTTTTGGGGTAACCTTTAGGTCAGCTGTTCAAACCCAGGTGTGAGGACTCTTCAGCCAATCAGTCTTATAATTAGTAATATAATTAGGGAGTTGCTAAACAACCCACATACACAATGGCCCTTTCTGGATAAGATTGGCCATTCATGCCCTAATGCATCAGTCCCCTGAGTTTAGAGTGACAGGAAATTTTGCTCATGAAGATGTATATCAGCATTTAATGTATAACATTATTTATTTAGGAACTTGGTTATAAGGAGTATTATATATATATAATAGGTTAATGTATCTCTACAGTGAAGAGCTCCAGGGTCAGGATGTAGGATGAGACCAGAGTCCTTTTACATGGGACTTGGTACAGTCAGGCTTCCTCAATGTCAACCGCAGACACCAATTGTCAGTGAATAAGAGGCAACAACCAAGAGGTAAAGTTTAACAAAAACAGTTAATGTGTCAGATGCTGCTTGTCTTGCAGTAAACAATTCTAATCCAGCTGACAAAATGAAGACCACTCACTGGAGGCAAGACTTCCCAGCAAATGTGAGTAACAGCTCCCATGCATCAGACACACAACTGTGTTTAAATTAAACTGTTCAAAAATCCTGTAAAAGAAAGACCAGTGTACAGCTAAAACAGCATTATGTCTGGCAGAGACTAAACCCTTTTCAATTTAAAAGCAGCTGAAACAGTTTGGGTGGCATGCAAATAAGGGCCTGTCAACATGTCTAACAGCAGACATGAAGAAAATAGCACAACAGCTCAAAGCACAGCCTTCTGGGTAAAAGCAGACAAAAAGTACGTCTCCTCCCAGCAGCCCTGCAAACCTCCTCCTCATAGGGCACATGGCGAGAGCCATCTGTGACGCAGCAGTTGGTTGCCATGGGAACGATAACAAGGGCAGCATCCTAAAGCAGAGTCTGGCACAGATTCATGTTCCTTTATGGTCCAGTAACAGATTTTGCACGCTGTCACGGGGGGCAGGGAGGGACATGTGACTGGCTGGCGCTGCAACATTCTTAGTGTCACTATGGCAACAGCATCACTGAGCTCATCCCTGTAGGTACGTCATTGTTCGAGAAATGAATGCAGAATGCGAAGGACAACAGCGGGAAAATGTCAGCGAGACGTGCTAAGCCTGTGATTTGCTAAACACAGACTTTAGGGAGGGCTTGGAGCGCATCTGGGATCGGTGACATTTGTAAAAAAAGGGGGAACGGAGGAGGTGAACAACACAGCGAAGAGGAGAGGAACCAAGAAGAGGAGGAGAACCAAGAAGAGGAGGAGACCTCTCGGAACAAGATGGAAACTCGCCATCACAAAGATGCTGGAAATATATAAGGAAAGGCAGATACTGAACTTAACGTTTAAGTGGTTTACATGCTGGCTTTTTGGTCACGTACGTCCATGAACACAGGTCTCCACTCTAGGCGGGTTTGCATTATGGCTTCTCCGCCAGCAACCATGTTCCCGGATTTGCACTAGGTTTAAAATTCCTTTCAATTGGCATTCAGTCAACCCTCATTGTTGCCTGAGGTCCTTCAGTATCACAGTATCTTCCTCAGCAGATAAACAGGGTGTTACGGGTGGAGCTGGTTTGTGGTGAGAGCCTGGCTGACCGCAGCATCCGTTCACAGGGAACAGGTGACCAAAAAAGAGGATCTGAGGCCACAGCGTTAAGATGAACGAGATTACAGAATCAGACAAGAGCTGAAACTATGGTTACAACATGGGGAAGGTATAGGAGAGGGAGAACAGGAAGGGAGTGGCTGGCAGGAAGGGGTTTGGTCACCTCTCATGCAGTAATAGATGCACAAACCCCAGAATTTTAGTCACTGGACAATAAGCCCATTAACCTGTAATTGTGATGCGATTGTGGATGAAGCTCCAGGCTCCAGTGTAACATCTCACCTCAGCATGTAGCTCAGGTGTGTCCACTCCAAGGATTTGTAACGAGGCACAATGTATCGGTTAGCATACTGGTATCAGGCTAAGTACGTTAAAAAACAAAGTACCAGCCCACAAGGCGATTCAACACAGCCTGCGACACCGCTATTACACTATTCTGGGCCACAGATTGGTTTCTCGTTTTTGTGCAAAAATTAAAAAATGATGTAATGTCCTTCTGCTGCCCCCTTGGTTGACAGCCTTCACTGCCAGCACAACTTAGCCGGTTAAAAATACATCGTTATCACATTGGTCAAAATTTCCATAACGGTGAACCAGTATAAATCTGTTTGCCAGTTATAGTTCTGCCAATGAGCGGAGCCAGATATAATTCCCTACCCCCCTCTATCTGGCAAATTGCAGGTGCCTGGTGGGTCACATAAGATGCGTCTATGCTGAAATCAGAGGTACGTTCTGTCGCCGCACGTGGGGGCGACCCCGCGTCACATGGCACACTGCAGCTGCTGAGCTGTCAAACGCCGACAGCCTCCGAAAGTCTACCTCTTAGCTGTTGAAGTGACACGCTTGCAGACTCCTGTGCTTATGCTCGGCGAATGGGCTGGTCTGTGAATCCCGTCATATTTCTATGCTTCTGACACTGAAGGAGGGATAGGATGGAGGAATGGGCTGGTTGACAGAGGCTTAAACAGGATCCCAAGCAATGGTTTACCCCCCTATAATCTGACAGCCTCTCCCTACAGCTATGTTTATTTCTGTCTCTGTCTTCGCCTTTGTTTCGCGACCCTTCCGAGACACATGCCGCAGTGGAAATGGTGATGCACCCCACAGACCACGCACTGTGTAGGACTGTACAAAAGGTTCTCGAAAAGGCAGTCATTGTTAGGGAACTGTACCGAGCCGGCCTGCTGAGAAGTGTGTGTGTGTGTGTGTGTGTGTG
>JAABNX020000053.1:4414688-4431949 GCA_015163995.2 Mormyrus lacerda | reverse complement strand
CACATCACTTCTTGACCAGGACAGCATGGATACACATCACTTCTTGACCAGGACAGCATGGATACACATCACTTCTTGACCAGGACAGCATGGATACACATCACTTCTTTATTTATCATGCGACTGCTTTTTAGCCAGGAGCCAGTGTGAAAAACTGTCAGGAAACCTTTGTTTTGAATTATGCTGACACCAGTATTTTGTAGCATTATTCACTGCATTTTCCCCAACATGCACATTATGGAATATTTATACATGCCAGTTTGCTAGCGGTGGATAATTCTGTCATCCACCTGCATGTGTTCCTCCTGCAGGACAAAAGCATGCAAACTCCACGCACAAAGAACAAAGTCGGGACTCAAACGGTCAACCCTGGAGGTGTACGACAAGACTTCTAACTGAGAAACCTCACCTTCTGAAGAAGTGAGCAAATTGTTGCTACTCGTCCGGAGGCCAAATTACCTGAATTATCATCACTCATAATCACGCGAGCAAAAACCCATTGTGATGCAGTAAAATGGTGAGACATTTTTGGAATGAAAGAAAATAACCATTTTCAGGTTCGTTCAGCTCCACCTCACCTCGCAATGCAGTCACTATGTTTGAGAATGTAGAAGCTTTATTATAAAATCCACTTAGCTCATGGTCCAAACGACATGACCCGGTCCAGAAGCATTAAATGACAACTAAATCAGGTTCTGAAACATCGATAAAGCTCACAACTATAAACACAGAAAGAACTGTATTATAGTTAATATAGAAATTAGATCTTATTGTCAATTTTGTTTGTTAATTTTCTCATTTTTGAAACTAAATGAGACTTCTATTTAAAACGACATTATAAGAGGACAGTGGACATTACGGTGCTGTCCTGAGAATGACGTCAACTCCTACAGTAATGCCGCGCTCCATTTGAACTCGTAACTCGGAAATTGCTGGTTCCTAGTCCGATATTTCAGACTGACGCCCCCGAAGTCCCTATTTGGAAAAACGCACGAATTTACATGGTCACCCCCTCCTCCCTACAACATCTGCAAATCGCCCTTAGTTATAAACTATAGCATCCCGTTCAGGGTGTTCCCCCAGCCCTGTGCTGCCAGGGATTATGCCTCCCCTCCGCTCCCCTACATAATCTTGACCTAGAGAAGCGTCTCGAAGATGGACTAAAGCAAAAAACAATTATATTTGTGTGCTTTAAATCGTGTGTGGATAGAGCAGTCCTGACTACTCAGTAACTTCGCGGAACTGAAGCTCACAGCGTGTTCCCAAGCGAAGGGACACCGTAAGCACAGACCCCCTCCGTCGGCTGTTCTCCCTGGTCATTATAAATGTTTTAGATGATGATACGTCACCCATGTTTCGGACGTTTTAATGCCTGGCTTATATGGACGCTGACGGTACGACGTTTTAAGGTTTTGATGACACGTGGTAAACATGGCGCTGAAGGATGCTCTGCCCGCCTGCCGGAGGACTGCAAGCCATCATCTTAACACGAAAAGCCTGTTTCTGTTGAACTTTCTAGACGAAAATAGCATTTATTCCGTAAAAAAAAAATAGAATTATAAAAAAACACACATAAACCTGTTTAGGCTTAAACGTGACGTTCACGGGAAAAAATAAATAGACGGGAAAAGCTTTACCTGCTTTCCGGGGCTCGGACCGCGCCGCCTGCTGCGCTTCTCCGGGGCGTAAGATGTGGCGGCGGAGCGTATAGGATCCTCGCCGCTTCCCGCCCCTATGAACCCGCCTCTCTAAAGGGGCGTTTTCGGTTCGGTTCCCGGTCCGCAGCCTCACGGCAGTTCATCGAAAAAAATACTCACTGGCATCTAATTATGTATACATGCTTCAAATATGCTACAAATGTACGCTGACCCCTTGTTAATCTGTACATTAAGAAGTTACCCACGGAAGGAACGATTTTAGGTTTAATCCCTAATTTGCTGCCGATATAGTTCGGAGAGCACCGAATATGTATTGCAATAATTGTTTTAGGTTAAAGCAACGTTTTGTGTTATTACAGTTAGGCATTTTTACAATGTACTAAACAAAAAACACACACGACGCATCAGTATATGATTATAGAGCAATTCCGGGTAAAGGCACTTCTGCAGTTTAGCCTCTTATTTCCTGGTTCTGAAAAAAAAAATGTATAACGAAATGCAGCCTGTATCACCTGCCGGCTGCCCCAGCTCTAGAGACGGTATAAGCGGAGTCGCCAGGGAACCAGATGCTGCACAGCAGGGGAAGACCAGAGCCTCGCCAGGAAATATCCCCCTTCTCTTTACCCGAAGGAAATACCAGTCTTGAGTCTATTATTTCACAATTCGTAGGAAAGTAGCTACTGCACTTGCCCTCTGCTGCTTCCAGCTGCATTATTCAGTTTCTTTACATTGATTTGTGTAGCTAACACTTGGGAAATGCAACATTTCGATGTGAAAGATGTATCAACCAGTATCTGGATCAATTAAGTTTAAACGCCTTGCTCAAAGGATTCGACAGGTTCACAGGATTCGAACCGGTAACATACCAGTCTTCACCCCCAGAGCCATACTGTACATCACCCTCAACATATTTGGTCTACCTGAGGACTGAGCCTGTGTCCTGTGGCAAACCAAGAGTGAGCTCTAAGCAGTTAAGCGATCGAGTTTATAATTAATCATTGCTAAAAGCTAACTAGGTTTAAAACAGAAATAATATTGTTAATCGACCACTAAATGGTTCTTCCAGTATATGAGCGATTCTCCATTTGGATTGGGAAACCGTGTCACGTGTTGCAGAACTTAGAAACATGCTTATAATATTAGACAGAGCTCCAAGAGTCACACAGTATTTACAGTTGAGTTATTGTTATTTATTCATAACTGATTTGGTTCCAGACCCCCATGATTCTTGTTTTTAAATTGAATTGTTTTTCCCCACAATTGCTCTACACCTGTAAAACACTTGGTCACACACCCAAATGCCAACATTTAAAAAACAATTTTTAATATGAAACAGTATTATTAAAAGAAATATCTTAATTGTCCAAAATCACATTTTTACTGTACCCAGTAACATTGAACTACATTCAAAAATGTTATTTATTTAAAAAGAGATTTTGGTCACTGGTGTGATTGGGGCGCATTAAAGTAGATGAAGGGTTATGATAGAGAAACACCCTCGGCAATGAGAAGGTGAGTCCATACTTTTATTGATTGCATTTTATTGATACAATATATTTGATTATTCTGTTTCTCAGGCAACGCATACATTTACACATCACCGATGCTTTGAATTTCTGCTAAAATAATCCCATATATCCTTTACGACGGTGATTTAAATAGTCACAAAAGGTCAGTTTACTTGAAAACGGGCAACCATTAAAAAAAAAAAAACCCACACACAATCTTCCATT
The DNA here is from genome assembly GCA_015163995.2 of Mormyrus lacerda. Classification (NCBI taxonomy): domain Eukaryota; kingdom Metazoa; phylum Chordata; class Actinopteri; order Osteoglossiformes; family Mormyridae; genus Mormyrus; species Mormyrus lacerda. Next base: position 4,428,558 of record JAABNX020000053.1, on the reverse strand, counting down.
TTTGTCATTGGTGTTGTAACACTAGTGATTACAACACCAATCTGTGACACCAGTGACTAATGTCAATGTTATGACTGATCAGAAACATTAGAAACTAATATAGAAGTTCGACTTATATTGTTGTAACTTTTGCCATTACTAATAATATTAAGATGGTTTAATTTGATGATTAACAAAACTAATTATTCACCTCAATTAAACCTAGCTAATGTAATCCCCAAAATATTTTCACCCTTCCATGCGCTTCTCCTGAGTGGAAGCGCACCATAGAAGTACACTCTGAATGGAACTTTGAGGGCAGATATCAAGTCGCCCAACTGCATGCTTTTGCACTGAAGTGAACCCACGTTCACGAACTTGATATGTGCTGCCATCTTGTGGCTAATGTTGAGAACAACATTATTTACTTTTAGGCAGGAAAATGTTCGGCAAAATATGAGCCTCGGTCTGTCTTCCCTCCATTGTCGTTACTTTGTATTTTGTGGATTTTAACAATAGAATAAATAAAAAGTGCATCTTCCAACCAGTTACTGTGATGAGGAACTTCAAGGGTCTGTTGCCCAGCACAGGACATTAAACAGGGGTTCACCCTGCATGGGACACCAGTTACAAGCCCCCCCCTGTAATTTATGCCTATGGATGACAGGCATATCTGACTTAGTCTTGTACAGGGGATAATGGGAAGAGTTGACTACCTGCCAATGAAGAGTCCCTGGGCATGAGTGGCAGGACAATAGACAAGATAAATAAGTTACGCATGAATTATTATGCGAGTCTTCTGTGACAGCCTGCCTGGCTCGAGGACAAATGAACAACATGAATCACAATACATTTACTTTCATGATCTCAGCCGTAAGACTGGAAAACTGGGTCAGTGAGGGGGGGGGGGTGGAAGGGAAATCCAGGATGTGTAGTGTAGTGGACGGGGAGGGAGAGAACGTCTGGCAGATTTCGCCAATCTTTTCGTCAAAGTAGTTTGCAAAATCTTCAGCAGTCAGGAAGGATGGAGCAGGAGTTGGAGGGTTGAGTAGTGGTGAAAAGATATGGAGTTTGCCAGGATCACGTGAAGATCGCTCTAGTTTTTCCCCTTATAAAAGGCACTTTTAGCTGCAGTCACATCTGAAGAGAATTTGGATAGCAGAGTACGATAGGAAGACAGATCTGCATCAAGTTTAGACTTCTTCCATGTCCTCTCCTCTACCCGCGATTCTCTCCGGTTGCTGCGCAATGCAGCCGTAAGCCAAGGAGCAGGGCGAGTGTTCCTGGGGTTAAAAGACAGTGGGCAGAGGTGATCCATGGATGGTGAAAGTGTGGAGAGGAGAGTATCAGTTGCAGGCTCCAGTTCAAGGGAGGAAAAGGGGGTAAGGTCAGGAAGGTAGGACAGGGTGCAGGAAGCTACAGATGCAGGGGAGACAGAGTGGAGGTTTGGTCTAGTGGGAGAGAAATGTTGAGAGCCAGGATTGGGCAAGAGGGGTAGAGGGTGATGGTAAAGGATACTAGGTGGTCATCAGAAACGTGAAGAGGGGTAGTAGAGATGTCGGTGGCCGGAGAGGGGCGGCTGAAAACCAGGTCGAGAACATTACCTCCTGGATGTATAAAGCATAAGCTGGAGGAGAGAGCTGCTGGTGTAGCCCGAGTTCTCTGGGGATATCCAGGTCTCAGAGCCAGAAAGTCAAGAGAATGGTGGGAATCAAGGGCAGAAATTAAATCAGCCTTCTTTACAGCAGACTGGCAATTCCAGAGGCCGCCCAACACATTATGTTGGGACTGGGATGACAAGGGAGGGTAGATAAGATTACTGGTTATGCGGCGCCTGGATGTTGGATGGGGTCTTCTAGGTCTAAGAGGTAAGAGGACTGGGATAGGTCTGAGGCACATGTCTGCAGTGATGGTGCGAGTTTGCAAAATTGAGGATAGAAAAAAGATAGAAAAGGAGGAAGGATAGAACGAGTAGTAACAGATTAACTGCGTTTGTCTCTAGCCACCACAGACACTCAGTTAGCCCCGGCCCAAATTTACACCTTCAGGGAGACCGAAACTACGCTTGCTTGGCTACCTGAAACAACTGATTAACAGAAACTAGCAGACACTACAACCGTTTCAACTGAGTCCAAGGCAGAAAGTAAACAAAGACAGAGTCCTATACTTATCACCAGAGAAGAAATCCAAATCAGAGCTTGAATAACGAGATAGTATACGAACAACAAGCTATTTCATAAGGATCGTGAAATAATTATAGGGGCTTCTTTTTTTATTTAATACCCAATTCTAGAGGGGAATTCAATAACTTGGTTTATTCTTAGTCATTACGGCACATATAGGCGCGCATGCCGGCGCGCGCGCCAGGATGCGCGCTGGCCAATCTGCGCGCGCTCGCGGACCCCCTTAAGTCACAGGCTCCTTCTCCTGCTCTGCTCCTTCTTCCTCTCTCAGCTTCATCTGCTGACTCAGTGCCTTAAAGACGTCCATTCCCCTGCTGCCAAACCACAACTGCGACGTTGTTTAGTAGCACACCGGTGACCACTATGGAAAAAACCGCAACTGGTAAGAGAAAGGTCTTGAATGTGTTATTTTGAAATGAATCATGGAGGACGTCGCATCTAAATGAAGGGATGCTGCGTGATCACAATGACAAGACAACGCCATAAGCTGATCATCTGTGAGAAATGACAGACAAAAATACTAATAAATGTTTAAATGCCGTTGATTTCTGTCAGTCTGGTTTTAAAGTAAATTTCTATTCATTAATAGATTACATCAATCGTGGCGTTCGGTACAGTAATTTTTGCTAATTTGAAGGTGAATGTCTGTACGACTCGCTAGAGCCAGATTTCGGGTTTTCACGCGTTAGTACCAGGATACTGAAGCGGGCGGTGAGAGACCCCACCCCGTAGCCCCTCCATTTCAGCAGCATTACAGCGCCACTGAAGCAAAACTGAAGGTGGTTTACTGCTCCCTGCGCGCTATATATATTGGGAATGAAATAAGATTCAAAAGAAAACGAGTTCCTCGTATGATATTGCGCAGAGCTACAAAATAAATCGTACGAAAATAATTCAAGTTTTAATGTCAAATGTCTTCCGAGGAACACAAAATTCTTGTGCTACAGTTGCAAGGTATAGAGCATTGGAAATAGGACAAACAATAGTGAAATACAAGACGGTGCAAGCCAAAAATGAGCAAACAAATAATTAATAAATATGTGTTATGGGACCGCATTCGGGTTTGTTACCAGTTTTACTAAGGTTTCTGTCAGATTTGCCTTGGAAATTGATCGCTTCGGCTTTATTGTTCTCTGCTTCTTCAAGACTTCTGACATTTTAAGCTTATGGAGTCAAAGTAAAAAAAACGATGTTAATAATAGCACAGGTATAGTATTGGTTGATGTTATGCATGCATGGCCATGCTTAATTTGGATTTATCCTTCATGGTTTGTCACACAAATGTATCGGGTTTTAATTTAAACTTTAATCAATCCTGTATAATGCATAGAATTATGCAAACGTAAAAGACAAATATATAACTCATGAATAATTAAGTGCAAAGAAATAAGTATAAGATAAATCACCTTTTTCTGTCAAATATCGTTTTTCTTGAAATGAACCATATGTACGCATACATGGTGTATCAGCATCTCACGTGTTTTCGGTTCAGATACGCATGCAACCTACTCATGCCGCAAATGCTAATAAAAAAACGTAGCTCTAGATCTTAATAATTTGTCTCTCTGGGCGTGATTTCACAGAGGATATAAGATGGACACTGTGTTCACTCTACAGCTTACAAGGAGAAGCTGAAGGAGCTGTCGTTTCTCCCCTTGATCTGCTCCTGCTTCTACCCACAGCGTCGCAGCAGCATATCATGTGACTTTGAAGGTAAGGCCCACTTCATCGACTAAATGAGGGAAAAGAGAATGGAAGCTAAATGCTGATTCTAGAAGTGCCTGTTGGAACGTGTAGAAGGTTAATAGGCATCTTAATTCCCTAACCCCACCTCTGCAATATTCCCTTTGCCCATCTTTGGTCTCCCGCCACATGGCCAATGCAGACATGGAGGTCAAGCCCATCAACACGAGAGTCTCTGGCCAGGCCTTTGAAGTCATTCTGAAGTCACCGTCCCCAGTGTCGGATGCAGTCCACAGTCTCCACTCTCCTCCTAAGAAGAGGGATGTCTCTTTGGAGGACATCCAGAAGAAACTGGAGGCTGCGGAGGAAAGGAGAAAAGTAAGAGATACGAAACGCTTCATTATCGATGGTCCTTGTTATATCCTTGCTATATCAGTCAAAAATAAGCAGTATTTAGACCACAAACCTGTAATTTAACGTGTAAATACAGACACAGACCGAAATATATAGAAATAATGTGCGTGGTACAGTAGGGATTAGTGCAGTGTGGGTTTATTTTGCGGCTGGAACGGATGGAGTCTTTGTGCTGAGCGGTGTTGTCACAAGCTGCGATTGCAGTCCCAGGAGGCTCAGGCGCTGAGGTCACTACAAGAGAAGCGCGATCGCGAGAGGGACGTCCTACTTAAGGCCATGGAGGAGAACAGCAGCTTCAGCAAGGTGACCGAGGAGAAGCTGGCCCTCAAGATGGAGCAGAGCAAGGAAAACCGCGAGGCCTACCTGTCAGCCATAATGGAACGTCAGCAGGAGAAGGTGATGGGGTGGCGTGGGAGGCGGGAGACGTTTTTTAAGCTATGGGTGTAAATCTATAAATAGAAAAGAATGACAATAAGCCACTTGAATAAAATGTTTCTCCGATGGATGGATGGATGGATGGATGGATGAACAATTAAAACTAGTTTTCTGAAGTAGTTTCTATATCTGGCCAGGAGAGACATGCCATGGACGTCCGCCGAAACAAGCAGCTGATGCTGGTGCTGTCAGGGCAGAACTGAGCTTGTCAACTGCAGCATTCACTGAGGCGCCCCGCCCACCTGCCAGCCCTCACCAGCCCCCCGCTGCTACCAGACAGCAGACGAGGCAGGCTTCGGTCGCCACAGCCTCATCTCATCCACGGCATTAGAAATTAAATATTAAAACTAAATATCACACACTTCTGGAAACAAAATATGACTATTATTTTGTAAATAGTTTTTTCTTATTCATAACGCAACAGACATGTTGCTTTGTGCAGGTTTATAATTTTATTTGTGATGTATTTGTGTATATCAGCGTTTCCCAATCCAGTCCTCGGGAACTCACAGTCAGTCAACGTTTTTGCTCCCTATCCGACAGTCCACATTTTTGCTCCCTTGAGGGTGACTTCTGAGGGTCACAGAGGACCAGATTGGGAAGTACTGCTGAATATGAATTCCCACTGGAGTCCAGAGCCTTGCTCAAGCTTAATATACTATGCTGGCCCCAGGATTCAAACTGGTGCCCTTCTGTACAAGAACACAGACTCCCCTAGCCTGCAGAGCCAAACACTGTATTGTTGCAGGTCTCTACCCAGTTTAGTGCCATATCCCCATTCCTTCATAGTCAATAAGCTTCCCAGTCAATCATTTGCAGAGAAGGATTTTTGATATGTGCTGGACTGGTTGCATGGAAATCTCTGTGGAGGTATCTTCGTTGTCGGATGTGCTGGAGTCTCTTGGTTGTATATTTCTGTCTGATACTTCCTGTTTGTTTTTTTTTTCCATGTGCACCACTGTGTGCAGTCCATGTTGAATAAAAGTTTGGCTTCTGCAAATTCCAAGTTGTGCCTCTTGCTCATTTGCATTTTGGGAAACTGTGAATATCAGAAAGTTCCAAAGGATCACTTAAATGAAACAGAGAACCAGTCACAAATGCAAACAAAAAATTCTGAAAATCAGACGAGAGGCGTGCTGCCTGTTACAGAATGCTGGTGCATGCGCGTACCTGCAATTAGTGTGTACTACTAAATGTGGCCAGTAGGTGTGCAGTTATATTACACATGGCTAGCTGGTGTACATACTGTTGTAATACGCAATGTGACTACTAGGCATTCATAGGTGTAATACTAAATGTGACCACTAGGTTGAGGTAAAAGACTGCGATATAGATGCATGTACAGTACTGAAAAATGATTTTCCCCAATAAATTGTAGAAGGCTAAACAAATCTATCCCCCAACATTCTGGAGAGCTTATTGACTTAAAATTCACCCATGGGGGCAGTAAGAGAGGACAATAGAGAGGAGTGGGGCAGATTGTAGCATGGAGGATGGAGCTAGTTTCTGCGGTCAGGAGGGCATTTAAATCATGCTGCTCAGTATTTACATAAGTTCTTTTTTGTTGTTAAATTGTCATTTATTATTTAATAACTGCAAATTTATAAGGACAATTTTAAAAATGGGGGCGACATGGTGGTGCTGTGGTTAGCACTGTTGCCTCACACCTCTGAGACCCGGGTTTGAGTCTTCGCCTGGGCTGCATGTGTGTGGAGTTTGCATGTTCTCCCTGTGTCATTGTGGGGTTTCCCACATTATTGGAGTTAATAAATTGCCCATAGGTGTGCAAGTGTGAGTGAATGGTAACAGTGTGTGAGTGTGCCCTGCGATGGGCTGGCCCTCTGTCCAGGGTTGTTCCCTGCCTCGTGCCCATTGCTTCTGGGATAGACTCTGGACCCCTGCAACCCAATAGGATAAAGTGGGTTGGAAAATGAATGAATTTTAAAAATGAAACAACTTGTCTTAGAAAAGAGATGGAAGGATAGTTTAGACGCAAATAAATTCGCCGTGGGTGTCTACCGCAATTACTCCATAACATTATGAGTCATAATTGGACATTATCACTGTCATCGTGAGATAGATCTTGAGTCTCCCCACTCTGTAACTTACACAGAACAGGAAAACACATTTCCCAGCAACTAAAACAAACTATGAGAAGGAGGCGAATCTTGGGAGATTTTACAAAACTTTGCTTTATTTAAAGTTACACCCTGAGCACAGAAACATACACACTGTCCGCTACAACTAACCCTTTCTGAACAAAGGGACACAAAACTAAAGCCTTTTCAACACATTCTTTACAAATATACAAAATATTTTTCTTATCCTATATGTAAGTTAAAATCTAATTTGTCATTTAAATATTGGGTAAGGCTTTACATAAACTGCACATTCATAATGCATTCATAGAACATCCATAAGCCAGCATCAAAGTATACCTTAACGTCTTACTGCAAGGCATTCATACTTTCAATGAACAGGATATAACACTTGTAATATATATTAATAACAAACATTATAATTGTATGGTTACATAATGTTTGTTATTGATGTATATTAAAGCTGTTAAATTATGTTAGGATGTTAAATGCTCCTTATGAATGCATTATGAATCTATTATAAAGGTGCAGTTAGTGTAAAGTGCTAACAAAATTGTTCAGGTAATCCAATAGGAAGCACTTTTTATTGATGGCTATCCTCTTGTAGTTGGCCAAATACCAGTAAGGCCTCATGAAAGAGCAGAACTCAAAATGGTGTTTTTATGTTGTCATTTTATTTACGTTTAGAAAGACAAAGTACGAATAAACTTTGCAAATCTCAGACCTGCATGTGGTAACAATTGAAGAAGGAAAGGCTCATTTTAAAGGGAAAAATCGAAGGCCCAGCTATTAACCACCATGTAGGTAGCAGACCATTCCATTAACTTTGTCGAAGAAAAAAGTTCAATGGGGAAATCAACACATTTTTTTAAAAGGCAGGATTGCACAGCAATGTTTCATCTGAGGGTGGCACAGTGACTGATTGTTTTTGACCGTCTGTGTTTTCTGTCTTCAAGTCTTTTCATGTTTCCTGTGTTGATGATTACTTTAAAACACTTGATTTCATTTTTTCCAGTCCAGTATAATGTGTGTAAGCACAATGTTTGAGGGTTGTTGCCTTAGACCATGCACTTGGACAAAGGTATCGCTTTACCTGAGACTTTACAGACATCATTAACTATTATAATCATCCAAACCAATTAGGGTAGACATAAATTCTGTTCTTTCCAGAAATTTAAATTCTGAAAGGGTAATTTTATCAAATAACTGTATTTCTCTCTACAAGACCAACACTGTAACGGGAACAACTGGCCATTTTTGCCACTGTGTTCATGGAGACCCAGCTCAGCTGGTGCTCTAGTCCAGAAAGAAACTTCAGAAGGCTCCTATCTCCATGCTCCATGGCCGGTAGGGCTTCCCCAGGGCGGAGGAGGTGGCGGAGGGACTCAGTGCCTCTGTGGTGATGAGGGGAAAGGAACTGAAGGAAAACGGAAACGTAGATGTGGACAAGGAAGACAGAAGCGGAGGGGACAGCTTGATAGTGACGGGAAGCAGTGGAGGTATGGTGCCACTAGGGGGCACTCTCAGAGGCGCGTGGCCTGGTTCATCACGTGCTGTGCAGGAGAGCCTGCTGGGAGCCTGGTTCTCAACGGAAGATGAGCCGTTTGCACTATGTGAGGGTGCCGCCCCCTGCTGGAGGAGCCGATGTTGCAAGTGTGCCGACGGCGTGTTGAACGCAGAACCCCAAGCCACGTGTCCCAGTCCTGTGTGCGCCTCTCGCTGGGAAGCACAGCTGCAGAGGTGGGATACCAGGCGGACCCGCAGCGGGTCGGTGCTGTCCAGGCCCTCGATGATGCTCAGGTAGCGGGCTGTCTCTGCCAGACACTCGCGGAAACCCAGGCCGCGGTAATCCATGGCCAGTGCATGGGCATCAAGATAGCCTGTATGGAAGGGTCAGCCTGTCACGCGGTTAGGTCATAAAGCAGTGCTTCACCTTCCCTAGGTCATAAAGCAGTGCTTCACCTTCCTTAGGTCATAAAGCAGTGCTTCACCTTCCTTAGGTCATAAAGCAGTGCTTCACCTTCCCTAGGTCATAAAGCAGTGCTTCACCTTCCTTAGGTCATAAAGCAGTGCTTCACCTTCCCTAGGTCATAAAGCAGTGCTTCACCTTCCCTAGGTCATAAAGCAGTGTTCACAATGACTCAATAATAAAATATGGGTAAAACTTTACTTGATGGGACACAAATACTGAAGTGCCAATCATGGACAAATATAGTAGATAAAAGATGCATCATGATTCATTAATGATGAACAAACATGAGATCAGTATTTCACTTCAGTAGTTCACAAAGGTTTACAGAATTAACCAATATAACAACTAATATAGTTAATGCTTGAAATAAAAGATGTGCAACGATTCATTAATGATGGACATGAGATCAGTATGTAACTAAGACTCAGTTTACGGTTAATTTATATATAAGTAATAGCACAATACTACATTATTTGTGCCGAATCAAGTAAAATGTTACCAAAATATGCTTCATAACTTTACAGATTTGAGTATGGACACAAAATGTACTCATTACACTCATCTGGATAAATCAGAGTGCTACAGAGTTATAGTGGGACGAAGAAACAAGACACTAAGACAGATATGAGGCAACTGTATGTTGAGCATTTATATTACCTTTGCCACCCACAGTATGCAGCATCTTCAGGTGATCTACAGTCATTTGCAGAATCTCAGCCTTTTCCAGTTTTGCTGAACCCTGAAATATACAAATGTTTCTGTGGATCCGCATTCTTATAATGTTTTACAATGATATTAAACAAAACCACAAAATGATTGTGTTCTGTTTGCATGAAACATCCATTTCATTGTATGTAGCGTTACCTGCTTCTCGAAAGCACTGGGCACCAGCCTACGGAGCTCAGACAGACTGTGATTGATACGATCACGCCGCCGCTTCTCGATAATCTGTAGGTGAAACGAACGCTTTTCAGAAACTGGTAAACACAACCATGGGCGGTTCCTGGCAAAGGAAAGATTGGCACTACCCGGGGCGCCGAATTCTGACACACAAATGGAGTTACCCAGATACACAGCAAGACAATTTCAGACATACAGGGTTACCAGACATACAGAAACAAACGTACAGAGCAACACAGATATACACAAGTGACGCAAGAGTAGTGTACATGTTAAGAGATCAGTATAAACGGTATATACATGGACATAAGCACATCGTCCAAACGCACTGACAAGTGAAAATCTTAAAAATACATAGCATATAGAACATATAAAACGACAGGATGTGTACAGATTATACTCATAAGGAATACCGACCCCTCTGCGGCGCTTTCTCGCCTGCAGCTGAGACACAGCGGACGGACTGGCGGAGCCACGCAGCGTCCGTAGGGTCCTGTACAGAGACCGATTTCAGGAACAATTTATTACCTCACAGACCAACCTGCTTCACTTTAATATCGACGGATTTTTTTTAGCCGAGAGACTTTTAATTTAAGTACTATTACTGGCAGTAGTATTAATATAAAAACAACAACGATAATAATAGATAAAAAGTCTAACCTACGGTGCTTACCCCCTAACAATAACAATAATAAACATAATAATAAACATAATAATAATAATAATAATAATAGCAATAATAATAACAACAACAGAGAATTAATGCTATAATTAATAATAATAATTGTTTTCATGTAGTACATATTTTATTGTACTTCAATAACTGTCTCAACGCTGACTGTCAATATGAACAGGGCGCAGGAATTTTGGATTTATAACTTATTAAGTGTTCTATAAGACAAGGAAGGAGGATTAAACGCACGGTGCCTGACCCCCGCTCATCGGCGCTCTCCTTATCGATCTCCGTGCTTTCATCCAGTTCGCTGTCGGAGGAGCTGAAATCCCGGCTCCTCTTCATGTCTCCGGCTCACTGAGCTTCCCACTGCGGCCGACTGCAGGTTCTCCGACTAACAGCGCGTTTAAAGCGCTTTCCCACGGTTTGAGATGCTCGTGGCCGCCGTTCAATGGGAGGGACCAATGCGTAGCGCACGCCAACCAGACACACCTCTCTTTGAATAACACTGAAAACAGCCAATAGACTTATCCTTTAAGCGCTGTGCCTCGGCCGTTCACCTTGCATTGTGGGTGTTTGTTGCTTTCGTGAAGAGGCAAGTCAGTGGTCAGCCCGTCAGCTGGCCGTGGGAAAGTTTCATAGCTAACGCGGACAGTCATTCAGTAGCAAGCGGCAGTCTGTGCCTGCGATGTAACACAGGACCTCATAGCAAGAGGCAGTCTGTATCTGCAACATAACACCCGACCTCCTGATGTTGGATGTAGCGAGTAGCTAATAAGATGTGGAGGGTAATATTTTTTAAAGAAGCAAAACAATAAAAACAAATTTTCATACACCCCAATCTTATGACACTATATGGTCAAGCAGGAATTTTCTATATTAATATTTGGATTATAAGCTAAGTGCAATAATGCAAACTGGCTACTAGCCACATTCAGAGGATACTTTTATTGGTGCAGAACTAAGTAGATGGCATTTGGATTCAGTCCAGGGTATGTCAATGACTGTCCATATGGGCACTACACAGAAGACATTCACAGCATAATATAACACATTCACAGCTCACATTCGGTCGCAGCTGCAAGTGTGTAAATACAGCAAGGCGGTACATTGCAGTCATATGAGCAACTGTATCAGTTAAATATAATAAATACTCTCTTGTGCATTTCTAGGATTTTTCAGTGTTGGGGGAATAAGTGGGGCCATAATTAACAGGTGGGTCAACTTAATATTAGCCAATGATATGTCTTGACTCTTTGAGTGACAGGAGATGGGACACTCCAGGGCCAATCAGCTTTCAGCTTGGGCCAGTACCCCTGAGGCCGCGCCCCTGAATACAGTAAGTAGAATATAACAAGTGTGTATGCTTCCTTGCCAGACGGTTATGGATGAAGTTAAGGTGCATGATTCCCCATTTGTGAGACGTAGCCCAGCCCGCCACAGACACTGTATTTGCTTGATAACTGCTGGTTATCAAGGTGGTTGGGTGGGTGTGCAGTGGAGCGGGGGTGCTGCTAGGGATTTTGGACCCCATAAAAGCATATCACATTGGGCCCCCAACTCAGACTAATCCAATTATGTTACACATTTTTTCCGGGCCCTGTCACTCAGGGGCACTTGGAGTTGCTCTGATTTTCCCCCTTTTCACTGCATCCCTGCCGCAGTGAACTGTACTTCAAGTGCACCCAGACCTCCCACAATGCCAGTCCCTTCCATGCTCTCGTCACCTGCTCTAATTAGGAGTTTTGGGTAATCCTTCAAAGATGAAGGCCCTGACATCACTTCCTCTTGAAAGCTTCTCATATAACGTCGCATGTGAGGTTATCTCCGTCTGACTGTTGCCTTCCAGGAATTTGACGTACTCAGTATTTATATTTACAAACGCTTGCCTAGCAGACATGCTGCTGCAAACGTAAAAGCCTCTTCTTTCTGTAGTTAATTAAACCTTTCATCTGACCTTTGTGGAGAAATCATATATGGTTCTATATTTAAGTACAGGTTGCTCAGAAATTTCTTTTAAGGATATTTTATATGGTCAAAAATTGACTTTGTGACTTTAATAATGCTATGCCCCTCAAACAAGTTTAGTTCTTAGGCCTGAGAGAATAACACCGTAGCCCATGTTGTCCTAAATTAGCCTAGACAGTTGGTCCTTTGCTGTGTCATATATGAGCATAGGCAATTTTACATGGGGTGCAAGGAGTGGAATTGCACCCCCTACAGGTGTGATGAAAATGCTATTTAAACATATTACCCATCCATCCATTTTATGAAATCGTTAGTCCTATTCAGGGTCGTGGGGGGCCTGGAGCCTATCCAGGCAGCACAACCCAGGATGGGAACACTCACACACCAGTCACTCACACATGTGCACCTACGGGCAATGCTATTTAAACATCTATTTAATTTTAATAAAATTATACTGTAAATGAGTTCTTGGAAATGTGCCGCATGTTAGTCATATCAATGAGAAGTAAGAATTTGTTAAGTGTATTTACTGAGTTTTACGCGTAGCTCAGTTTGGAGTTACATTGAAATGAGTGAGTGGTCGGGATGTTTCGACTCGCATCCCCTAGGAGAAACACCTAGAGCGGCCTACGTGCACGGAGTACGTCAGCCAGCAGTCGTAAGAGCTGCACTCGGTCGTGCTGCCCGATTCGTGGAAAAGTTCTTCAATAAATAATAAGCTGATTCCTGTGTCGGTAATTTAGACAGCGTGCGGCAGACATGACATTTTCTATACCAGGCATTCACGGCCATTCAGTAGAACGAGTGATATTATTTATGAATAATTCTGTAAAGTCAACTTTTATTTAGAGGACAGCCTGCTTTCTTTCGGAGCTTGAAAGAGGTCGGGTGAAGCATACAGGAATTATTTAACTTTGTGTGATAGCTGCCATTGTGTTTGGTGGCATCAAATTCCCAAATACAATACTTCAAGGCTTTTCTTTTCTTTTCCATTTAATTTATGTGCCTGTAAATGTACCCAGTCCACATTCTAACTGGGGTTGCTGCTAAAGATTCTGCCCCCGTTAAGGAATATAATACTGAGTCCCCGACCAAGATCAATCCAATTATGTCAGAAATTTTATGGCCCCAGTTGCTCAGGGACCTTTGAAATCCCCTGATTCTAACTAAACAGCTACACTAAAGTATAGCAAAATGCTAGCTGACTGAATGAATAGCTTCTCAGGCATAGCTAGGTCTGGGTAATGGTGCTAATTTGACTATAAGGAATAAGTGGAACATGAACATTTTAAGCGCTTCCAGAATCGGCTGTGGACTGTTCTATAGAAGCAACCTTCCCCGTGGCCCGGTGACCCCCCCAGTAATGAGCAGGGATGAGGGGGCAGCCGGCTGAATGACCCCGTGTCTCGTGTGCGAATGGGAACCGGCACGGCCTCTGTGATCCTGTGAAATCGATCCCTCTGGGGCTGTGGTGAGGAGAGTCACCACACACGGCGGCCTGGAGTGATGGTGAGTGCCACTAGGGGCTGGGGCGGTGGGGTCGGGGGGGGGGGGGGGTACAGCG
>JAABNX020000053.1:4382988-4396345 GCA_015163995.2 Mormyrus lacerda | reverse complement strand
CCCCCCCCCCCCCCCCCCCCCCCCCCCCCACGCGGTGTAAAAAAAAATAAAAAATCGGTCTGATGCAATTCTTCAACAGAGGGGAAAGTGTTGAGGAAAAGTGCAGAGCTGCCAATGAAACTTTGCCAACTTGTGAAATGAGACAACCAAAGAAATCTTTCCTTTACAAGACCCAGGCAATAGATGTTGGGTTGCACTGAGCCAGGAAGGTGCAGCCTTACCGTTCTCCCACGACTCTGCCTGGTGGGAATCTTGCATTATGCTGCACTGTATCTGGTTGGCCAACTCTGAAGGGAAACAAATGTACAGTCAGGGAACTTTTACCCCGCTTTCTTCCTAACAATATCGCTCCCTGGCTAGGGGGGGGGCGTGGTCTCACTGACTGGCAACCATATTGGAAAAGATCACGCTACAATCCGACGATATCAAATTTCATCCACATGAGGTAACAGAACAGGGAGAAGAAAAAAAAAATATATATATATATATATATATATATATACAGCTCAGATCAAAAACTGCTTTGCAATCGGTGAATCTACTTGACACAGCCTGTTCTTGGGAGTTTTGGTGCAATAACGACAGCCGGGTAATAGTGGTACCAGCATAGAACAATAATGACAAAACGATAAGAACTATAAAAATGAGACTGTACTGCAGAGATGAGCCCAGATTTCCCAGCTCACGACGTCCTGCTCCTGCCAAGAGCTGGAGGGGGGCGGATTATCAGGAAAACAGAATAAAAGCCCACTCAGCATGTCAGATTGCACAGGAGGAGTAGTTTTTATAAACCACCAGCAGAGGGCAGAAGCTTAAGGGCAAGAGCCTGTAGGGTTAGAGAATGGGAGCCCTGACAATGATTCCCTCTTTCGAGTCAGCAGACCTGCCTGCACAGGGGCTGCAGACTGCGTAAACATGACTGGGCTCCAAGACCATCAACCCAGAGCTACGCGGCTTCCAGTACGCGTGGAAACAGCAACACCCACAATAATAAATGACATTATAAAAGGAGGAAAATTTGGCGTTTCCGTTAACGTCACTCAGATGCATGTGGAGGTCGACTGTTCGTCCTAAGAACCTGCACAAAACGATCCGTAACGAGAATACAAAACAGAAAAATATCATTGACTTGGGGTGGCAGGGCACACTGCAACAGCCGGACGGCCCCATTGAAGTACCAGCCTGAGAACCTGCGGATTTCTGGGGTACACAGCACGGGGGCGTGGGAACGCCTCCAGAAACAGAACACAGATAACACAGTCCACGAGCAGGAGCGGTGTCAGGGAATGTGTGACTGTCTCCCGCAACGGCAGCTTTTTCCTTTGCGCGGAGCTCAATTTTTACCCCCCCTCCCCACCAAGATTACCCAGTTTGTTCCAGGTAATTTGGAAACTTGATTCTGAGAACAAAAATGTGGCATTGAATAAGCCTACTCGTATGTGTGCCTGTGAGGATGTACCTGCATTCTCTGAGAGGAACAAGAGGTCCTCCCTGGGGTAAGACGCTGTAGGCTGGACCAACATGCAATAGTCGTAAGCCTCCTCGGGCTGGGGCGGGATGTTGTAGACAAAGCGGCGCGTGATCTGGTTTTTCCGCCGGCCGCTGCCCGGCTGCTGCTTCACCTCCTTCGACTCCTTCGCCTCCTTCTTGACAGGGGTGGCAGTCGCGTTGTCGTTCCACACGAACACGGGCCCCGGGCCCAGCGATTCGTTCTCCGCCGATTCCGAGGAGTTGTCGCAGGTATAGCCGGTGCGGCCGAGCGGAAAACCCTCGCCGGCCGACATCTCCTCGTCTTGAGGTTCCTCCTTGATGTGGCCGCTGGCTTGGATGGAGAGTTTGGACAGGATGCTGGTGGCCCAGAAGTTACTGGGCTTCCTGTCCGACCCCTTGGCGTCTTTGGTGAGGGTCTGGCGCTTGTTGTAGTCCACCACCACGGAGTCGGGCGCTTCGTTCTTGATACTGATGTTCAGGGCGTCCTTGATGAACGCCCGGCAGGATTGCACCACTTCGGTCATCTGGAGGTAGCTGGCCACAGACATCACCTCAATGGCATTTTGGCTTGTGAGTAGAAGGTTGCCCGAGTACAGAAAGTCTAAGATAACAGAAAAACCCTGGATGGCAGCCACATCCAGGTGGGTTGTCGTGGTTTGGTCACAGCTCTCGTTCTTGGTCAAGCAGTAGAGGGTCTTAAAGAAGCGGCTGCCGGCCACCAGAATGTTCTTGTGTGCTCTGAAGACCTGGCCACCCACCACGATGCTGACGTCACACAGGATGCCGTTCTTCCTCTGCTTGTTGAGCTCCTGCAGCAGCAGGTAGCAGTAGGAGTTCTCGTTCGGCTTGTTCCTGTAGCCCTCCATCTCCTCCCCGTCGAGGTCTCCTGCCCTCTCCATATCCTGGCACCACCACAAGAACAAGAACAAGAACGATTAGATGCCTGAGGGAGAGAAAGAAAAATGGGGGCTGGGGGGCTGAGGTAAAACAGCCGGGGGGAATTTCTCACTGAGGGCTGATCGGACAGGTTCCTGGATAAGAATGACAGCACGATGAAACCTGTGAAGGGCAAACTCTCAAAGAAAAATACACTTTATCAGTAACGGACGAACCGGGCCAAATCTATACAGGAACTCTTACCCTTAATCCATCTCAAGCTGCTCAAAGAAAATAACTCGGCTAACGCTAGAATATTTCCCATGCTGAACCGTCCCCATCGCTTAATGTTTAATGAACAGACCGTTCAAATATTTTGTGCAGCAGCGAACATCTGCGAAAAGATGGCCAAGTCTGAGGACAAAAGCCTGTGCTTACGCAGAAAAGGAACGGCATCAACCTCAATGTCCACATGTTGGGGATGGGGGGGGGGGTGTAAACTTCCCTACATGTGGCGGGTTGAGCGGTATCACAGAGAGGTTCAATAAGACACATGACTGTCTTACCTCCTCACGCACCCTCCACTCTGTACACACCAACACCCTCCAAGTCCCCAGAACCAAACTCCGCAGCATGGGTGACAGGGCTTTTTCACCTGCAGCGGAAATGCCCCCACTGACTACCTGAGTGCTTTTAAACAAAACCTAAAAGCTCATCTTTTTAGAAAGAGATTTTGTTAAAGTATTTTATTGATTATTTTGTTTTATTGATCTATTATTTTTACTTTGTAGCACTTTGGCATAAAATTTGAGCACTTTGCTAAAATATAAAGTGCAATACAAATAAAATATTATTATTATTATTATTATTATTATTATTATTATTATTATTATTACCACTGCAAAGCCAGCAAGTGGGACGGTCCAGAACGGCCAACATTCCCTGGACTCCCAGATGTGCCACATGTTGAGACTAGCAGAATTTACACACATTCAACAGCAGTGTCTCACTGGCTGGTTGAATGAATGTAATCCTCACCAATGACAGGCCTGGAAAACGTCTCACCCTGATTTTTAAGAACGAGTAATTAAAGGAACGGCTCTCAGCTTCCGTAGATGGACAGACAATAAACCCAATGCTGATGATGCCCTGAATGGAACACGGACCCAAACGGAGGTACCGACAGTGATATTTCTGTAGAGAAGCGATCGAGAAAGATTAAACAGACACGCCGAGCCGTCGCATGACTCTTGAAAGAGGAAAACTAATTACGCGCTAATTTCTGTCAACAAATGCTTTACGCCCAAGAGGAACCTATGCAGTCGGACATACTGCAAATTACTAATAAATGTCATTCCAGGAAAGGCTGGGTTTGGCCATCTTCCAGGTTTATGAATACGCCTGGGATCCAACTGGAAATGCAAAAAAATAAATAAATAAAATTATCACCAGAAGGCACTATGACACAGGTAACCGAGTAAAGTGAAAATGAACCAAAGGGAGAAAATAACTCAGTGCAGGTGTAACAGCATAAAGAAAGGGATCCCTCGGGGTGGGGTGGGGTGGGCACAAACACAAGAAATAGACGCATCCGAAATGCCTTTCATCTCCGCCCCAGCACAAACACCCGGAACTGAAAGGTAACCCCACGGCAGCTCCTGCAGTGCAGTTCTGGTTACTGTGCTGGGGGAGGCGAGTTGCCGTTAGGGGCATCCCAAATGGGGGCACCGGGCCCATTTAGCCGCTCTTCTGGAAGATTCCCAGACAATGCGGTTGTGAGGCACGCAAGGCCCAAGGTGTGGGAGGGTCGTCCGGGCCGGGGCCTCGACAAAGAACGAGTGTGCAGACTGTGATCCCGCCCTGACATTCCCTTTGTACCTGAACACGGTCTTTCCACACACAGGACACTAAATTCAAGGAAGGTTCCCCTTCTCGTTGCAAAGCAGAAACTGGAGCTGCATTTTCGCTCAGCCAGGAAGTGGGTAAATAACAGTCTGAAGTTAATCCACTTTGCCAGCAGACATACCATTTCATACAACACTTGTGCGAGGAGCACCCCCTAGCTGATGGATGAGAGAAAAGGCTGGCAGGGAATAAGACGGCGTGCAAATACCGGAAAGCCAGAAAGGTGAACAAGGGCGACCAGCACAAGTGACATATAATATATAAACATAAAAACATATATAAAAATCTGATAGCTGGCATGAAGGGACACATCGTTCAAACCGCAACTATGGACCTTATCAATACTTCAAACACAGAACCCAAAGTTCGCAACAGACATTAAGTTTGAAAATAATAGGTGACAATCAGGATTTCAGGATTTTTTGTTTACATTTGTTGATACCTCAACGGTGGACACATCCAAGCATGTATTTTAAACGCAAGTCATAAACATTTTTACACGCAGGCTTCACAAAATAAGCCTACTACAGTACAATAGGGCAAATTATGCAAGCCACAGAATACCATCTCACGACTATAGTATGTTTTTATTTTGTAGAGGTTTTAGGGATCATGCAGTTAGTTTAGAACTTTAGTACTATAAGATACTAGAACAATCACTAGTTCATAAATATGGTGCAGGGTTGGTCCTTCTGGTCCGTCACTGAGGTGATGTGAAATGACTACACAGGATAAATAATTGAAGCCATTTCATTAGAAATTTGGGATATTGCACTTCTTGTAAGAAGAGATGACAAAATAAACATAATTATCTGCATTTTCATCACGTCACCACATAAGAAATCACATATTCGTTTATATTTTAAAAAATAACCATTTCTTATTATCGAAAATTTCTGAGTGTGAATATTACAAGATCTGTAAAACTGGAAATTAATCAAGAGAACTGGCACCAAAATGAGTGTGAAACAGTCTTTGATGCCAGAACAGTCTTCTGCTGCTGGAGGCAATTCTAACCAATCAGACCCGCTCACCCCACCTAATTAGGGGTATATAAAAACAGGGTCATTTAAGATGATAAATGAAATAGATCAAATAAAATCTATACACTAAGCTACTCAAGCCATGCACAATAAGCTTGCGCCCCATACCTTAATATCCCCGAATTGACATTATACCTAAAAGACTTGGTATATTAAGTGGACACGATACACTTAATACACAAACACTTATGCAAGTGAGCGTAATAATTAAGATGGCAGAACCTGCACGCATTAGGACAGGTGATCAAGTGAAAGCTTAATCATAAAATGCATTCATCATACCAGACAGCAAGGCATGTCATTCCCTTGAATCAGTTCTTTGCTGTGATGCACCTTGGTTGTCACACGGTTTAGTGGCAGTTATCTATTGCTCAGTGAACTTATCAGAATATTATGCTCCATTTTTCCTTTTGCTACCCTCTTCGGAAATGGACTGATGATCAACCCACTTCCTCCACATTGATAGTAAGGCTGGCTGACCCCTGACACAGAAAATTTTATGTAAAACTGGATTGTAGTGGCAATTGTTGCCAAACCTGCATTTCATATAAAAATACTTCACCTGCTGGGTACTCTGCCTGGTATGGAGATGACCCACCAAACTCAACCCAACACAATCCCACCACCCCCACCACGAAGACAGAGGTCATTCAACACACTCATCAACTGAGGTGGGGGTGGGGTCCCAAGGCACCCCCCCACCACCACCACCACCACGGGGGTGTCGTGTGCTCCACCGGGTGGGGTCCCCCAGACCAAACCCTGCCATTGTTTGACCTCTGCCATTAAAGGCTGCCTCCCTCCTGTAAGATAAATAAAACGATACCAACAGCCTAACTAAGTGCCTACGGATAAACCCGCAGCTTATTCTGGATGTTAAGGTGGACTGATTACAGGATATGTATTTAAAACAATACTGGATATCAGTATACTTGAAAATACTAATTAAATCTAAAAAAATAGCTCACAGTACTATTCCCAATGAAAATATAACGTAGATTAGCGCTATAACTAGCTAGATGAGCTAAAGTCCGCTACTGTACCTGCAGATCGGTTTAGCTCGTTAAGTGAAGCGTTATTCTTGTCGTTAGCTAACAGGCTAACTGCTCTCGATTTATGTAGCTAACAGGTTTGGCCAGCCTGACTAGCCAGTCGGACAGTTAGCCTGATTAGCAGGACGGCTAATCGGGCTAACCGGAACCTAGGCGGTCTTCTAAGCGAAATTAGCGGCGAGGAGAGCCGGCGCAGCGCCGGGAAGAGGGGCTCGGGCGGCCGCCTTACCTGTTTGGCGGGGTCATTGCGGCCGTGCTCCGTGGACAGGTGGTGCCTCAGCAGTAGGGCCCGCTTGTAGTTCCGGCTACCCCTGACCAGCTCGTCGCTGCTGGCACCGACGTCGCGGCACCATGAGCAGGACATCAAGCCGGTTTCTCGGCAGAACTTCAGCCACGGAAACTCCTGCAGCCAGGACGCCTGGAAGAGCGAGTGTTTCTGCAGCAGGGTCTGCGGTCTCATTCCCACCCAAGGCTTCTTGGCTCCCTCTTCCTCCGCCGTGTTCTCTGCCTCGCCCCCGTCGTCCTCCCCAGATGCCGCGGCCGTAGCTCCGTCCTCGCCGCCGTAGTCGTTCCCCCCCGTCCATCCGCCGCCTTCCGCGGCCGAGCCGGAGAGCCAGTCGTCTTCGCCATCTCCGGCGTCCAGATCCTCTTCCTCCTCCGCCTCTGGCTCTGTGCTGTCGCTGACGGACCCCCCGCCCTCAAGCCGCACCGCCGACGTCCCTTTGGCCCCCAGGTCCCCGTCCTCCTCCGGCTCCGGCCCGTTGCCGTTCAGGTGCCGGTTCGGCCAGGCCTGGGCCTCCCGGCGGTTAGCGCTGGTGCCGCCGGAGCCGCTCACGGCCAGTCCGCCTCCTCGAAAAGCCAGCGACCTGCGGTTTCTTTCTTCGGACATTTTCTCTGTAAATTAAAATGTACACTTCTATAAAAACTATTATTCCTGCCTCCCGAATCCGACGTAAAGCGCACGGTGGTGTGTTCGGGATCCAATCACCGTTCGGTACCGACGGCTGCGTTGAGCGCCGGCCTCCTGGTGGGAGCAGCGATGGAGGTTATGCGGAAATAAATAAAGGTTTTAAAGGCATAATGAGCTCCGGCGCAGCCTGCAGAGGTCGGACGGCAGCGACTTTGCCCATAATGCACCTCGGCCAGGGACAGGGGGGTCACGGGCTGCTCCGGGGAAGGTGGGGGTCAGGGGAAGGTGGGGGTGCTGCGGACAACGAGAAGATTACGCGGTGGCCAGTTCACGCATGTAGATCTTGTGTGTCCGGTGCACCGTCTCTACCTGCCTGGGCAAATGGCTCCGGGTTCATGCCATTTTTCAGACGTACCTGAGAGTCAAAGTACGACGGACAGGTGCAGGAGTAGCCCAGCTGATAGACCGCCAGTGTGTATGAATGTTGAGGTGGGGGCTAGCACGGCCACATCAGCCGGGGTGCGGTACATTCCCGCCCGTAAACCGACCCATGTGTTTAAAACATTTATTGTGCTATAAAACAGATATAGGCGTCACATAAGCACTGTCTGTAAGCAACGAAATTACGGTTGTAATATGCTGCCATCAAATTTTCATGTTTTGATGTCTTTGGGAATGTATTTTGTTGTATTTTTTAAAATATATATATATATATATCCCCCCAAAAGTAACATTTCACTTTCCTTACCATTGAGAGAATTCATAAAACCTAATTATGCAATTTTCATGCAACTATTTTATTCGTGTAAAAGGGAACATTGAAATATATCCAGAATTAGGCAATTATTAGGAATGCATTGGGATCTGGGAAATGACAAATAAATGTTGATAGTGTAGTTTATTTCTTTAGAAGACAATGTCCAAATACACACCCATCATGGACAATTAATAGTTACCCCACCCCCGGAATCCACTTATAGGTGTGGCGCACAGTTAAACACACACACAAACACAAGAGCTGTTAGGTAAAGTACACAATACTCTTGGGAGCTTCGATATTCAGGCTCGCTCTCACTGAGGTGGAAGAGTCCAGAATCTCCAGTACCGGTTTCTCCCAGTAGGTGGCACTCTCACCACCAAACTATTTTATCAATGTCTAACAGGTATATTTTGCCCCCCTGTTCTAATGGATTTCTCTGACTGGTACATTGCAGGAGTGAAGGCGCTTCTAATGATTTTACTAGTAATTGTCCTGACAGATGTCTGAAACACAAAGGACAAATGTTTTGGGCTGCGTAGGTCTTTTCTGGTAAGGTATTTCCCCACTTCCTCCTCTGCCTACCGCTTTATGCTTTTTGGGTCTGAGAGCATCTTGGTTATATTTGTAAACAAAAAAATACACTTGTGTTTGGGGCTTAAGAGGCATAATAAATTATGCCTCTGAATATAATATAAAATATTAATATAAAATTAATATAAATGATTATAGTAAAAAAGTTTGCAGCCTTTATAATAAAAAATAGTGTTGAGTCTTGATTACAGGTACTTTATATGTAAGTGTTTCATTTATTGCTCCTAATACAGGAATATATAATGTTCATGACTTCAGTCATTTATGAATTAACAATTATGTAATTAGACAAACAAGTTGCCTTTGTTTAGCCATGTGTAAAGATCTTTTTCCTGCTTCCAAGTGTTTATCCTGTTCTTAAACTGAAACAAGTCTTGTTTTTAATTTGCATAACTGTCAAAGACATTGAGATACATAGAATAAATGGGAAAATAGCATAAACCAATATGATAGTGTAGGACAAAATGAGAGCTATGATTCACAAGCTTTTTAACAACATGTAGAATAAATTTTATGCACTAAAATGAACGTTTGTTGAAACTTCCATAGCCCAATATGGCCTCGAAATTTAAAAACAATCGAATATTGTGCAACAATGCCTTTTATTCCAGCTTTGAATTTTAGGGTCACATTTACATTGTTAGTCTACACCAGGGGTGGCCAACCTTATCTGCAAAGGGCCGGTGTGTATGCAGGTTTTTGCTGCAACTCCCTAATTAGATTACTAATTAGAAGACCGATTGGCTGAAGAGTCCTCACACCTGGGTTTTAACACCTGATCTACAGGTTATTCCAAAAACCTGCATACACACTGGCCCTTTGCGAACAAGATTGCTCACCCCTGGTCTACACAGTACATCCATCCATAGGGCTACTAGATAATCCATGTCATGGGGGACACATTGAGCTAGGGCAGGATTTGTAAACTATGATTTCAATTTAAAAAAAAAAACTGAATTGCTCAGTCTCCTATACCGCTCGTGTCCCTAATGATAATGTGAAACAGCTGGATGAGTCATTCAATCTAAGAAACCAACCGTAAATTATAAAAAGTACAAGAAGACCTGAACAATTTAGCCAAGTACAGGAGTTCAACGTATCTCCCTGACATGGATTATCTGCGCCACCACCATCCATCCATCACCATGCCTTGCGACGTAATATAGGGTGCCCCACCTTCGCCCCGCCCATCACGTCCCAGCCACTCCCACTCCCCCACCCGCATCCATACGCCTCCAAGACGGGCAAAACAGAGCCGGAGGACGACGCAAAGTGGCCCCCTGTCCTACCTGGAGCCGCAGCACCTCTAGGCAGAACGCTGTGAATGAAGCATGGAGGGAGCCGGGCAAGGTACAGCTCTGTTTGGCTAACGCACACATCTGCATGGGACGAACATGGAGTGAAATCTCTGGGGATTACACCAGAAAATTTACTGTCAAAATTCTGCTGCTGAGGTGACGATCTCCAGCCGGTGAAATCCGTCAAATACTTAGCTAATTTGTCCTCTAACTAATAAACGTAAGAACGCAGGAAACGACTAATTAAGATGTAGTTGCGAGTAAAGTGGTTCTAAACATTTACAGATCTCATCGGCTACACGCTAAAAAGTTTGACACTAACTTTAGATTTGCGTTCGTCTAAAATATTAATGTACTATCAAGTAGTTTTGTTAGACCGCACCAGAGAGGCTATTGTTGTGTTATTTATTTATTTATTTTAGAAAATGCATTTATTTAAGCAATTTCATAAGCGGCAGGTCTTTTAGATGTCCCTGTAATGGATAAGCAGTGATTGAAGATGGACGGATGAATTTTATTAGTCTGACTTGTGATTAATTAGGGCTGGTTGTATGTTCGTCTTTTTGTAGTAATTGAAACTGACAAATATGTGTGGTATTTCTTTTTGTATTCAGTTTGCATGCTTTCCCCCAAGTACTCTCATTACCTCCAGTAGTCCAAACTCATGTACTTAAACTCAGGGTGCCGAATGGGGGCAGGGGGAGTTAGGATGATTCCAAGGGCCCCTGTCACTCAGGGGCCCTAAAAAAATAACTGGATTGATCTGGATTGGGGGTCCAATATGATAAGCTTCCTTGGGGCCCAAAACCTTTGGCAACACCCCTACTTAAGCTGATTGGCATCTCTATATAGCACTGTGCTGCCTATGATGGGCTGAGGGTGACCTAGACCAGCATGAGCAGTTATATGCGTGTTTTTTTTAGATCTTATTTTTTAAAGAAACTGCTTTCGTATTTTATTCATACATATACTAAAGGTGTAACACAGCTATTTTTGAATTCTGTCCACAATGGAACTTGTTTAAAAAAGCGTATTGAATATATTTTTGAAAAACTAAGATACCCAAGTACGTCATATAGTGGAAACTGCTTATAGTGCAGTCACATCTGTCTGGGTGAAATTGATCACTATAAGCAGATGATCATTATAACTGATTTTTACTTCTATATGGCTCAGGCAGATTACCAACTCACTGTCATTTGTATATTTATTACATGACTATAAGGTAATAAAATGGACAACATCATTATTTACTGAATTTTATTGACTATTCAAATACAGTGCAGCTGTTTCAAATGATTTTCAAATTACAGCGATGCACACATAAATTTATGGAACTGTATAATTCAAATACAGTAATGTATATGATAATTTTATTTATATGCCATGATTACACTGTTGCATCTTGGTGGCTCATTTTTGTGTTTGGTCTTATGCTTTGATCTGTATTTGCCATTGAGAGAAAATGACTTTCTTTTTCCCGTCATGTTTTCTATGCACACAGAATTAGCCTCAGGCAGCTAGTCAGGTTACCACATGGCAAAGCAGGATGATTAAATTAAGTAAAGGAAAAAATAATGGTTTTAATT
The DNA here is from genome assembly GCA_015163995.2 of Mormyrus lacerda. Lineage (NCBI taxonomy): Eukaryota > Metazoa > Chordata > Actinopteri > Osteoglossiformes > Mormyridae > Mormyrus > Mormyrus lacerda. The sequence goes on along the minus strand of JAABNX020000053.1, from coordinate 4,384,830 downwards.
TTTTACATATGTTCTCATGTTTAAAAAGACCCAAAATGAACACTGTAAGCTGACTACTTGATTACTATATGCAGATTTTTTAACAGTATTTGTACAGGAATCATTCTCTCCAAGCTTTTTGATCCATGTAAACCGTTGATCACTATAACCATGATCACTGTAAGCTGTTTCCATTGTATTTGAGTCGATTCTTATTCAACTGATACATTTTAAATTGTCTTCTTTTATTGTGTTGTGTCCCATTTATCTGCAAGTTGTGCTACTTTTCACTAAATCAATAGCCTGACTATGGAAGGTTCATACCATGCTCTTCTACAGCTGGAAAGCAGGTGGATTATTTTGATTTATATTGCAGATTAGAGGGTGTAGGATGGAGACAATTTCTCTTGCCTAAGATGTTTTAAAGTCTTTTGTAATGGGTAAAGACTAATAGTACCCATGTTTTCTTGACGTTCTTTTAACCATATGCATTTTACCTGGTGTTGCAAAGTGTGGGTGTTACAGATGTGGTTTGCGGCATGTAATTGGCATAATATAGACTGGCTCAGGCATGTAGAGACAGCCCTGTGTCTGAACAGCAGCAGAAAGATTTCACCAGATCATAGGGTAGGGAGGCACATATGTTCACCAGCAACTTGTAAGGGCTGCCTTTCTGCACATCACTGTAGACATTCCAGTTGGGGTCTTTCGTGCGTATTTGTTTTTGGTTTCACAAGAATGGCTTGTCAGTCCTCCTGATGTGAGGTTTTCTCCTTTTGGTGGTGTTGTTCAGGGACTTAAGTGTCTCGTATCTTCAGTAATTAAGGTTCTTAATATTCCTTTGTCAGTGTAGCTTTAAAAACATCAGTGGGTTCATTTGAATAATGACTTAAGGGACACATGGACATATGGGGACACATGGACATTTGTAGTACTTGAATGTGTATGAATTGACAGCATATATAGCATGTGCTTGGTGGCTCTAATACAACTATCAGTTACTGTTTATATTGATATACTGTAACTCGGCCATAGTTAGAAAAATCTACTTTAAACAAGATTAGAGCTACTGTATGTACGCATGTCCTGTTTTGTCAATTATTTGGCACAGTGTCACATTCGAAGATATTCTTTATTCTCCAGTTTTCCTAGAATGGCCGTGGGTAGTTCAGACTACTGCAGGTATAGTAATACCATCTTTGTCATTTACAGCTTTCATTTTATATGTCTCTTTTTGGGCAGCATACATGCTCCATGGGTCACACTGTACCCTCACATCTCCTGCATCTCCATTGGCGTTTGCTTATTCTGCCCAGGTTTGCATGGTCTCCCTCCAGTTACTCCAGTCTTCATCCGCAGTCCTAAGTGTGTGTTTGCCGCGCAGTGGACTGGCAGTGGCACTGGCAGTGAAACAGAGAGTGCCTGTGTAGGCTGTAAAAATACATTTTGGGCACTGTATTACATTATGTTCAATATTTATTTGTCAGTAAGATTTATTGTTTAGAAGCTTTTAGCATGGAAACTAATGAACACCTTTAAAAATACATATTTTGACTAATATAGACTTTTACCCACTAAATGAAAAACAGGCATTGAGCCCGGAGAACTGCGTGTTTAATTGTTAAATAGTAACCACAGCAACCAGTCATATCAGACCGACTGTCCTACCCACGCATGTTTAATATCTACCGTGCAATTCCAGACCTAATCCTTTTCAGTATCCCATATGTCTGCTCCTACCCCTGGAATGGCTGGAATGTCTGTTTTTGTTGTTGCAGATGGTTTGCTCTTGTCTGCATCCTTCTCTGTGATTTGCATGGCCATACTTCAGCTGTGTGTTTTTCGCAGGAATATGTGGACACC
>JAABNX020000053.1:4344144-4376219 GCA_015163995.2 Mormyrus lacerda | reverse complement strand
GGAGAGCAGCCAGAGTGACCTTGACCTATGGAGAGCAGCCAGAGTGACCTTGACCTATGGAGAGCAGCCAGAGTGACCTTGACTACACCTTCATGACGCATGCATGCCCTAAAGGGCAGGGCAGGAAATCAGACTATCAACACCGTCATTTACTCACATCAAACTGTTTTTACACTTGCGTCAATGTAAACTGGTTTGTGTTGGAACTGGCATTGTGTATATAGACTCCTCTAATGCTTTATTGGTGTAGTCAAAAAATATTGTGTTTGTGAATCCAGAGCCATCTCTTTATTGCATCTGAGATACATTAAAGTGGCCAGACAACTCTGACCCTAACCTTTTGTAAGTCTGTGTTTCTCATGGCAGCTTAAAACTCAGCAGAAGTTGTCCCACACGATGCCCCCCAGGAGTGAGACACCAGTGTTGGCTTTTTTAAAAGCTCGGACATGCTTTGAATTTTTTTTTTGCTCTTACTATCATTTAAATCCTTAAGAAACGTCGTTGAACTCGTACTTCAGAGCCACACTGGTTTTGCAGGTAGACCATGAAGTTTTAACGAATTATTGAATAGTTTTCTAAAGATGTTCTCTGTAAGGTATTTTGGTGCCCAGTGAACATGCACTTTTCTCCAGGGGAGAAAATCATGCTGCTGGGTCTGTGATCAAACGATTGCTGGTTCAAATTCCCCAGCTGCAATCGTGATATACACTCCTAGTCCTTAATTGCTCCTAGATCAGGCTGACCCTGCTGTATCCAAATGCATAAAACATATAAAACATCTGCTAAATTAATATAATGTAAATGCATTTGGTAAGGCAAGCTGAATGATATATCATTGGTGATAATAAGAGGCCTTTAACTCCCAATTGCTCCACTGACTGTTTCACTCTGCTTTCTCACTTGTACGTACGTTTGGGAAACAGCATTTGTTAAATAAAGTTATGCGGAGCACAAAGCAACTCTTTGGTTAGGCCTGTAATTGAACGTCTAAGGTTACTTATTTAATACTTGAAAGGCACAAGGACAGCATTTTGTTCTGTGCATAACGGACAGAAACAGATGCAAAATGGACTACAGGTTTTAATTTCAGATTTACGCTCTTTTTAAATTAATCCTTCCACTTAACTGGCAAATAAGGTTTTAGTAGTCTCTCTTCTGACTGAAGACCATATCGTGATGTTTGGGCTGGCGATGATAAAGGGTAATCAACATCGTTAGCGTTTCCATTTTCACTTTTAGTGTAGTGCGTGTTTGTGTTTCCTGCCACAGACATGAGGGCTCGGGTAGACTGCTTTGTCTATGAAGTATCCCCGCTCTGTCCAGGGCGTTCCCAGCCTCCTGCCCGGTGATTTTCAAGCTGGGATCCAGCCACTGCGTTTGCTGAGTGATTATGGAACGAGGATTGCAGGGATTTCTTTTGCCGGCAGAGGGTTACGATGTGTCGCGTATAAAAACAATACAGAATTAGTAGTTTCGCTAGAATGTATGCTCTTATGATGTCGCATTAACTTGTGAAATATCTACATTGAGTGGCACAGTGAAATGTGCCCGTATATTTGATCAGGGCATGTGTTGGACTTTGATCTAACAGATCCTGAAATGAATGAAATTGTTTGCAGGGCAGTACCTTGCGCTGCAGTATCTCCCCTTTACAGTGTCATTTCAGTCAGTCTTGGACCCCCAGAGGTTTTTTTTTTTTTCTCCTTCCTTTGGAATTTCTGCTTCCTCTCCTCCGTTGTCTCCTGGCATTCTTTTTCTTTCTTTCCTTCCCTCTTCCCCGTTTCATGCACCATTTTGTATAAATGATGTAATAATGGGTTTCCACACACTCTTGTCAAGTGCCTTGGGGTGACTGTGTGATGAAAGGTGCTACATAAAAATAAACTGAATTGAACTGAACATTGCATATTGCACCATGCAATATTTGCAGATCCCATTACTGAGAAAGGGCTCATATTTACAGTTTAATATGTTTTTTTTTTATCCTCTAAGAATTGGAGCCACATCGTCTCGTCTCACTCTATACATGTCTATTGCTGAGATGACAGATTTCACTTTGACTTGACGAAAATGCAGTAACAAGGCACCGAGGCATGCAGTACCTCAAAATGAGCACCAGAGGGCAGAAGATGACCTAAGTGCAATTCCACCTATATTTATCTCTCAACCTCTTAACCTGGTCAGGGTCACCTGGAAGCTATCCCTGGCAGCACGGGGCACAAGGCTTGGGTACAATCTGGATGGGACACCAGTATATTGTAGGCAACATACACTATTTGATGATTTTTGGCCTAAATTTGTGTCTTTGGACTCAACACACTAGGAGCAGAGATGAAATCTGAGTTTGAGGTGGCATTGATACACACTGAACTACCATAGTTTTTTTTTTAATTTTTTTATTACTATTTTATTTTGTTGCTGTGCTTTCTGCCAGAATGGAGACGTGTAACTGTGCAGGGTGTAAATGTTCTGAAGGGACGGCAGATGAGTCCTGGTGGCGGCTTGAACCGCCTATGGTACTAAGCTGAGCACTTTCTTTACCGAAGCGATACATCTACTGAGGCTGAATTCTACATGTGGAAGTTGGTGAGGGTTCCTGGTATCGTCCGGACCTTCCTTAGGAATCTGTGGAGGTAAAAATGCGAGTGAGCTTTCTTCATCACTCAGGCTGTGCTTGCCGTGGATGGTGACTCCCGGCAACTAAAAATTGGCAATGTACCCTCGCCACCGTGACAGCCTGATACGCCTGGAGATTCCCAAAATTGAGGACCAGCTCCTTGGTCTTGCTGGCAGCCAGCGGCCCAACCTCGACCATATAGGCAAATTTGTCTGCAAACTTGGAGCTGAGTCTGGGCACACGATTATTTTATAAACAGCGTGCAGCAAGGCGCACAGCACGCTGCCCTGTGGGGTGCCAATGTCAAGAAATAAAGCTGTATTTGCCTAAGAACATTGGAATTCTTTACTTTTCACATATCCCATCTTGCACTCCTTGAGCACGGGGTCAGCAGTTTATTCAGCACCCGAAATCATTTCGAGGGGCTAAGGCCCTTGCTGAAGGGCCAAAGAGCAATGTGACTATGCTCCGGATCATGGGATTTGAACCAACAACCTTCTGATCAAAGGCAAAGAGACCTAACCTTGCACACTCTGAAAGAGATTTTGTTTCTTAAAGGCTCACAGGCATAACATTAAGTGCACAAGTTTTAAAAAAAAAAAGTCACAAGGTTCACAAAATAAAATGAACAGATGATGTTTATGCGTGAAGGAGTGAACAACGTGAGGCTTTGGCTTTATCTTTAGGCACAAACAGCTCAGTAGTTACACATAAAACAGCTGATTATTTTAGAACATGCAATAAAACAGTCCCTGTTTTTTTAGTTTTCCAAATTACTATAATTGTGTTCATCGGAAAAACAGCACATTTTAGAATAATTAGGGGTGGGAATGTCAGGCTCTGTGGGAAGCCATCAAGAGTAGCTACCAATGGGATTCCCCAGATTTTCATCATGAGGAATAAAAAATAACACACCAATGCATTCTTTTTTAAATATATTTAAAAATATAAATGATATACATGCATTTACTAGTAATCAACAATTTTTAAGTATCAATTACATAATATTCACATTATTAACAGTCAGCAGTAAATAATGACAATGACCATTTCAAAGTTGCTCTTTTTATTCAAAGTGAATATCTGAACCTCAGCAGACAAATTGTAATTTTTTTTGGATTCTGTGTTTGGCACTAGAAATTCTGTCCTATTAGCAAATTCATGGAATTTTCATTGTTCATTTCCAGTGTGACGAGTATTTATCGTCAGAAAGGCAAGAATGTAATTCCTTCATAAATACTAATTACATAAAACTACTGCCTATCTAATACACAAAGCCATTTTAATGGGAATAATCAAATATACAATTTCAGATTTTATGTTACCAGTACTTGGGAAATCTGATCTTTCTTTTAGAAATTATTTTATGTCAGTGCAAAGTCTACTTCAGGTCTAACAAGTTGCCAGGGGTTTTCATTAATGTATATTTCTACAGATACACATGGGATAAATGATATGTACAGTTAATTCATATTCTTTTGAGTACTCCATTGTCCTTTTTCCTCGTCAAAGACATTAAATAAGCTGCCATTCCAGAAACTATTTTTAAATGTATTCAAACAGGCTAGATCGATGCATCACAAAGCAATTCTTCAACAATAATAAAATAATTCTTTTGAATAAAAGAAGTACCCAGACATTTTAAAATACTGCTCATATTACATTAATAAGACAGTGAGTACCAATGCAGTGTACCATGGATATACAAGTAATAAGGCAGACATTATAATAGCCTGCAAGACGACAAATAGAAGTGGAATTGTCATAATATGTAAAGAATATAAAAGTGTCTCAGTACGCACTTACCATATGAAACTGGCTGCAATCTTTGTCTAACACAATTTAAAAAAAGCTACAAAAGTATTTTTCTGAATAATGTCAGAAAAAACTGTGCTTGGCTCCTTTAATGAAGTTTACAAGTGTGCATTGCAAATGTACTACTAGGCATCTCAGACTTGTACTTTAAATTGTAAAGACAAGAAAATGTATAAAAGAGCCTAGATGAAGCGACGTTTGACAGACTTATCTGACAAAGGCGAGTCTCTTTGGCAGAAATACGCAGTCACATGGCGTGACCTGCAGTGGGCTGCCGCCGATGGATAATATTTCTGCAGTACCGCACAATCCACTCTTTGTGCTTCAGAACCCTAAATGTGATTATTGTCAGCGTACCTACAGCAAGGAACTAACATTTATGACACATAACAGCCAGATAATTGTTTACATTATTAGCAATAATACCTGAAATAAATTTGCATGCTGTGAACCGCTGATTTTCCCATCATCCCTTCACTGCACTGGCTAAATTAAGCCCATTATTACGCAGTTATCCAGTGACTGATAATACTCCTCCATCTCACTGTCATTTATTATTCAAATCTGGAACTTTCAGTTCCTAGGACTCTGTTGGGACAGTCACCACACAATGCACCACTTGCTACGTTTCTGCTATAAATATTTCCTAAAATCAAGCAGAATTCTCACAATAAAACCTTGAAAACACACTTGAAAACAAACTTTTTCAGGCAATACGCATTGTGCTATCTTTTCCTTGGTTTGTACTGTAACATGATCTTCGGAGAAATGTTTTAGACAATCTCTATTGTACTGCTTATTTTCATTTTTTTCCTGTGCTATTGTGCGATATTTTTAGCATGTGTCACACAGATGTTTTAAATGGGCATCTAATCCTACTGATTTTCATGCATTGTAAGTGCATTATACACAATACTGAGCCGCGTTGCTGCAGAGGTCTGATGGCAGTGATGTTCACATTGACACATTGAGATATGCAATGACCAGTGTGACCAAAAGGAAGTACCTCAGGAAAGTGACGATGTCACTTTCATGTCACAGACAAACAAACACAGCATTATAATACTTCTCGCATATGGGCTGCTGTCCGCAGTTTAGCAGTCAGAGTCGGGACATCTCCCTGTTTAGCTCCAGCTCCCCCACACTCTCGTAGTCGGGCTCCCACTGATTCGTCTTTTCGGCTGATTCGCAGATCCTGATGGTCTCGTAGCCCGGATCCCCGTGTCCGGGGCCTTCCTCCTGGGGCGGTGGATACCCGCCCAGGCCCGGCTGCCGGTATACGTCCTTCACCGTGGCGTACAGTTCGCTGGAGGACGACTCGGACACGCTCTTAATCTCGCCGATGCTGCTGTAGTCGCTCTCCTTCTCCGTAGCCGGAGGCTTCGAGACTGATGAATATAAGGCGGGCAGCTACGGGGAGAGATGGTAAAATGGTAAAAGCGTGAGCCGCTCATTTAAGCCGAGACTTTAAGATGGTGTTGGATAGCGAATGTGACTGTTTATTGAGGTGTCCCAGCAGTATGGGGTTCAATGGGAATGACAGACTTGGATTGTCCTTGTCCTGGGGGCACAAGCAGCCCATCATGACTTACAATATCACAATGAAAAGTGCACAAGGATTGGGGGGGGGGGGGCAACACTGCTAATGTCCTTAAATGATTACTTGCAGTGATCCAAATGGCAATGAGCACTGAACCTGACTGGCTCGAGAACAACTACCTACAAATTAAAGCTCTGGATTTTAATACCAGATGAAACTGTAGCACAACAATGCATTCAATGTATTATTATTTACTTATTTTTCAATTCTTTTACCTTTAGATGACCTTTGTTACTTTATCTGCAGTGAACTGCAATATATAGCATCGAGTAATGTACGAGGAGATTATGTACAACTGAGAATACAGCTACTTCTCGACTGACATAAGTAATAGGTCTCACAGCCGTTACGCAAGTCACGTTTACCTTCCTTACCATTCGAGATCCTTTATAGCAAAAAACACATGTAAGCCAAAATATGATACAATATATTAAAAAACATATTACAAACAATGAAATGACAACGTTTTGGTACATTTTCAGTGTACGTGGCCTTTTTTCATTAGCGCTTCCGTAAACTGTACGTGTCGCAGATATTTTTTGCGCAAGTCTGCATTTACGTCAGTTGAGAGCAGCCGGCACAGGAAGGGCTACTGTATGTATCTATGCCTGTCAGATGCTGTATTCTATTCCTCAAAAACAGGACAAAGTGCAACATTAACTAGGCAGAGCCGACCCCTGGGCCCTGCATCTGGAGGCACAGGGGTGTGGAAAAGGCGCAGAACAGGGCTGAACCATTTCTGAGCACAAATTCATTCACCGGCCGTGTACCACCAATCCCCATCTGGGAGCTCCTGAAAAGTCTGACATCTCATCTGTGCTTGGGGCTTCTTATGTCCCTCTGTTTGTTGTGCTTCATTTCTCCTTATGAACGAACTCTAGGAAAGTCCCGCTTCCCCATCCGACAGGAAAAGCTGGCAGAGTGATTTACACTTTTACAGTGTAAATCATGCCTTTTATAGGAAACTGCCACATCACACATCGCTCTGTGTGAAAGTCAGTTCCATCACACCGTGATTGTGAAACAACCACATTATTTCAAGATAGACATTATGTTCTAGTTGCCAGTGACCGGTACACATTTCCACACATCTCTGGCAAACCTATAGTTTCTGCTTTTTGGTTTAAGGAAATTGAATCAGACCCAGATTGGAGCATTTCAGTGTAGAGTTGGTTGCCAAGTGACTATTTTATTTGATGAGGGTGAATCAGCATGCCATTGAGATAATTTAGTATCTTTGAAATATTTGTATACCCTTCTCCTATTATACAGATTCTACAAAAATACTAATCTAAAGCCATGTGCAACGTCTTTATTTTACACTAATGAACCCTATTTAAATACTAAATAATGTTATTTGCACCAGAGATTTTTTAAGAACGTCAAAATTTCAGGGGTCTGTTGTTAGAGTCTATGCATCATGGGACGTCATACGCAGCTGAATACAAGCCGTAACTTACTACTATCAGATCAGTGGTGACGGGTTCCTAATTTTAATTCCACGGCTTCAGCTAATGGCATAAAAATAGCACGGAAATATGATATCATAAGCTGAAATGAAAGTGATTAATTGTCATTGTTGCCACCACAGAACACAAAAACAAAACGTGTCCTCTGCATTTAATCATTATGTCACATTGTGGCGGCTTTGGCAGCCAATTCAGCACCCAGTGCTTGGGGGCGATACCTTGCTCAGGATACCTCAGTGCTACAGTGCAGGTTGGAGATTCAAGCCATGAACCTTTCAATCACACGTGCGCTTTTTAAAAAATTTAAATAAACGATATTTTAAATAAATATAGTGCAACAGTGGCAAACAGTAGCGGAGTCAGAGCTTTTTTGCGGGGGGCCTGTATTGTGCCAGCATGGTGCACGGTCCGGAGAATCTGCAGAAGATACCACAGAAGCAGAACATCTCAAACAGACACGACCTGCAAATATGTGAGCTGCTGTCTCACCTCTCCGTTCTCCATCCCCACTGCAGGCACACAGGGCAGGTGCTGGTTCTCATTCTCATCCAGCACTTTGTCAGGAATCGGAGGTGGCTTCTCTTCCTCAGATTCCTGTTCAGTTGGAGACTGGATGCATCGCTGGGAATCCAGGTCCGTACTGTACCGGCTCTTCTTATTGAGGTCCACAGAGGCATACTCTACTCCCAGGGACAGGGGTGGTCTGACAGGGGATTTGGGGATGAGGCCTCCATTGAGTATGGCCAGCTCAGACCCCTCCCCAGAGTCCTTCAGCTCCTTGACGGTCTCGTACAGGGAGTCTTCCACGCTGACGTCCCGGGACGTCTCCTTCACCATCTCGTAGGTTCCATCGCCGCCGGTAGCTTGTGCCCCCGCCCCTGCTTCCTCGAAGGCCCTGCCAGGGGGGATGCTAGGCAGCTCGCGATCCTGGGGGCACTTGGAGGACCTCAGCTCTGACTGATTGGACATGATATCCTCTGAAGGCTGGGGACTGGTGTCTATCGTGTCGTCCGTAAGCGCTGCGAATGGGAAGAACCATGCTGATGGCCTGGCAGAGTCAAACTGCCATTGCTTAGCCTCTTCCAGTCATAACACCAGTGTGTTAATGGTGTCAATGGAAATGAACCCCACAAGGAAGTGCTCATGGGAGTTTTACTCACACAAAAATGTTCTGAGGGCAGAACTAAAAATGATTGGTTCAGAGAAATAACCAATTAGATTGTAGAGGAGGTGGGTCCAAGCAACTGGAGACGGTAGGACGAACCAATAAGATGTCTCGGTCCCACGTCCTCTAGTTGCTTGGACCCACCTCCTCTATAATCTGACTGGTTATCTCTTTAAACCATGGGTGGGCAATCTTATGGAGAAAGGGCCGTTGTGTGTGCGGGTTTTCACTGCAACTCTCACTGCAATATTTATAATTACAGGAATGATTTGCTGAAGAGTCCTCACACCTGGGTTTGAACAGCTGACCTTTTGGGTTACATACAGCGGCCCTTTGCGGATAAAACTGTCCGCCCCTGCTCTAAATCAATCATTTTTCATTCTGAACTCATTTTTGTGTAAGTAAAACTCCCACAAGCTAAGGAAGCACATTTAAACAAGAAACATAACATAACAATCATTGACGTTATTCTACCTGTAGCACTGGTAAAAGGTCCATTCTGAGAGCTGCTGGCAGCCAAGTCTAAAGCTGGGCTTTCAACAGACTGGCTAAATCCTTCCCTTTCTGACACCTGGAGAGAGAAAAAGAGGCTCCAGTCTTTTCTATGATTGCGACCCTGGCGAGACCAACTATTAAATATTGTTACAGGTAAAAAAGTAACGTGTTATAAATGGAGGGGGATTGATTTCAATCCAAACTGTCAAAAGATACACACCCCATTCATGAGATTTTCATGGTCTCTAATGTTCCCGTTGGCTTTCTTTTGTCTAGAAACAGAGAATAAAATGGAGTTTGTGCCCTATAATTAGCAGCAAAGCTTGGCTAATTTTACACAGCAAGCTGAATGCGACTTCCCAACGTGCACAACAAAGGATGATTATGTCACCGCACAAATTTTCACAACAAAGTAGCATTTACATTTTTATAGACAATCTCTATTGTACTATATATATATTTTTGTATATTTTACAATCTAAAAGGAAAACAACAAGAGATGAAACTCGTAAATAATTTATTAACTCTACATTTCAAAGCGTATTTTATTATTCATTTCTATGCAGGCGCCAGTCTAGTATCTGCATAGAAAGAAAAAAAATTGTAAAAATCGATGCATAAATTTGATCTACTCGAAAAAGAAGGAAGCACGGAACTACAACATTTCTGCCAAATCAGAAAACCTTAAACTTTAGCTGAACTGGCTAAAGAAAGAGAATTTCTGATCAAGTATCACCGGTTTTATTAACTTAACTAAAAGTGACACTTTCTAACAACTCAGAACAGCTTATTCAAAAATTTCTTATAGAGAGATGTATGGATGTCTGAAACGAAATAACGACTGTAATGCCTCACACAAAAAATAGATACAAATCAGACGGCAGCCAAACTCTGCTACAAATCGTAACTGAAAGCAGAAAATGTGACGTCACGGGCTGCTCTGATGTCTGCTTCCGGTTACATTTATTTGGCAGACACATTCATTCAAAGTGACACGCAATTGAGTAAGCAGGACCAGGCAGCCACTAGAGACAGAGGACTCGAGGCCCCAATGGTAAAACCACTGTGCTAACCAGGGGATTTGAACACACTGCCCTCATCACACAAACATGAACTAACGTCCTATTTTATTTTTTAAGTTGTAATCGCTAAATACTAAATACTTACTATATGAGTAGCACTGTTACTGATGCAGCCTCGTTTTTTCATCTCGGGCGGCAAAGTGAAGTGAGATAAGCATACGAACACAGCACATTGACTTACCCCTGACAGCTCGCACACAGCCACAGGACGACAAGGAGGAGCAGGAACGCTACCACGGTGGTGAGAACACCCACCAAGGGCTGCAGGGCCACTCCCAAAGCCCCCGGACCCAACACAGTGTTCAGCACCGGAGCCATCACGCCTCACACGCACGCTGTGGGACTCATCTGCAGGGGGCGCCCTTTTACAGCAGCTAGACGCACGGAACAGAAAAGGGATGTCATTACCAAGCTAGATGCAAATATGCATTTCGGAATCGAGTTCAGCAAAAAAAAAAACAAAAAACAAACAAACAAAAAAAAAAAAAAACGCTAAATCCCACCAAAGAACCCTACAGGAAAATCAAACAGAAACTGTATCATATTCCATTTAGAGATTTGTAGTTCTCAGCAGATTGTCAACCAGCGACAGGAAACAACGGGCCAGGATGCCCCAGCAGGGGGCAGCCAAATTGTTAACGAACATTGCGTTCCCTCAGAATGTAGCTTCTCGCGTCTCAGAATCGCTCACACTCTACTCCCAGTGACGGGGGTGGTCTGACAGGAGATGCTCAGCTCCGGCCGGGATGGCAGCGCATGCTGTTTCATACAAGACAAAATATTCTAAACTTTTTTTTTCCCCCCATGTGACCCTGACCAGACTAAGTGTTTTAATAACGAACCATTTTAAGCTAGTCATTCATACCATACCGTGACCCCCAGACCACATAAGATTTCTTTGCCTGTAAGCTAGTAAACAGCAATAGAAGGAATGACCTAACATACCAGGTTGGTGCAGTAGCGCTAACACTGACCCTGGCCTAGCTAACGCAGTCCAATGAGAGAACCTGCGCGGTGAACATACCACCATCACCTCCCTAATTCAGTATGTAAACCAGTCACTTCTGTAAAGCGAAACGTGAGCATCAGCAAGGTTGCCGTGATATGATAAGGGATGCTCGACCAACCCCACGGTCAGTCAGCTCCAGTTTCTGCTGACTAAGGCAGGGCTTAATGCTTGTGTAGTCCGTGGAGCTGTAGGTCGGCTGAAAGAGTCCTTCTGTGCATTTAGATGATATCTGGAGTGCCCGTGTGTAGACATGTATATGTGCATTTCTCTGTATACTCATATCTCAAACGTAATCTAATTCAGACATTACAGACCCATATGGTTGAATCGACACCTAAATCATCGATTCATCATGATGCATTAGTGCATATTTACACAGCTAGTATATGCTATACATATTAGGTATAGCTATACATATGCTACACACGTTATCTGGTGCCATCTCTGTGTTCTGGTTTAAGGAACTGAAAAAAGATGATATTTCTAAGCGGATTGTGGTTTTCTAAAGCCTGGATTCATACCTAAATTTACTACCATGCAAACGAAACACAAAAAAAGAGCCCACAGAGACACAGAACTCTGCAGTCCAGATGCGCGGCTCCATCACTGAGGCTGTTAGGATGCCTGATGCTTTGCCAACAATCCGATAGGTTAAAGATACATATGAAGCAACTATGATGCAATGCAAAAGAATATGATGCTATGCAATACAATACGGTACAGAAACGGAAACAGCACATAGAGGGAGAATCAATAAAATAGAATATAATTGGAAAATAATTGGTGAAAAATTACTGGTCACTAAATAATAAAGGCATACAGCCTCTACTAATAATTATATAGTTAGAAATTAGATTTTACCAATGTAAAGATGTTAACTATGCATGTCGAGCTCACTCCAAACTGTATCCAGTGTACACTTCTGTAATCAGGGCAGTCGCATCACAAACGTTTATGCTGGTGCACCAAGGCAAAATCGGTGAATCTTACCATCCCTACTCTGCAGACTCTGTCCACCTGGAACATGACGGGACGGTAGGGTGGCCCTCCGACCACACGAGCTCACAGGTCCCAGGAGAACGGGAAGATTTTCATGCGAAAAACAGAGCTAACAAAGAGTCGCTTCCTGTTCTTGGGCCGACGGTGATGCAGTAGCTTTATGGTATCTCTGCATCAGCCCTCCGCCCACGACCTCACACAGCCAACTCAAAAAACTTGACTGAAATATACACGACAGAAATTCCAAGACAGAAAAAGCGCAAGTGGCCCTCGTACTGCGAGTAAGAGAAGACCGTAGCTAATGCTTAGAAGACCAGGAAGTTAAGCAAAACCGCTTTTCTCGGCTGGGTGTGACATACAAAAATAACTCAAAGTAAATTCAGAAAACACCAAACAATGTGTTGGCCTGACTTTACAAACAGCGGATCCTTAAATAAAATGATGGGCCGTGCAGTTTGAAAGTGTTTCATCATAAACTCATCATAAACTCATAAAGCTGACGGAGCTTTTATTTTGTGCAATGATTTTTGAATGTGTGTGTGTGCGTGCGTGTGTGTGCGTGTGTGAATGAATTATTTATCGTTTTATTATCTGTTCCTAGATGCTCTCTCTAATGCACTGTTTTAAATGGGACTTAAAATTTTATTGTACCTGGTAAAAAATGCGAGGCACATCAAACTTGATCACTAACAGGAAAAAGTTACCAAAATACTAGCAAAGGCAGGGCTGACTGTTACAGAGGAGGGCACTTCACTGTGGTCTGGCTGTTAATGTTCACACAAAACACTGAAGGACTTTGTCTTTTCTCGGGCTGCAGGCGAGGTCTTAATGATAGTTATGTCCACTGTTCAGAAAACAGAGTTTGTGCCTTGTGTCTTCTGCATTGTGCAGGTGTCTAATGTGATGTTGATTCTTTTGGAACATACAGTGTTGTGGGGGAAAAATCCACCAGGGGACAATCAAGTTTAACTAACCAAACTAGCTACTTTTCTTTTTAATTTGATCTTTTATATGCATATATACTTTTGTCACTGGATTAAGTTTTGCACAGCCTTTGGCAGTCAGCTGTCGCCGGCCAGACCTGCGGGTCTGTCACACCCGGCATACTTTTAAAAAGCTCCATCTCTTCCTTTCAAGCCCAATGCTAATTTCCCTCTGCTCTGTATTCCAGGCACCGTGCCCTGCTTCACCGCTTATACAGCTCAGCTAAACAACGTAGGCCTGTGTGGAAACGTTTGCATACTTTGGATTACAGTGGGCCTTCACTTTGTTTGCCCTCGTAAAAAAAAAAAAAAAAAAACATTGTCAATATCATCACATCAGCAATATACATTTTAAATGTGAAAAAGACATGAGCGGCAGTGGCATCGAACCCAAAACATATGTATGAAAATGTGGGAATATGGGATGTAAGAAATGATGTCATTATATTGCTGAAACTAAACTGAAGCCTCCACACCAGCATCTCTCACGCAGAGTGCCGTGCGTTCAATCTATGAAATTAACCAAAGCAACATACATTTTCGAGACAGCAGGGACAGACAGTCCCTAAAGCAACTGCCGGTTAAAGATCCCACCCAAGGCCTCAACTGAAAACTTCCAGTGGGATTTGAACCAATAGCCAATGAGCCACACTCTGTCATGCCACATTTATCAGCAGCACGCTGGAGTACCTCCTCATGTCATTATATACATCATCGACACTTCGGAAAGCCACTTTAGCATGAATGTTACACTGTAAGATGGGAGGTATAGAATCTCTCACGCAAGCGATTACGGCATAAATCAAAAGATTAAATGAGCAGAGTCAGGTAAAGGCACATCTGTGGTTATTCAATATGCCCAACTGTTCCCTAGTGTGAGTGTATATTTGAGCACTGACATAATTAAGACTTGAGAATCGCAATCAAACGCATTTAACTGCACAGGAACTGGAGTTAGAATGTAAAATTTCCCTGAAATCTGAATTCAATTCCAATAGCAATCCCTGCGATCTCGAAAATGTATGTTCCTTAGTTTTTCTTTTCCAATCCCAACTCCAGTTCCTTTCCTTGATTTGGTTTGGAATTCATGAATGCAGTCCAGAATGGCCCCAACTCTGCTTTCCACGCTCCCAGAAAACCACTCTTCATACTTTATAGCATGAAAATCAAAGGGGAAACTCTCTGGGCAATAGGTCCTTCCTAGAACCAAAACATATGGAAACCAACCGGATATACAAAACACAGAAAAATTCACTAATTATCTATTGGCGCTTTTCCACTGCCAAGAAGGACCAAGCCGTACCTGAACTGTACCACTATTATGTATATTATCTAACAAAGGAAAAACATTAAGTTTCATGCAAACACATATTTATTTAAAAAATAAAAAAACAAACAAACAAGACTATTTAGACTTGCCCAGTAGATTATTCAGATTTCTAAATTTTTAAGTGATGGAAAATATATATCTGGTGTTGACTTGAATGATTTCAAGGTCCAAACCTCAACTACATTGATTGCATACCTCCACTATATTATCTATTAAGAAATATTCTCTTTGATTAGACACCTACTTCCTATTGCATATTGATACATAGTCAGTACGGATTCTTCTTAGGGTACAAGGTGAAATGAACACATAGGTTAACTTCATATTCACAAGGGGATTCATTTTTTTAAATTCTTTACAAAAAAATATAAACATAGATTTCTTTGACAGGTAACTTATGAAATTGCTTGAATTGTTTAAGAACGTTTCAAATAAAGATGTATTTACTTTCAAGATTCATTCCTTTGGAATTATCAAGATTTCTGCTAGAATGTCTCTTAAAACAGATCTAATTTTCATCAGTTGTAATAATAAATACAAAAAAATAAATATGTAACACACACAACATCTTACATGCCATTTTTAAACAAATGCTTTAAAAAAAAATCAACGTCACTGATGGAAAAAGTCTGTGAAGCAGGAGGATAACAGAATAGGCTTACAAATTGAAATAACAGAATTAAAAAAATTAAAAAGCAGCATAGCTACTCCTCCTAAGAGTGAAGATTCTACAAAGATCACCGTTATAAAATTCTCAGACAAAGGACCCTGAAGTTACAGCTAGGGATCTATGGGTGTCTCTTTCACTTGCCTATCTTCACAATTCTACCACAAGATAAACACTAAAGATTTCTGGTAGGTTACCCACAACGACAAGCAAAAAAATTCAATACAACATTTAAGATATATATTATATATAGAACAATAAAGGCTTTTGTTGTAATAAAAAAATCATGCAGTATCATTAACCAATGGAATTCAATCAGGTTTGGGTATAACCTCCACTCAGGCCTAAATGGAAGCATTTATGAGCTACTTAAATGCAACCTGCCTTTAAATAGATATGAAGTCATGAGCAAAAAGCCTGTATGCTCAGTTAGACACTAGAGGGTCTTAACATGGTAAATGATGTTTTTATTCATTAGGTCTCCATATGCAAAGCTTTTACACATTCGACACAGTGGGAGGCCAAGATTCCATCCAAGGACACTCAGTCTTTAAAATGAGCTGGACACCTGCCCAGCCCCGAGCAGATCACAGCAGCATTCCTGTGAGCCTAAAAATACACGCTGTAAGCAAACCCTCTCGTGGGAATGTTCCGGAATCCCAACTGCATTTTAAGAATGCTGAAGTGGCTTGTCAGAGTTTTGCTCCACGGGAACGGGTTCAGAGGTGAAGATGCCGTGAGGCCATGGAGAGTGATCACAGGCCTCCAGCCCCCCCGAGACCCGCCCTTGCAGATATTTACATTTAATACTTTGAGAGCGATTACTCACCAATGTCCAAAGTGTTCTAACCCCGACATAAAGCAGAAGCACCACTCCACAAAAGTCTTCACCAAACCGCAGCCAGGTTTCAACTAACTCCAACAGTGCTATGTAATGCCCTACGCACTGCACATTAGGACTGTGACCATGCCATACACATTTCAACAAATCATGGCCTAGCCAGGATGTCCCTGCCAAATTCAAAAAAATGATTACTTCCATTAATTGAAGTAGACAGGAAAAAGAGGGGCCTGTATTTTTGTTTATATTGATGACAAGTGGTTCAAGCGATGAAACATGAATTGCATTACTTGTAACTCTGGCTTTCAACTTTGTGTCTGACTGGACATACCCAACGCTGGGAGATTCCAGCACAGTGCGGTGCATGTACTGAAAGTGACAGGGACTCTACTGGGGACTGAAGAGGCACGGAAGAGCCTGGAATCTCCAGAAATCATCCTGGCCAGGTGCCTACAAAAAGTAATGTGACTAACCATTCTTGTGTAAGCAAGAATATTTCTGTATTTCTGGTGATATTTTGATAAGACTGTAATGAGATGTAATTAAACTTTGAGCACGCAGTCATGACACAAGCCAACATTTATCTGAACGGCAACTTCTGCCCACAATCAGATATCACAAATTTCCAGAGACTGTATCACACAGACACAGACACACACAGACACACACACACACACACACAATGTTCACTTTTATGGGAAAAACCCTAATCTCAATCAAAGCACCCTTAACCTCTACCCAGCTCTAACCTTAACCATACGTAACCAAACAAAATACAAGACTTTTGGCAATTTTAGTTTTTTGATTTTTAAATTGAGGTTATCCGAATGGGGATATGACAAAAATAAGGAAGTTTCAGGTTTTACCACATTTTTGTCCCCAAGTGCGATCTATGCAAACATGCGAAAACAAACAAACAGACAAAAACACACACACACACACGCGACTCTAACATTAGCTGTGTGACCTCATACAGTATGTAACCATTTGCTTATCATGCGTGTGGCTGCTTGCAGTGCTGCAGTTACTCGTGATAAGCAGGGAAGCTGCACGGCAGTTGCAGAAGTGAGGGCACATTCAAATAGGCAGGACTGGCACTCGGATCAGCCCCCTCCCCCCTTCATCACAGCTCCATGTCATGGACACCCTGCTTTAAAAAACAGCTCCTTTACAATTTTGTGTGTCTGATGCATTCAATCGTCTCTTCTAGACATTACGAGCTCCAGCTTACATCACAAAATGAATAAGGCTGAATGTTTCTGCTGTCTGTGTTGCTGAACTGACCCAACACATTTCTGATCATTGCACATTGTTTAGTAGATGCTTTTCCAAAGTGACACACAGTACATTTTTTAAGAAAGCGGGCTCAGCCAACCCCAGAACAGTTAAGGATAAAAGCCTTGCTCAAGGGCTCAAGAGCAAAATCTTTTTGCCGACATTGGGATTCGAACCCAGGACCTTCCGATCACAGGCACAAGAGCCTAACCCACTGAGCCAGACACTACCCCCATTGTTGCCATGACAATGGAAACAATTTAAGTTTGATCAAGCTCTTGGTGATAAAGTCAATCTCCCTCTTATAGCCTGTTTACACGTGTCAGTCAGAGAGAGAAAAGGGAGCAGGGGAACAACTGTCCTTCAAACTGCAAACAGCACTTCAATTTCCAGTGAAATCCTTTAACGCTTCAGTTCTTGCAAGAGCATAACTGAAACCAATGAATTGTAATGGTATCTAAGGCAGGATATATTACAGCTTATGCATTAACTCAGACAAGAGGGAGGCTCGAATTTCTCCCATAATCCCTTAATTTGCAGGCAGAATTTGTGACTGTAATATGAAAAAGATGTGCAAATCTTTAGAATCCTTATAACATCCATATCCTGATTAAGGGGGGGTTCACAGGAGGCCTGGAGGGAATCCCAGGCGGCGGCGGGGTACGGAGCACGGGTAACACCCTGGGCAGGATGCCAGCCCGACGCAGGGCGCACACACAAACATAAGCTACGGGCAATTTACAGGGCCTAATTGTATGTCTTCGGACTGCGGGGGGAAATCGGAGTTCCCAGAGGAAACCCACACGACAAAGAGAACATTCAACTGCACACGCAGAGCAAAGACGGCCCTCAAACTCCAAAGCCAACCACCAAGCCACTGTCACTCTGCGCCTTTATTGCAAAAAAATTATGCTAATACAGCAAAATTTTGGCAGAATAACAAGTAAACAAACCTATTGATACCCTTATGGGAACAGGTGCTCGAGCGATAGGCCTAATAACATGAACGCAAGGTTTCTGTCTATGAGGACTAAATTAACTCTCTGACAGATATTGAGTACCTCAATATTTCTAGAAGAAATTTTCAGATCCAGCAGGCAGACAAAGCGCGACTTTGGCTCAGGTCTTCAATAATCTTCACAATCAGCAGAAGGTTTCCCTCAATCTGAAGCCTAATTGAGAACCGTGTGCAAATCTCTCATCTGACATACTGTAAATGATAGGCTTTTCTGACACCTCCCCTAAATGGTGTTACAGAGATCTGTTCATCCTCTTCAAATCAAATTCGAATCAAAGTTTATTTAACAAATGCACAACAGTACAGCAAACAGGGGTAGATGCAGGCAATGAAATGAGTTTCAGAATCACTGGTTTGTCATCGTGCTCCATTATCATCTGCACAATGCTTAGACTTTGCAGTGCTGCCTGTCTGAGATAGTATGGGATCAAATGAGAGCCAGAACCACTGCCATTCTTAAAAGTAAGCAGAAAATAAAAATACCAAATGAAACCAAGAAAACGGTAGACTATCAGGAAACCAGGCGACCGCCCTAACTCTTTAGAACACATATTCATACCGAGAACATACCATCTGATGTTCAGTCATGGTTTCAGCTTTGATGTCCTCACTGAATTTGCGTTAACGGCACAAGGAAACTACATGTGACCCACGTACAAAATAGCCGTGTGCTTGGCAGACAGCACTTAGCAGTTAGCAAAGCCAATTCAAAGAGGAAGCGTGACATGGCTCAACAAATCCCAACACACAGCACGGCAACATCGGGCTGATTTAGATACCATTATGAAGGGTCCTGTGGTTTTTAACTCTTAGAAAACTCCAGTGTCCAACTCCATATCAAATCTCCAGGGTGGGATTCATTGACTAACACAAACCACATCTTACATCAGTCAAAACCAGCAACGCACTTGAAAGGAGACCAATGCATGAATTAAAGAGCTAAGTCATAAAACTAAACTGCAAAATGCTCCAGGGGATAACCTTTGTTTCTGATT
This sequence comes from Mormyrus lacerda, assembly GCA_015163995.2. NCBI lineage: Eukaryota > Metazoa > Chordata > Actinopteri > Osteoglossiformes > Mormyridae > Mormyrus > Mormyrus lacerda. Next base: position 4,356,859 of record JAABNX020000053.1, on the reverse strand, counting down.
CTTGTTTTGCAGTTTTATTAATATGGGTTTGGTAGATAACAAACCCCATTTCCTTGTACCCGATTAGGAAAAGGAAGTGGGAGTGGTCATTTAATTGTGAAAAGTACAAGCTGCAGAAAGCACTGCAAGGTAAAAATACAAAAATCCTGTATCATGCATCATGCACATGAATAATAAGTAGTGAGATTTCTCATGGAAGACATCAATTGGAGTCGTCCTTACAGGGAACAGACAACAGATGGGGATTTTCTAAAATGTCACCACATGGTCAAGTTTCACATGATGGAAGTGATTCTGTAAACGCTGCAAAATTTGATTTCTTTGGCTTGTCAAACAAGGTCACATGGGATTAGGGTTGGACATAAGTTTCAGAATTGTGCCTAAACAGTTACGCCTATACATTAAACTGAATAATGAAATTCCTAGGCAGGAGCTTTTCTGTGTTAAGGCTAATCATGTCCCTAATCATGCTGACACCTAATCATAAAAAATTAAATAACATCAAGTCTCAAAATAAAATACTGATCCTTTTACATTTCATATCAGAAATCCAAATATCTGGGCAGCTCCCTCCATTCTTAAGCATACTTATTCACGCTGATATAACTTTACTCATAAAGAAATTAATGGTCAACAGTTGGAATCAAAATCAATCCAATAGAAGAGCTGTGTGCTTCATATTTTGCAGGTAAGAAGAGCATGAGGTCCATGTGGCAGAGGACGGGAGAGTGAAACGGGGCTGTTATTTAAGTACAAGAATGGAGATGGGTTGAGCAAAATGGTGAGGAGGAACAAAAACAAAAGATGGCCTTTTCTGCGTCAGCACAAAGGAAATGCGAAAAACAATGGAAGCTGGGTCTTGGAAGAGCTCAAAAGAGTGCAGATCTGGACACTGAGGAGGCTTCAACTCTTTCTCCAGGCCGAGGAACTCAAGGGCACAGCGGAGGAGTACAAATGTTCCCATGAAGCCAAACTGGGAAATGTACGCGATCATGACTCTGCTCTTGCTTCAGTGATTCCCCTCTCTATCCTGGGACACATGCATTTACATGCTAATGATAACTGTGACACATGCATTTACATGCTAATGATACCTGTGACACATGCATTTACATGCTAATGAAACATGTTTTTGGTCATACAGAGGAAACTGGAATATCCAGAGGAATTCCTAGTAACACACAGGGGGAATATATGAAAATATGAACTTTACATACACAAATTTGTGGGCAGCATGTTGTGGCACTAATCACTGAGCCTCATTGCTGGCCTGTTCCAATCTCATCCATCCATCTATCCATCCATCCTTATACATAATTGTGGGAAAAAACATGACCTCATATCTGTAGATTTTGTACCTGACTTGTGCCGTCTTGCCAGAAATGTAAAGCTAACCAGCTGTTTGTCACAGGGACGGAACTGTTTTTGAAACCTTATACTATACTACTAGTATATGCTGATTTGATCCAAAAAGTAGTGTTGTACGCGATACGTGAAGAATCTTAAATTTCCTGTATGCTAAAGACGCCTGGATGCCATACTGATTTTAAAGATACAGGAGGTGCTTCTCAATACCAAGAACACAAACACTGTGCATTTGCTCTCGGCAAGAGCGTTCTTGTGAACTTGCCTTCCAAGGATGAACTTGGGATGAAGTGAATCATGGGATTGGTCCCATCCAGCTAGGATGTATCTAATTCATCCTTCATGTTTGAGGAGAAGGAAGAACAACATACAGGGATTTTCATCGTCCTCTGTACTTGTGTTCTTAGTATTGGGACTGGCAGTGGAAGATGGTGTAAAATGGGTAGATGGGAACAAAAGTACAGTCACATATACATATTGAGAAATGCCCGGTATGCACAAGACCAGTCTACCTCACCTCCCATAATGCAACGTGACAGAGCATCACAGCCTGTTTAACTTGAGAGAAAATGGTGTACATGATGGGCCTCAGCCAGAATGCAACTTCAGAATAAAAAAAAAATGTTTTTTTGGATTATTATTTTCAATTTTAAAAGGGAGGGCAAAGTACAACGAACCAACATCAAAATAATTGGACCGATCAAGTTGGTCTTCTACAGTATATGGATCAGCAAGCTAGCTAATCTTAGCTGCTAACATTCCCCTATTATATTTCCCATAGGCTAGGCACAGACTGTTTAGCTTTCAGCTATGCACACAGGACATGGGAGCTGGGATTAAATCATGTACATGACTATTTCAATGTACCTATCCTTTTAATAAATGCAAGACTTAACAGATGTGATATTTTAGATTTAAAATAACTAAACGGTTAACATATTTGTAATAAGCTATTTTGTACAACTTGATCATTTTCCACAGCATATCTGATAAAAACACCATTTTACTGTAAATGATGCCTTATCTGTGGGAAATGGTCATTATGGATAAGGCTTTTAGGAAAGTTATGCTATGAAATTCTTACAAAAAAGCTGCCATACTGGATACCACACTGACTAACAGTATGCAGTATATACTGGTCACAGTATGCAGTATGTGGTTTTGAAACATTGCTCAAGACTCATGACCGAAACAGAAAGATGAGCAAAAAGATTTAAAATGAGGGCAAAACTGCTGATTAGCCACCAAGGGTGGGGCATATGTTAACAATTCACACTTCCCCATTTCTGGTTTTCAAGCTTAACGAAGGGTGATCACAAGACAATTTACCACGAAGAAAAAAATAACGGCATAAAAAAATAGCACACTAAACACGCAGCCTCTCACGCTAAAGCTTTCAGACTAACACAAAGTCCTGTTGCTTGGCAACTAAACAAGGAGGCACTATATACTCTGAACTATAAGCTTGATCGCATTCTAAAAAACGTGAAACTGAAAACTGTTTCGTCCCAAGTTCCCGTAAGATCACTGCACTGCAATATTTCTCTCGTGTCCAAAAAGGAAGACTACGGCTCTAAAAGCAGGACAACCATGAAAAGTGGTTGAGGGGTGGGGCGGATCATATCATTCACATACTACGAAAGCCGGGAACGGTATATCTATCAAGATCCCGTTATCTCAAGATATAACGGCTTAAAAGGAATTGCAGGCAGGCCTGTTCTTGGCAGTGTGTGTGTTTGGGTGCTTCACCTGTTTTCGGTGGGCGGGTAGGAGGGAGGGGAAAAGGAGGACGCCCAATAGCAGTGCAGACAGAGGACTGAAAACAGGACTGTCTGGACGCAATCCGGACAAGTGGTCACCCTACTTAACAGCAAGACCTAAAGAGTTGCCAACTCCCAATAGACTCGATTTTTGTGCAGTCTCAACTCCGAATGTGCACAGTCTCTATGCCTCTGTTGTTCATTTCAGTTCTTTCTGGGCAATCCAGCTTTTACCCAAGAGCAATACACATGGAGCTCAAGTAAGCTGTGAACAATAACCCTGCCCAAATGTGCATTTATTGGTATTGGTGTGTGCTATAGCTCCTGTGATTCTTGAGACAGAAGAATGCATTAATTAATAAATTTTGACACGTGTATAATATTAATAATTCATCACCAACATTAAAAACAAATTGCACACACATTCCTTGTGCAGACAATACCTCATAGATTAAGCATTGAAAAGACTGTTAAGAAGATACAGTAGGTATTTATTGTGGAATGCATTTTTGTAAACACATGAAAAATTTGTTATAAGGGATTATGCAGGAAACAATAAATTTGCGATTTGAAAGCAAAGTCAAGTGTGTAGAATTAAAATGTACTCATAGAATGAAGGGGCTTCATATCACCTGAAAAACTATTTTGAACTGTCTGGCATGTGAACATACGCACTTACGACATACATAAGGTACAGATAGCATCAAAGTACAAATACCATGTAAAGTTCTGTGATCTTTTCACCAACTCCCTTTCCCATTTATTACTCATAATTATAACTACCCACTGACCACTATAAATCCACAGGTCCTGAGGACATAGCAAACCACAGCTTTGGAATAACATAAATAGGAATGTACTGTACTATATGTCAAGAAGATACCGACGATATGGGGCGGGGCAGTCCTGTCAATCACGCAACGGCCGTCCAATAAGATGTTAGAAGACAGCAGGTGTCAGAACGCCCAATTCCACTCAAAGACGTTTCGAAAACAGAAAAGGGAAGTTAATAATTTAGAACATCCATATTCCTAGTCACTGCATGAACTGGGTTAAATAATTTATCCTAAATGCCAATAAAACACAACTAAATGGAAATTATTCTTCCAGAGAAACAAATACGGTGATAAACTTACTTGCCATCTACACAGACAAGGAGCAGCAGTTAAATAAATACTACCACTTTCTGCACCTTCAGCATGCATTTCCATGGCCAATCAATTTCCACGTCGTTTCCCCAATTTTGGCATTGACACACAAAATGGTTTCTTGTACGTGAAAACAGACAACCACGCATTACTACAAAGCTTTCATCTTTCGCAGAAACAGGGCCAGCGGTAACATCTAGATAAAACAATCCTGAATAAATACATGTCAGCAGTGTCATAAAGAGCAGGCGTATTTGCAAAAAAAAGTGAATCACGAAGCAGTACATTCTGTCATACAAATACATGTGTGTATGTATGTACGTATGTATGTGTGTCTGTTTTGAACGGTATCTAAATTTTCAAAAGCTAGACAATAAAACCTAGTAATACATTTTCTCCAAAACGTGTTATTGTTGGTCACTGTCGTATCTCCACTGTTTATTCATGCATCCTTTTTGATATGTGCATGTTAAGGCTCGCTGCGCTACCGCAGTTCCTCCTGGTGTTTCTGTTTAATGCAACCCCTGGCATCCTGCGGCATTAAATTGACCGGATACAATGAAGTTTCATAGCGCTTCCATAGCAACCGTACACTAAATTTTAAACCCTGCAATTTCAGTCTTAACAGGTTTGTGGAACCAATCACATATTAACTAACTTCGAGTGAGAATAGGTATTGTAAAACCACTTACCGAAAACGATCTTCCATAAAATTTCGGTCGGTTACTTAAATTCAAACCCGAATTATATCTAAGCTCTTACCTACTTAGAGAAAAATGAGAATTTTTGGTCAAACGGCAACGTTCTTGAAAAAGCTGCAAAGAGTGAATACAGTTTTAAAAAAAAACACCTTCATGAAATATTTCTCTATTTTTCGTGCATCGTGCTACACAGTGGACCTGCCGAATTCAGACAGAAGCCGCTACACTACTCCTCCCCTTCTTCGTTCTGATATCAAAGAGGAGTTACGAACGCGAAGGAGCGGCGCTGTGCATGCTGGGAAAAGTAGTTCTTATCTTGTTGCTCAGTTTTGCATATTGGCGCAAACCTTCTTCAGAAGAAACCAGCGGAGGTGTGCAGAAAGAAAGGTAGGCAACCCTCCCCTCTGGAACCTTCAGCCATTCAGGTATTTCATTATTCCCCTTTAGCCATTCCAGGTACTTCAGTATTCCACTGTTGGGCAATCATATTAATATAAAACTTATTAATCTCTTATTTGAATCAGATGTGATACGTGGAATAACTGTGCATGGCCAATGAGGGGTTTGGAAACCACCGTCCTGTGAAAATCAGTATGCAAAGGAAGCACCACTGTATCTCCCCCCCAACATGCAAAACTACTGAATATGAAATAATCAAACAAAATTATACTGAATAGGTAGACAGATGGATAAACCAAACAGATAATTCTAAACAAACGAAACAACAGTACAGGGAATCTTCCCGTTCTCTTGCTAAACATAAGGCAATCATTTAAGGTCATAACAAACTAGTTCAGGGGTCACCAACTCCGGTCCTGAAGAGCTACTATCCAGTAAGTTGGCTGATGATGAGCCACACCTGCTCCTGGTATTTAACTGAGAACTAGTGTGATTCATCAGAAGCCAGGTAGGATAAAAAACTTACTGGATAGTAGCTCTTCAGGACCGGAGTTGGTGACTCCTGAACTAGAGTCACATATCTATCACCATCTTTTAATATGAAGGACATGCAAAAGGACTGAATGTTATACCTCCTTTGATAGTGACACAAACTACTCAAAATAAGTTGCTCAGATTGGAAATAAAAGATCAACATTACACGATACTCAGACTGAGGTTTCTATGCTACTTCGAGTATAAGTGCTTTTGGTGCGATTCGCAGTTGGTTAAAAAAAATAACAAATAAATAAAAGGCGGAGTTTGCCAATGGTTTAAAGTTCAACGTAAAAATGTCTGCATATGACGTATTTGTGGCCTAGCCGGAAACATAGTGAATGACAAGTTGCGAATTCCAACCCGTGTTCCACTATTTCCATCTACTGGTGTAAAAGAAGCATAGCAACTTTAGAACAGAAGTAATATATTAATATGCAGTCTTTTTCCCCGAATCCGTTTTAACAAAGAATATTCGTACATCCATCCATCCATCCATTTTCCATACCGCCTTATGATACTGAAAATCTACATTATAACCTTATAACTCATGCCACTGAAAATATACTTTACAATTTTATATTTTATTATTTCATGTTTTTATATGTTAATAATAAGTAATAATATGTAAATATATTTTTTTCAAAACTCCTAGCAATATATTTTCTTTAATTAAGCATGTAAATACAAAAATAGAACAATACATAGCCTATGTTTTGCAGCCTGCAGTCAGGGCACCATACTCGAGCTGATTTGTAGGAATTGTAGTTTTATTGTAAAGTTGAAGGGTCAACTTGAGCAAAATGGCGACCATCAGAGGAAAGGTTTTGCTGAAGAACATTAAGAGCATCGTTGTACAGTTTTGTCCGTTTGAATCGAATGTACGTTCAGCAAGGTAGGAGCATTTTCATTATATATTAACGGTACTACTAAGTTATCGAAACCAAGCTCCAAATAACCATGTAGCACACCATTTAGTGAACACGTTGTGAAAAGACCTCGCGTTTTCTTACGGCCGTATAAAGATCAAATTATTTTAAACCATTTTTAATTTTACATCAGCAGTATAATTTTTGTTTAGTTTACCTTCCCTATGCGTATTGTAATAGTTGCTGGTTGGAAATTAAATATTTGCATATTACATTTGAATTTTTCATATTTCCTGCTTTTATACGTTTGTCATATTTTCTTCTGTTTTCTACAGGGAGTTCTTAGCTGTGGTTGGAAGTGAAAAAGTAAGATCAACAAACATGAACTGCGAGGTTAGGACAGAAGTAAAACATGACGGCTCTGACCCCTTTGTTGACATTACATTCAGTAAGTAAAACCGTAAAATAAGTTCACATTGCTGCATAAAGCAACCTCATATACAATCTTAACTTGTGATGGTGTTTTTATATAAATGTTATCATGTAAGAGCTGCATATATTCAATTTTAAATAATGCTCTGGATAGCATTAATGTTAGTAAATAGTATTTTATTAACATGATAATTGAACTGAGCATGTTGTGTGAGAATGCATGATTGCTGTGATTTGATACTGCCAGTAAGTTTTTACTTAGGTTGTTTTATTGTTTCCTCAGCAGACGGAGAGAGGTTACTGATGAAGGGCAAGAAACTGACTAGCTTTGAAATGCTCTCTGCTCTGAATTCTCGTTGCCAAGCCAAAGACCCACATTCAAAGGAGGCAGTTAATAAATGATGCTATAATTGATGTATGTTTATTATTTGTAAAAAAAATTAATAAATCTATAAATTACACTTTAAAAAGAATATATTTTGCCCAATTTTTAATGTATTTAGTATGATTTCGCTTGATGCATACTTTGTGCCATATCCATTTGTCGTGTAAACGAACATTATTCTTACATTTGTATAGTGAAATGCTTTTCCGCCTGCTCCGTTGACTGTGCTTAAAAAGAACGCCCAATAGGAAATGATTATATAAAAATGGCAAAAAAATAAAATGCGAGAAATAGCATGGAGACGGTATAAAGTGTACAAAGGGTGTAGCTGTTAGCCGTCAATGCAATTCTTGTGTAAAAACGTGGAGGAAATCCTTGCAGACAATGGAAAAGTATGCAAACTCCAAACCCCCCGGGCTGAGGGATGAATATCGAACCCACAACAGTAGAGCTGTGAAGCGCCCCTCCCCACTGAGCCACCATGCTGTCGTTCATCTGTTTATGATGTTATTGAAAATGGGATTGTCAAACTCATACCATGGGTTCCATCCTTCCAGCTTACATTAACGGTCCTGATATGGTACGATAAACTTTGTTTAATGTTATGTTATATTAGATAAACTTCATTGATACCAGGGTGACATTCTTGTACGCGCATCAGCAGGGTCCGTCGACCACAGACAAACCTATATATACCCTGTAAAACAGACAACAGGAGGGGATGGCACGCATAGTGGAAATTAATTAGAAACTAAACAATACACAAATAGAATCCTGAAAATGAATATTAGAATATTATGAAATATTAAAAACCACCATGATGAAAGGATGAAAAGACATGTCAAGAGGTAAAGTCCGCGTCAGATCTCTCTTTATTAACAAAGACAGTCCCAGTCAACCTATTACGCGACATAGACGGTCGCGTAGGGCGCCACCTACTGAGGAGAAAGTAAGCAAATGAATTGGAATAGTGATTTGTGTAAACGGTTTATTCATTTACCTTGCCAACTATTTATCCTTGACTAATATAGCTGCTGAAATGGGGAAAATAATCCGGGATCTATTTATATTTGCTTGTTGAAAGAGTCAACCTCTGACTGACTGTAATTTGGCAGAAAGCAAAGATCTCGTGCTTTGATAACCCTTTCCCTTAATGACTGTTGTCCTATTCAATTGCTGGTCGTGACGTCTATTGCATTGATTGGCTTTAAGAAACTGACGCATCCGGGGGCATCTCTTTAAATACCATTATATACGAATTACATACATGACACAATTACGATACACTAAAAGCGCTACGTTTAGAGCATTAAAAATCAAGAACAATAAGGAAAATGGTTGAAAAGTTTGTAGGAACATGGAGAATGGTCTCCAGTGATAATTTTGATGACTATATGAAGGCTTTGGGTAAGATTTTTAAAAAATATTTGTTGCTGCCAAATTTGCTTGCAGATTAGAAATGGTCAGAGAAAATAGCACTGACATTTGTCAATGGTTATAATGCAAATTACGGAAAAGTTAAATGTAATACTTAGTGTTACTGCAAGAATGCCACAGACTATTAAAAGTTATTGTTTCGGGACTCCACTTATGTGTAAAATCTGCAATTGTATCTAAAAGTTGTTTGCCAGTTTACTCTTTGTTTGGTGGATCGCAGGTGTGGGTTTTGCAACTCGCCAGATGGGAAACATGGCTAAACCAAGCCTGACGTTCAGCGTTGACGATCAAGGAGCTATTTGCATGAAATCGCAGAGCACATTCAAAACCACCGAGCTTAAATTCAGGCTGAATGAGGAATTCGAAGAAATCACCGCGGATGACAGAAAGACCAAGGCGCGTTAGTCCCTGATTTCACGCCAGCGCCTTCGAGCGATGCAGTATTTAAACTCCAAGAAATGACGTGTGTAATTTCACTTTTCAATTTTCAGACTATATTTACCCTTGAAAACGGCAAACTTGTGCAAAAACAGTCTTGGGACGGCAAGGAAACAACACTAGAAAGAGAAGTAACGGATGGAAAATTGATAGCGGTAAGAATATGTTTCGTTTCGACATTTCTTCACATCCTTCTGCTTGTTGATAATATTAGATATTAATTTAATCCCAAGAAATATATGTAACGATAATAATATTCTGAATAATCCGATATCCCAGTTTATGGACTTTACGTAACAAAAACCTGAATTGTAGTGTATAATTTCGCAGATAGTTTGACATTCTTAGAGTCTCATTGAAATAAATCCTTAGTAATAAGTTTTTTTTTTAACTGAACATTTCGATTGTTCTAATTTCTCATTACAGAAATGCACCATGGGGAAAGTGGTCGCAATGAGGTCATACGTCAAAGAAGATTAAGGAGATTCTGACAGTGACACCGGGACCAGTTTAATGAGTTTAACTTGTATCTGGATCGCGTTTTAACAAATAAAACGCATAAATATGTGTTTCTGCAAACACTTGGACTGTCTGTGATGTTTTAATTAAAGCGATAATCTTACATTTTTGTGTTTTTATTATTAAATATTTTCTCAATCTTTTCTATATCAGTACTGATTGTCTGCACAGCTTTGCTAAGACGGACTGGCTGTTTTTGTTTGGAGTCATATTTTTTGCCCGGTACGACTGGGATGCCAGATGGCCAGTCAAGTCCTGAATCGCAGTGTGAGTTGTAGACTAAGCCTTCTCATTTATAGATGTTTCCAGACAAAATTTTATATATACATGCTATAACCAGCATTTCTTTCTTTTATAATCTTTCGTATTTGCTTACCATTGTGAGCCTGGAGTTTATCCCAGGATGGGCAGGGTACCAAGGTGTTATACAGGGAACTCAATCAACAAGTTTCAATAGATTGTGATGCCAGTGAAGCGGCTGACATGATTGTCCCTACACCCTTTACATAGAACATGCTGCTGGGCTTTGGTTGTATTAACCCCACTGTTAAAGACGTGTCATGAGCCTGCGGCATTTAGGGCTGAATCTGAACAAGCCCCAGTGATTGTTTTATTTTAGGTGTTTTAACAAGCACGCTATCAGTTTGAGAAGCCTTTGGCACTGGGCTTGTGCAGGGACTTTCTGGGGGTCTGGTTCTCAACCAGGGGGTAAATTTTACCCACCGTGGGTGGAGGTGGGACACCATGATAAATTTCCCATGATCCTCGAAAGAGGCACTTTCAATTACTCAGGCAAAAGGGGCAGATGCCAGGCACCTTCAGCCCCCCGGCCCCAACCACCCCCCGCCCTCCGCCCTGCACGTGCCTGTTCAGGAAGATCAGTTCGATCCCATAGCAATGCACCTGCTGAAGATTACTGAGAGAAAAACATGTAAAATACATTCCAGAGTAAATGGTGAAACAGACCTGGTGATTTGGATGCGGGTGCAGTGGGTTACAGTGCTTCAGATTTGTATTTTTAATCACTGGCCGTGCAGCATACAGTTTAGATGGACTGGTGACTTGAAATTCCCTTTAGTGCATGTCATGCGCAGTCTGTGATGGGTCTGCATCTCCTGGGGAAGTTTCTAGACTCACCGGGATCCTGAATAAGATTCATGCTAATGGAAAATGGATTATTTTAATGATGACTACAGAGAACTCTTTCAGCGAATCAACTGAATGACGGCGATGTATTGTGTCATGATGAAGCGACTCCATAAATTATGCTCAGAAATCCCGTGTCAGGGACTGTGTACTTTCTGTGTGAGAGGTGAAAAGAAGGAAGGAAAATCTTATTTTAACAGTACGGGGTTTATTACCCAGAATCGCTTGCATTTGTACAATAGTGGAGAGTAATGACCCCATGGGGACATAAGTCAGTTCCTACAGTTCCTAGTCAAGGAGAGCAAATAATAGGATATCAAAGTAGCAGCAGAATGTAAGCAAACATGTACACTAAGATGTCTTTGTTCTTAGTTTCATGATATGGTACATAATAGAATTTTATGGTTATGAACACATTAACCACAAACCATAACCTAAGCAATGCAACTGAAACAAATGGCACTGATATGTTTTCTGCTTAGTCACATAATGTGGTTTACGAACTCTAAGTGTTGACGTAACTCTTTTTCAGAAAAAGAATCCCCCACCCCATAGGGATTAATAAAGCATCACTGTTCTATTCTATTCTATTCTATTCTATTCTATTTAAATCAATAGTGACATATATATGAGTATGTGAACAGACCAGAGGACATTGTGCACAGGTACATGGAAGATGGTCGGCTGCTTTTTGGCATCTTGTTGACATCTTTTGCCTGCCTGGGCACACAGCATGGCAAGTATGAAATCACATCCTCTGAAAAACATCTGGAAATCTCCACTCGAACAAGGCGTTCACACCCTTCCTTTGTCGTTTCTGACTTGTTCACACAATGCAGAGAGAGACTGGCTGCGTTGCGTCTGACCAAAGTCAGGGACAAGGCCAGAGGGAAAGCCGTTCTCCCTGGCTTCCTCTGCCACTGCCGTCTACTTGACAAATAGATTTTTTATACGTTTAGAAATGTTTATCCTGGGCCTTCGCACATGTAGGGTGAACATATCCTTATGGGGGCCGCTCATTCATTTCAATGGGAAAAATGCTAACGCTAACTATGACAACCGTAACTCCTACCCTCCCCTAACAATAACCATAAGTAACCAACCAAATTAAAGAGTTTTTGCATTTTTAGTTTTTTTCATAGCAGTCACCGATTTTTATAAAATAGAGTTTTTCCTTTAGGGGGACAGGAAACCAGCCCCCATAAGGGAAAAAAACGGATATTTATCACGTTATGGAAACATTGTGTCCCCATAAGGATAGGTAAACCCGCTCCCAAGCACACACACACACACACACACACACACACACACACACACACACACAAGTTGGTCTTCCTGTGTAAATGGGGACCGTCCATTCATTTCTATGGGAAAAACCCTAATCCCAATCACGACACCCTTAACCCCTACCCATCACTAACTAACACAAATAAAAGACTTTTGGAATTTTTACTTTTTTGATTGCGTTCACAGAATTATATAAAACAGAGGTTATGCAAATGAGGACCTCAAAAGATTTCAGGTTTTATTACACTTTGGGCACAATTTGGTCGTCAAATGTGATCTATGCAAACCCCCCCCC
>JAABNX020000053.1:4324419-4340085 GCA_015163995.2 Mormyrus lacerda | reverse complement strand
AGCGTGCACTGATTACAGTGTGTGAGGAGCGTGCACTGATTACAGTGTGTGAGGAGCGTGCACTGATTACAGTGTGTGAGGAGCATGCACTGATTACAGTGTGTAAGGAGTGTGCACTGATTATAGTGTGTAAGACACATGCATTGATTACAGTGTGTGAGGAGCGTGCACTGATTACAGTGCATTGCTGCACCCACCACATGTCAAACCACCTTAGGGGTAAGAACGTAAGTGCAGCCATGTGGCAGGTGATACCTCAGCACTACACTAGTCCAAATAGAGCAGTGTGAGTTTTTTCTGGTGCCAATCCTGCCACCAACCCTCAGGTTTTTCCGTGTAAGTTGGAGGACCTCTTTATAGGGTTGGTTGTACATTGACATCATACCCAGGACAAAGCAACAGCAGGTTAAGGGCCTTGCTCAGTATAAGGTCTCCTACAGATGGATACAGAAGAATTGGGGAAATTGAAAGCAGGGAGCACATTAACAAGGACTTCAAAGCCTTATCAAAAGCTGAGGCAGCTGAGGCAGCTGATAAGCTTTTCTTACCACCCATACATCCATCTTCTGAACTTGCTTGTCCAGTTCAGGGTTGTGGGGAACTGGAGCCTGTGAGTATAATATCCCAGGAGGAGGTGAATTAAAGGAAGGTACGTTGATATAGCAGTCAACGTGATCAGAGACCTGTGGCTTGGACAGATGTTTCGAACATCTACAGCCTGTCTTTGACCGGCCAGCAGCTGGAGGAGACGCTGGCCATAGATCGCTGACAAAAAAGCCAGTCTAGGGCCGTGAATGCATTTCAATACGGTGCCTTAGCAGCCAAGAGCAACTGAAATCAGCCAGCAGAAACTGTTCATCAGACATTACAAACAGACCTGAGCCATTGAGATGAGGCCAATAGTCACTTCGTCTATGAGACAAACCATTTCGGTAACACTCTCTATGAATGCCATGCCTATAAGAATTTATGAACACATTATAATGCATTCATAAAGAATTATAAACATGATTATAAATATAAAAAAGCACAACATGTTATTCCCATGTTAATTGTGAATTATGAATACTTCATGGAGCTCTCAAATATAATCCACTATAGATATTTTCATAATACAGTACAAAGCATTCTTAATTCTTATACCGACCATTATACAATAAAGCATTATGAAGGTATCTATAGTGCATTATAGATGACAGCTTCAAGTCAAATGTTACCAACATTTCTCTGTCAATGAATATTTTCTGCTTAAAATTAAAGTTGTGGAGTATCTGTTAACTGCCCCACAAGGTTACTTTTGTCTGGAATATTGTTACATCCATTTTTTCTTGATGGTATTAAAATTGGTTCACAGGTCATCTTTTTTCCAGCCTAAAACAGATTTCCAGTTTGATTTTCCATATCAGTTTCAACTTGTGACCCCTATTGCCTGTCAAAGGGAATCATTCTCACGTGGACCATTTCTATTCAGTTTGGAATGTTCCATTCAGGACCCGGCGAGCTCATTAGGTCACTGTGGGTCATACTCACAGGGTTTATTGTGCCCTGTCAGCAGCTCTGTGCCCCAGAGAGAGAAAGGGATAAATGAGGCACAGCTTTTTAACAGCTGACAACTTTCACAACAGCCAGTTTCAAAATCAGTACTTTCTAGAATACATTTTATTTAGCGCCTGGAGACTTTTGCCCGCTTTTTTTGTTTTTGTTAGAAACGTTGAGATGTAATTGTTGCTAATTAAAGATGACCGGCGGGGAAGATGGTGGCGCAGGAGGTCGTGCTATCATTCAGCAACGAGAGGATTGCAGATTTCAGCCCTGGTTCCTCCTGACCCCATCAAAGTGTCCTTGAGCAAGACCCTGAACCCCAAATTGCTCCTGGTGTTCAGGTTGGCACCTTGCATGGCAGCCTCCCCCACCGGTGTGTGGATGGGTGAATGTGAGGCATGTATTGTAAAGCACTTTGAGTACTTGTAGGACACTATATAAATGCAGTCCATTTACCAGATATAACTATGGGGTAGGATTGCATTTTCTTATGTTTACATACAACCTATGGTTTGAATTTCAGATGTGTTAGTGCTTAATTTTTTGTGAGGGCGCTTGAAAGACAATTTTAAGTCCTTATTTCTATACCTATATATCATTTCAGTCTCTATCTACCATCCATCCACCCATTTCCCATAACTGCTTGTCCTATTCAGGGTGTCGGGGGGAGGAGCCTATCCCAGAGACTATGGCCGCAAGGCAGGGAACAAACCAGGATGGGGCACTAACCCAACACAGGGTCTCTTTCTATCATGCTACAGTATGAATATTTCAGAAGGAAATACCTAAGAAGGATGTGTCCACTTAAACCAAGGCTTCTGTAGTTACACAGACTATATATTAGAAATTAAGATCTGAAACAGTATCAATACAACCCATGTGTATTGGGTGCATTCTTTTCAGGTTATTTCATTTGAAATCTATCCATAAAAAGGAGGTAGTTGCAAGCGGAATGGTGTCTGAATGAGCAGAGGCAAACATTTTATAAGTCTGACAAACAAATCCTAAGGGATTCGTTTTGGAATTTTTGGAGCTTTTAGGGAGCGATAGTTCCCACACCTCTTTGAACCCTCTGATGGCTTGTATGTGGAGAACTAGAAAGTTCTTATTAAAATCAAAGGTCACTCACAGCAACAGTTTATAAAGCTGTGGGACTCAAATTTTACTATGAAAAGTGACTGCCATCTTGTGGCTATGAAAAGAATTACACTTAAGTCTAATTGTTCATACATTTTCTTGGGGTGAATACATAAAAAATCACTAAATGGGTAAATGGGTGGACACATCAACTCCCTCACTGTTTAACCCAGTGTTATGCACTTGGATCTTGAACACAGTCCATTTAGTGTCAGTGTCTTAGACCTCACCTGGCACACGTGTTAGTTGAACTCATCTCACACAAATGCCAAGAAAGCAAGAAAGCAAGCAAGATGTACTGTCCAAAACACAGGACCTCAGAGCACCTACAGTGCTTTGGTGCTAAGTGGAGCATCTTCATGTTAGAATGTGTGATTGTTATGGATGATCCATGGATTAAAAAAAAAAAAAAATCAGGATTAGATCATCAGTCAGGTTTAGATCTGAGAGATTCCAAACATGCCCCTTGAGATATCTCCATTGTATTTCATGGGGCTCCCATTTGAGTGACTTGCTCACTTTTTCAAAAAAATTAGAGGTCATTGTCAACACACCACAACAAAATGTGTCTTCTGCATTTAACCCATATGTGACTTTTGTGACATAACAGGGGGCAGTGCTTGGGGACAGTACCTTGCTCAGTGGGGGAATCAGTGGGGGATCAGTGGTGATTGGCTGGTGGGGGATTCAATCCTGCAATCGCTCAATTACAAGTGCACTTCCCTAACCATCAAGCCACCGCTGCCCACCAAAGCAGCAGGGTTCTCCAAATGCCAAACATGCCGACGTTAAATAACACCTACTGACTTAATTTTGCTAATGTTGGCTTGCTGGGTAATTACTTCTCCTGCTATTTGCTTTTGTGAGCAGTCCCTTTAATTAAAAACACCGATGTAGAATATTCAAGCTGTCCCTTTAAAAACTACAACACCCATGTGGCATATTCAGCCACTGTAACCTGAAGAAAATCTTTGCCAAGTACAGACAGAATGCCACCTGCCCTACCTGGGGTGGCCAGACCCTTAACCTCCAGCTACACCCTGCTCAAAGGTGCCTACAACTCTGTCGCACATCCAGACTTCAGCAAGTCTGACCACTCGGTGGTGCTTCTACTTCTAGCTTAGGATGCTTTTCCATTGCACAAAGTACCATACTTTTAGTACGGTACTTTCTCTTTTCCATTGACTTCTGCTCGAGTACCAGTACCGAAGGTTCCAGTACCGAAAGTGCCAAACCAGCTGGGGTACTTCTTTGGTACTTCGGTACTTTGGGGTGGGAAGTATTTGCTGTTGATTGGTTATGCAAATAGCCTGCCGCTGAAACACAAAATACACACAGCGAACAGTGAGAAACTAAATAGAAAGCAGTAGAAACAAAAATATTTAAAAAGTAAAATGGAAGGATTGACAAACGAGGAAACGCAGGCGTTAATTACCACATGGTCGGATGAACAGATACAGCGGGATTTGGACGACACGACTCGAAATAAAAAAGTATTTGCCGTAATAGCAAGCCGCTTGGAAGAAATGGGGCATACACAAAACTTGAAAATCAAAAAACTTATTTGAAAATCAAACCACTCATTTGAAGACGGTACCAGTTTTTACGTCACTGGAAAACCAACACGGAAGAAGTACCGTACTTTTGGTACTTTATGGAAGTACCGAAAGTACGGTACCTTGTGCGGTGGAAAAGCACCTTTAGATGCAGGAACCGAAACGCACCCAACCCATGATGAAGGAGGTACAGTCCTGCACACTTGAACACGAATCCACGTTTCAAGACTGCCTTGATTCGACTGACTTGTCCACCTTCAAGATGTCCTCCGGAACCCTGGATGATACACCAACTGGGTGTCGGACTATGTGAGGCTGTATATTGCTTATCATGGCGGAAGCAATGCTGGTCAAAAGCTTGAGTGTATATATACTTGTATTTTAGATAAATATCCAGACAGTGGATGTCAGAGGAATGGAATTGGCCTTATGGACTGATGAGCCAATGATGGAAATATTCAGGTCCAGCTGCAGTGTGTTTGTATGACACAGAGAGGGTGAGAGGATAATCTCAGCGTGTATGATTCCTACTGCATGTACAGTTATCATGGCATGTCTGACAGGAACATCATGCCGTCAGGCTTAGTGGGCAGTCCGTCAATCTGCAGCAAGGATACCGAGTCAGAACACAGCTTATAATTGTGCAGAAACTGTCTGGTGAAGAAAGAAAGGACACCTCAAACGAATGAGCTGACCAGCCCAGCCTCTGCACCTCAAGGCCAGAGAACTTGTGTGGGAAGAACTGGACACAAGAGTCAAGGCGAACCAGCCCCCCCCCAGGGGAATTGCTGCAGAAATGCTGGGAAGACATGCTGGCAAATTTCCTACTGAAATTTCTTGAGAAAATGCTGCCTAGTGATTATGAAACTGCTGTATTATAAAAGGCAAAATTGAACGAAATTTCAGTTTTGTATGACATTGCTTTGATATGATGTTTTTTAATGTATTATAATGTATTTTCAAACATTTTATTTAGTTCCATTAAATCTATATAGCTGAGTTGGGGGATAGCAGTAAATTTTTGACAATATTTGGCCTAATTTGCCTATCCCAAGGTCTTTGGAGAATTAGCTGTATTTTTTGACAAACCTTTGTAACATAGCTTTGCGGAGTGATGTTGTATGTAGAATCACTATTGTTTTTTCGATGAAGTGGTGAACTTCTACCACCAGATTATCAAATCCACCAGATTATATGGCTTGACGGAGTTGTGTAGTTGTGCTTTTTTAGAATCATATTCGCTAGTATATGTAGCAGTAGTAGTATTAGCAGCAGCAGTAGTAGTAATAGAGTGTGATGGGCTAGTTACATTGCTTGGATTTATCATAGGTATACAGTATATGTAGGATTAGTAGTAGTAGGAAGAGGAGGATGGGAGGTGGTAGTTGGCTGTAGAGTACTAGTAGTAGTAGTAGGTAGGTGTTTATGTAGAATACTTTATTAATCCCTCAGGAATGTTCTTCTGGAAAATTCCATTTCTAGTAGCACCATAGCACCATACAACATACATTTACACATACTCATACATACAGTTACACATACAGTTCCATGTACACATATATTACAGTTACAGATGAAAGTATAGGGAGAAGTAATAAATAGTGATGGGATGATGGTACAAATAAATAATTAGGATAAATAATGCAGGGGTTAATCGGTCTATTGTACAGTCAGTTAAATGTCCTTCTGTCCCCCCTCCTGCTCCCCCTCTTCCCCTTAATGAGGAGTTGAACAGTTTGATGGTGTATGGACAAAGGAATTCCTAAGTCTAGTAGTAGTAGTAGTAGAAGGACGGGAGGTGGTAGTGGGCTGTGGAGTTGTTGTCCTCACTGGTACAGGAACTGGGACTGGAGCTGGCAGGTCTGTGCAGAGGAAACACAGTTCAGGGTTAGAAACAAAAATGCAGACAAATAGCATCTCTGTCATTCACTGTTGTTGATCCAGCAATTTCAGTATGAGAGATATAAATTCATATTAAATGGGCAGAATATAAATGTTATTCATTGTTTACTTGGGGTCCACATTAAAACTGCTACGATAAAAATCTATGGCATTCTCTGCTAAGTTCTACATTTTAATGTTGCCCAAGTGATTCCGCAGATGCCACTGGTAGTGTAACATTTCAACATTTTCAATCTTACCTATTCATGTTGGGTCAAGCATTTGAATCCCGCTCTCTGTGTGGCGTTTGCAGGACTACGATAAATGGTTAGAAGGCATATGGGTGGAACAGAAATAACTGATGGATGCGAAGAATCACCTGATGTCCTTCTGTGGAGTAACTACCTACGTTTTACTGCATATCTGTGGTCATCTTCAGTTTCCTTCACCTCCTTACCTCAGTCCTCATGTTTCCATAAGGATATATCTACCATTCAAGCACAGACACACACGCGTGTTTGAGCAGCAAACATAAAGTCTGTGGACCTTGATAGGTCTCAGTCTGACAGAAATGACTTCTTACCTGTGAGCGCCAAAGTCAGGTAAAGTATAATTCCCACAGAAACCAGCGGCTGTCGTGTCATTGTGAGTCACTGCCGGCGCGCAGAACGACCTGTAAAGATAACGGTGTTCTTCCTTTTAAATGTAATAAAAGCTTTAAAAAGGTCAGGCTTATACACAAAGTCAGTTTACTGTGGACTGACTGGAGGACCTGTGGTGGGCTTTTATATTCCTGGCTAATCACAAACATTTGGACGCCCCTGTGCCATAATCTTACCCCTTTAGTTTAAATTATGACTGTGTCAGACTTACCTAGGTACTTACTGATTTTATATTAATGTCATTTTCAGTTCTGTGTGTTTTATTTATTACTGTCATGACCTGTTCATTTGATCCTCATGTGTGCCACGTCCCCTCGTTTACCTCGTGTGAATTCCTGATTGTAACCAACTGTTTCATGTTATTTCGGAGTATTCCTGTGTATTTAAGTCCACGTTGAAGTCTGTTTCCCGAGTCTGATCATTGATGATGTTTAAAGGTGAAGCTCAGGAATGTGGTAGCGGAGGCGATGATGCTGCGAGTCGCCCTGGGCAGCGGAATACCCGATGGCCTGTTGCTGGAGTCTCCAGAAATGCCCCTGATTCCATCACCAGAAGCAGAGGGGAGGAAGAAAAAACGTAAAAGCTGGAGACGTAAGGAGACACCAGAGGTCTTCTTTGGGGCCGTCTCCCTCTCTGCTGTCTGCCCTGCTGCATACTGGGAAGAGCCCCTCCCAATCCTGAACTTGCCGGCGGTTGCGCCAGAAACCGCTTCCGCTGCCCTGGAGTGGTTTCCTAAGGCTTTGCTGCCAGCAACAGCAGCACACCCATTCGCAAAGACAGGCCTGGCTCTTAAAGGGGCCAGGTGAATATTGGATGCAATCCCGCAGGTCCCAAAGGTCCTTAAAAGGACAATGCCTGATGCTGCTGTATAATCCCCGACTCCAGTCCCTGTGGTTGATCTGCCTGACCCGCCTGATGTCTCTAACCCTCCTGTGCTGGATGTTCCTGTCCTGGTACCTTACCAGGTGTCAGAGGATCCTGCTCCACCTGTTCAGGTCTATGCACCTCCTGCTTCACCACCCAAGATCCCTGCGTCTCCTGCTCCGCTGTCCGAGGTTCTTGCTGCGCTACTGCCCTAGGTTCCTGCTGTGCTGGCAGTCCCTGCAGTGCCCCCCACCACAGCAGCTTTGTCTTCTGCTGTTTCTCCATCCATGCCTGATGTTCTGGCCCCTGCTCCGCCCGTGCCTGATGCTCCAGCTCCACCCACAATGGCTCCAGTTTCCCCGGTTCCTGACCCAGTTCCTGTCCCCGAGGAGGTCCCGGACTACACAACCACCAATCCTTTCCCCTTGGAAGAGAAGAAGCTTGAATCGGACCCCTTGGCTTTCCCTGGTGGCCCCATTGGACCCCTCTGGAGGAGTGACCCCTCCACCAATGCCACAGCAAGACAGATCCCGGCCGGGTCCCTACCCATCGGTCTCCCGAAAGAGGAGAGGACACCTACACCAAGATTGTGTCCCGCCCACTCTGCCCCCTAGCCCGCCCTCTGCTGTGGCTTGAGGGGTGCCTGTGGGTCCTCAGGCTCCTGCTCAGCAGTCACTTCTGGTTCCCCAGGCTCCTGCCTGGCGAGCTCCTGCCCGGTGGTCGCCTGCGAGTTCCCCCACTCCGACCCATGGGTCGGCTACGCCTTCGCCAGCTGTGGCTGCATCATCGCCTGCTGCGGTTTTGCATCCCTCCTCGCCTGTGCCATGTCCCCCTCCGACTACCTCCTCGCCTCCCCTGGTGCCCCCTCCGACTTCCTCCTTGCCTTCTTCGCCTGTCCCTCTGTTTGCCTCCTCACCCCCTGTAAGGTCCCCTTCTGCTACTACTGTACCTCGCTGTTGTCGAGGGTCCCTCTGGCTCTGAACTCGAGGTCGCTTTGCTACCCCAGCAGATTCAGCCTCTCGCCCGCTGTGGTTCCCTCGGGCTCCTTGTTTTTCCTCGCTTTTCTCCTTCCTGTTCCTCTAGTTGGTGTTCCCCCAGTGTCTCCTTTCTTGGTGTGCTTGTCTGTGTTTCCCATTCTTTGTCAGGTGTTGTCCTGGTTCTTACCATTGTGCATGTTCTGTGTGTCCATCCTGTCCCCAGTCCCTCGTTGACGTTCTTGGTTTTGTTTTCCAGGTCCTGTGTTCTATCATGACCTGCTCGTTTGATCCTCCTGTGTGCCACACCCCCTCGTTTACCTCGTGTGAATTCCTGATTGTAACCAGCTGTTTTGTGTTATTTCTGAGTAGTTTCATGATCCGCGTTCAAGTCTTTTTCCCCAGTCCGGTCACTGATGTTGTTTACTGTGTGTATTGAGCCTTATCGTCCTGTGGAATAAAACCCATATTCCTGAATGTACAGCTTCCCAACCCTGATTCACCGCTCCATCATCTCCCTGCTTGCTCACCCAACATGCAGTCGTTACAATTACTAGTAAGTAAAACAAGTCCACACTTTAAATATCTAAATAAGTAATAATCTTTCTTCCTTTTAAGCTATAAATATTTACCTAAAAATAATAATTTAACTACAGTATTTCCCTTAAAGTTTTGGTCCGGTTCAATTCACATATATTATTTACAATGCTTTGGTTTCACAGTTTGGATTTCAAGAAGAAAAACAATACACTTATTATTAAAGACCTTACAAATAAATCTGAACCAGGACAAAATGAATAATTGATATAACCAACATGACCAGGATAAAAAAAAAAACAATTTAGCACCTTTCAAAAAAAAACCTTACTTATTAATTTACATGAACTTACTCCATCAATATACAGTATTTACAGTGCATCGAAATGCTTTCATAAGTCAGTTTAGTCCAGTCAGTCAATATTGTCTTGGTTTTGTTGGTTTCGTGTAATTTTTTTCAAGTTTATCTGAAATCCAGCGATGGACGTTCAGTTTCCATCCAAATCCTTTCCGATTCAATGTCCCCAAGTGTCTCGCAGGATGCAGGACGACAGCCTGCATGTAGCAGGTTACAAAATCCAACTTTCAACTGAAACCATATCTTGAGCCATAACAATATTTATATTTTAAAAATGAAATCTTTGTTTTCTTTGTTTGATAGCAAACACCATTCATGCTGATTAAAGCAGAAAATGAACCTTTGCCAGAGTACTTGAAATGGGTAACCGCTGTCCACACACTCAGTATCCCATCTTCTAACTGGGTTCCGTTTTAATCCTGAATTCATACCATGTTTCCCCTCCTGCAGTTAAAGGTAATAGAATGAGATTTTCAGACTTTATATCCAACGATTACCTCATGCAGGGCAGAATATTTACTACATTTTTTTTCAGCTGAACAACCTATCTGGTGCAGAAATACATTTCACCTCAAAGCTAGAGAGTGTACCTTTGTGTATGTGACAAATAAAGCCTGAAACTATAGCATAACTGGTACATACTAAGCAGCTGAATACAATACATAGTGAATTCAATACAAAGTAAAAACGAGATACAAAGCAAGAGTGTAAAAGACAGAAAAATCCAAAAACACCAAAACCATTCAAAAATGAGAGATGAGTCATCGAAGCAAAGTGTTTTTCTGTTTTGAGTAATATTTTAATAGTTGGTATTCAAGCGATGAATGTTGCTGGCGATTCACTTCAGGACTATCTGTGGTCTGAAAAGGCGGGATACATATTTGTAACCCAGCACAACAGTCATTTATTTTTTGACAGAGCGGTCATAGAAAAACAGCTGAGTGACAAAATGCTGTACCTACCCACCCCACCCCCAAGCAATGTGGAAGCCTTCAGTTTTCAAGGATCCACAATCCCCCAGAACCAGAAGTGGGCGGCCAGCACAGATACAAGGGCCCAGCGGAACATGTACCCCCTGCACCAGCCCAGGAAGTTCACCCTGCCCCAGGAGCTACTGATCCAATTCTACTCTGCAGTGATCTTGTTTTCTGCACATCTCTGGCCACCAAACAGGACAAGAACAAACTACAACGGAGTCGGGACTGCAGAGAACAACTTAGTGATGCTGACCTGCCCTCCATTCAAGAGGTATATAATCTCTAACAGTGCCCCATGTGGTAGGGGGGGCCCCTGACTCTGCTTTGTATTTATTTAGTGATGCCGGGTCTGATAAGAGCTGTTAAACTCTGCATTAAGTGGTATCCACATCTCAGGTGATTAAGTCAATAAGAATTTCGTGGCAGAGAAAAATGAAAAAGAGTATCTTGCAAAATATTGCAAAACATACTACTCCTGTTTTCTGTCCTTTCAGTAACCAATTTATTGGAATGTGCAAGTTACATGTGTAAATAAGACAATCACACTAACAATTTGCCCAAACACCGCATCAGTTTTAAAACCGTTTTTCTTTTCTCTATAGTGCTATATCACGTCACAATTCAAGTTAATCCAAACACAGGAGCCTAAAGCAGGGCAGAAATACACCCGGTGAAAGTCAAGTGACACAAAAAGATTGAAAGTAATATCATAAAATTTGATCGAAAAGTAAGTTTCAGAAACGCAAAGACATTTTTCCATAAGCCTGTTAGGCTGATTAGACTACTGTTTAGTGCAATCAAGCTAGTTTCAGTTTCTGTCAATGCAACAGATTAAACAAGGAAGGACATTGAGTTCAGTACAAACAGAGTTACCTTTGCAGTGGAAATACTGTTGAGTGATAGAAACCACTAAATGACGCACTCTGTGTCTACATACATGAAGTCATTAAAGGTACAGAGTCTTCGTTTTATAAAAAATGTGAAACGTAAATTGGCGCATTGTGTGGTTATGCTTGGCGATATGATGCCGGTCAAAAGCTTGAGTGCATATGCTTGTATTTTACATAATTATGCAGACAGTGGATGTCAGAGGAATGGAATTGGCCTTATGGAGTGATGAGCCAACGATCCAGGTCCAGCTGCAGTGTGTTTGTATGACACAGAGAGGGTGAGAGGATAATCTCAGCGTGTGTGATTCCCACTGCATGTACAGTTATCATGGCATGTCTGACAGGAACATCATGCCGTCAGGCTTAGTGGGCAGTCCGTCAATCTGCAGCAAGATACTGAGTCAGAACACAGCTTATAATTGTGCAGAAACTATCTGGTGAAGAAGGAAAGGACACCTCAAACGAATGAGCTGACCGGCCCAGCCTCTGCACCTCAAGGCCAGAGAACTTGTGTGGGAAGAACTGGACACAAGAGTCAAGGTGAACCAGCCCCCCCCCACCCCCCAGGGAATTGCTACAGATATATTGGAAAGACCTGAACATCGGATTTATCTTATCTTAGCTCATCTTATCTTAGCTTATCTTATCTTATCTTTTTTCAGAATCCAAAATATAGTGGGAATTTTAAGTTTTATTGAATACTGCTTTGTTACTCATGTTTATATATATATATATTATAATTAATTTCCATGAAATTACAAAAATATATGCTGTAAAACATTGTCCATTATGAAAAACCCCTAGTTTCCAGCAAGTGTACTCAAACGTTTGTCTGGTACTATAGATCAGAATGACCAGGAATGTGACAACAAAATCAGAATAACAACAGAAATAAACTTCCTTCTTACATTGATGAGGTGAAATCACTTGTTCCCTGGTGCAGTAAATTGGCAAAAAAAAAGGGTTTTTTTTTTTTTCCTTACGCCAGTATTACAAGTGTATGGAAAATGGATAGATGTATGTATGGATGGATGATTGTATGAATGGATGTAAAAATGGCTGGATCCAAAGCACAATGATCTGCTTGTACGAACCGCTGCCCTTTGGTAGTAAAGCAACTGATTTAAAAGGGAAACTTTCAGCAAAAACACATATCATATAGTGCAGGTGACAGCCTGAGCTAACCAATCCTGTTTGTATTCAAATCTATTACCATTTTTGGATGAGAATAAGGTCACACCCAATTCTTATTGAAATTCCGCAAACTAAATTGATAGCAGCTTTTTCAGTTTTGTCAAATCAACACTACCTCCCTTTTGGATTTCGGAGATATCAGCAAATCCCGTGCACATTTTGGCATCAGTTGCCCCGCCCCCTGGCCCCCGTCCCTTGAGACGACGTCGGCAGGAAGGAGGGCAGGCTGGACTGGACTCTCCTAGGACTCAGTTTCACTTTCCATTTCAGCTGGCGCCACCTGGGGCTCGTCGATCGTTATAGAGGGAGTCTCGGGCGTTTGCGTTCTTGGGCTGGAGACAATCACCTGACCATTATGGGGATAATTAAGGAGAGAATAAGAGAAAAATTCATTATACATAGAGATATTCACTTTTTTCAGTCATATTGTAGTTCCCACTAACATCAGCAGGTGGCCTGGTGGTTAAAGGCAGGTCCTAAAAGGGACCATCCTATATAATCCTTGATCAAAGTCCTCAAAGCAAATTCCACCAGCGCACCAACCCCCTATATTAAAGAAACATTTTTTTTCCCATTTTACATAAGCGTTTATGAACAGAGGCTGTAGAGAGCCTGGAACCTGTCCCAGGTTGCATAGGGCATAAAGCAAAGCACCTGGGGCTCGTCAGGGACTGCGGGTTCTTCCACGACGTCCTCTGTGGGATCCGGGATGGAGATAGCGGCTGAGGCAGCGGCTGAGGCAGTGGCGGCAGCAGCGGCGGCAGAGGCAGCGGCGGAGGCAGCAATAGCGGGACTCTGATGTGTAGGTACTGTCAGGCTACTAACAGCCAGCTGGGGAGGGGGGCAGATCGGGGAGGAGGGGTGGATGAAGAGACTGGAATCAGGATCAGCTGTATCACACACTGACAAAGCTACGGAAACTACAGAAAAAAGTCCCAGAATCCATCTGGCGCCAAAGCTGACTTACAGCTCTCTGTCAAACAAATAATCTGTTTTTTTTTTTTTTTTTAAAAGCATGATAATTAATCAACATGGTAGACATTTTATTGTACAAAAAAGTGTAATAACTGTAAGTTGCCATAGCCATTCTTAACAAAATTATCGAAGCATAAGAAATTGGTTCTTTTTCCTGCAGTAAACCCTTGTTGGAAGTTTTACAGAGGAAATTAACAAAACAAAGATACGTATATCTTAAAGATTAACTATCGGCGTGACCCTGATGTATAATTTCACCTTCGGGAGGCGCTGCACTAGGCTGATTTACCTGGAAACTGCCGTTAGCCAGGGCATTGAGCCCAAACAGCATGGCTACAATGCAGATCACCAGCTCCAGCACCAGGAAGAGGACCAACGTGCCTGTGATCCCGTCGATCAGCATCTGCAGGAGGCAGCAGAACGGGCAAACCAGGCATGCAGACGCGTATCAGAAATGACCGGCCGATCTCATCACGGTGGATATGAGGTATTAAAACTTCCTTTCTGCTAAACAGCTCTGTTGGAAAATATTTTTATCGCCCAAAGAGTCTTAACAATGTTTTTTTTGTTGTTATTGTTCCAAAGTGATATACATTTGTTTGACTGAGCGAGCAGGATCAGATAGTCCCTAGAGCAATTGGAGGTCAATGGTCTTGCCCAAGGGCCCAAGAGCAAAATTACTCCACCAACCCAGGGATTTGACCCAACAACCTGCTGATCACAGGCACAGTGTTCTAACTGGCTGAACCGCACATGGTCCCCACTAGCGATCGATTATTCTTGTTTTATTGATTTAAGATCAACTACGAAGAAGCACGGTTTATATTGTGGGGCGTGAGCCAGCTACCCTGCATTCCAGCATCCGGGTCTCACATCAGTTCCCGAGCCAATCGGCTGGGTTTGCCGGCGGCGACTGGCACTCACCACAGCAGCGTTCTGCAGCCGGTAGCAGTGCTCACAGTGGTAGGCGTCCTGTCGGTAGGGCAGGTGCTTGGACAGGAGCCCCAGGGCTGCCGTGGCGAAGGCGGCACTTACTAGGTGTAGCACCAGGATGGATTTCAACTAGGGACACACACACACACACACTCATGTAGCAGCAGAGGAGGGAAGCAGCCATCCACAGACCATCCACAGCAGAGCGCTATCCAGTAGGTGAGGGGTTCGACCAACCCAGGGAAGACTGGGGCTTTGGGAGAGTGGGGGGGAGTCATATCATTTGTTTACTGCAGTCAGTGGGTCTAAGATCCTCATTAATTAATTATGAATTAATTATCCTCATAAATGTACATACCTTTATTTATATTTCGTGCTTCTGCATGTATGTATTTATTTATTGTTTTTACTGTGCTTATTGCATTTATTTTTGTTTGCATACCTTTGTCTGTCGGTCTGTACATCTGCACCTTTCATACCACATACAGTTCCTTCTGCATGTATAAACCTTCATTTTGATTCTGATTAGATCTTTATATGGGATAAGAGGCTTCTAAAAACAGTTCGAAGGGGTCCTATTATGCTCATTTTCACTGTTCATGATTTTATTTTTCGGTTCTACAAAAGCACATTTTCTCATACTGTACATCTCTACCAACTCTATCTATAACTGTCTGAAACACTCTGTTAGACCTTTAAGTCCCGCCCCTGATGAACACAGTGTGCTGTGATTGGTCAGCTTTCCTCACACATTCAGTCGCTGTCTTGCAATCTGCAGACAGATCCTTGCAAGTAAGTGGCCAATAATGATTGTCTTATGAGGTGACCTCACCATGTCACGGAAGTAATGGCCGGAATCCCAACTGCATGTTTCAGGCAGATTAGAGAAGTGTGGTTCCTGTGGTGAGTTACTCTCTTTGGGCTGTCAGACTTTGCAGACGGTTTACATGCAAATAAAGGTATATAACACACTAAAGGAGGGAAAATCTGGGAAAGCTGCCCTTTATGTCACTTCCCCACCTGGCCATCCTGTTCCCTCCTCTGCCTTGTAGCCCCTTAGTCCCTAGTGTGTTTGCCTGTTCCCTGGGCTACTGTGTGGCTTAATAGGCTCTTAAGAACATAAGAACATAAGAAATATACAAACGAGAGGAGGCCATTCGGCCCATCAAGCTCGCTTGGGGAGAAC